>CM061536.1:6633506-7094522 GCA_030545055.2 Neoaliturus tenellus | reverse complement strand
CAACTTTATCTAATTGTAGTTGCCATTCCAGTTTATCTTCAGTAGTTGCAGGGTCTGCAAGTATCAAGTCCTTGTTAGTTGAAGATCTGAGTAATACCAATTCTTGTTTGACATTTATTATTACTCGTTTGTAATCTTCAGCAAATCCCAAAAGCAATCGTAAAGGTACATGAAAATCAAAGTGACCGTTGGAATCCGGTGTTATAGTGTCTTTATCAGGGGCAACCCATCCGGCGGTGACTATTGAATTCTTTTCATGCGGTGTTAATGATGTTAATCCTTTCAATGTCGTTGTTATACCAACCTTTTTTGTCGAATCAACTGTCACCCCTGATATCTCATATCTTATTTCATCAAAAAGATATGCCATCGGGTTATTTATAAAAGGAACTGTTGAAGCAGTTTTTCCATCCAATTTTAATACCCGTCCTTCAATGTACAAATAACTTTCACACGGTAATGTGTAAATATCTTGTTGTTGAATGGGAATCCTTATTTCATCGTTATTGTTTAATTTTGATGAAGTGTAAGGGTTGTGCGTGTGATATTCCTTCTCCCATAGTGTTTCGTCGAATGTCGGTCCTTGAGATATATCCAGGATATCCATCGTTGTTAAGTTTCAATCCAATCTTCTGTAGAAAACGAATGTTGTCCGATGTTAACTCTTCCAATGTCGAGGAGCTACTGAGCTCCTGACTCTTCCGTTGCGGTTTAAATGATAATCCCATGTTGACCTTTATGTTGCCGCTCTGATGTGTATCCGTATAGTTATCGTTTCTCCTCTAAAGTCAACACTAACACCGTCTTGATCCAATATGTTCAGTACGATGTCTGAAATGAAACTGGTGTTTAACGGTAGGTATATCAAGTTTTGTGGCTTCTCAACAATTTTAAAACCAGGAGCCACTGTTGGATAAAATGTATGTAAAATATGCTGATTCACTCCTTCTCTATACGATCCGTGTATAATATTACACGTTACATCGATACTATTGACTTTCAATATTGTAACAGTTGTATCACCTGAATGAGTAGTTCCAGGAGTTAAGATTTTCTTTTTTGCATCTGTAAATCCAAGTAAACTGCCAATCGACTGTTCCAAGCTGACATCAATATAATATTTTGAAGTTATTTCTGCTTTTAAAGTATTATTGTTTCCTTTAACGGTGATATTGTCTTCTCCGAGTTGTTTCTGTAATAATTGGTTTATATCATCGATTTCATAAGCTCCAGTAGGAAATGTAATTATTTTCAATTCTGAGTATTTTCCTGAAGCATCCTTAGTTTCATAATAATGTAGTAAATTGTTCTTTCCTTCCGTAACATTGGGTATTGAGTTGTAGGTAGTCAAATCAAGTAATGCCGCTTCCCATAATCTTTCCTTGGATAGACGCAATGCTGGGAACAGCGTACTTTTCAATGTGGATGAATTTCCACTCAGTGACACTGTATACGATGACATCTTAAAGCTGACTGACACTCTTCGCTAGAAACTCCAAACATAAATGCCCACATATTTCAGTATTGTTAGGTTGTTCTCTTTTGTAATTGTAAAAAATGTTTTTAGAGTTTCGAAAATAATGTTGCAGTTCTTTCGGCGGTGGTAGATTGCCAAAACTGTCAAAGTAGTAAACGGTTTGTCCGAGCTTTTTATAGCATACCCAATGAGTGCCTGGACCATAGGTGGAATCCAAATTTACTATTCCAGTTTCATTTTCCCATATTTTAGTTGGTAATGCATCTTTCATAAAAACTCCTCGAAAAAATGGTATTTTCAAACATTTTACATAATCATTTAACTGATGATTTGTTAAGGCTTTATTTGGAATTATCAATTGATTCTTTTTATTTAGTACACACGGTATGGTCTTAGGTATAAACCTGCTCCGTTTTTTACCATTTGCCAAACAGAAGTCTTCTTTACATTTGCCTTACGAGTTCTACGACGTCCTTTTTTAATGTTTCCACCTCTTTTGGGAGCGCTTCTTTTTGCAGGTCTTCCTCTGCGACGTCTTCCAGCACCTAACTTTGCTTTCGTCTTCATGGCTGTAGTTACTGCCCAAGCCGCTGCTTTTTCTGCAATACTGGCGTCACTTGATTTTACTCTTTGCCAAGCTTTTTCCGCTAGAATGTTATCCGCTATTGATCTATTTGTTGAATCTTTATACTTTGAATATGCTATATCGTGTTCTTTGCAAGCTTGATCTAATTTATTAATTCCAGGATCTCCTCTTGCTAAACGTTTTGACAACTTAGTTCCAGGTCCACAATATTGATAACCTCCGGGCAGATGTAATTCGTATGGTAAAGCGTCTATCGCTCGATTCACAACAGCACCAATTGGAATCCGTCTGAGCAGGGATAATGCAGCTGATGTTAAACCACGTCCTCTCTTGCCGCTGTCTTGACGACGACTGAGCGATACGGTCTTCATTTTGCTGTTTTATGTAACCAACGTCTTCACTCTATGAAATACTTTATGATAATGAATCCTTTTTTGTGTATTCTATACTTAAATATTCATAAGTTTTACTAGTATCTATCAATGATTTCATCTTTAATCCATTGGTTTCTCTGAGAATCTTCGATTTTATGGTGTTTCATCGATGCATTAATCAAATGATTATGCATATCAATAACTACATTACCTACAAGATTCATTACATACTCTACATTAGTAGCATCTTTGTTACGTGTAGGATTATCAAGATTTGTGATACGTTTACCATTACATGTATACACAGATGGATCGTTTGTAGAGGTTGCTATAACTTGATTAATAGTAGCAACATCATTCGGAGCTATTCCTGCTGATATGTTAGATATTCTTCTATTTTTTCCATCATATAAGTTATTTATTTTATCTAAAACTATAGTTTGTTTCACAACAACACAATCATTATCATCTTTACCAGATTTTACATGGGTTAATCGTCTACCTCCACATATAAAGTTAACACCAGTAGCTGATAGTTGTGGCACTTGTGTTAAAATAACAGCATCATGTTCTTCCGTGCCTAAACTTATATTTGACAATCTTTTATTTTTTCCATCCCACTTGTTATTTTGTAGTTGTAGTAAGGTAAACTTTTCACTTCCTTGCACAAACTCATCACCTTTCTTTGACACCACCTGATTTTGTTTAACAAAAGCGGATGTTCCTTTCTTCAAGCTTTCATTCATTTGTCTCACGGTAGCAGCATCCGATGGAGTTGAACCATCTTTCAGATTGGACAACACTTTTCCATGACAATCAATAACAGCACCATTATATAAAATACAATTATCTTTTATGTATTTAATATTAACACCATCACTTTCTTCTTTAGGATATCCAATATCGTTTATAGTATATTTATAGAAGGAAAATCCATCTTTTTTCTTTTCTGGTATTACAGAGTGCAAATAACGCTTATTGATTGTATCTGTATCCTAAGTTGGATCTGCCACATTAGTTATTTTATAATTTAAAGCATTGTACTTTTTTCCACTTTTAGTCTTTTCCAACAGTAAAGCGTATTCCATCGCAGATAGAAAATAACCTTTATTAACAACATCTCCATTATTGACTGGTTTTGCAACGTTAATAACCCTGTGAGATTTTGCATCATACAGTTGGTTGTCGTCGAGTTTTAAACTTGTAGATGTTACCTCCTTAACTGTTTTTAAATTTGTTGCATCTCCATCTTCTTCTGGATCTCTAACAAACTTTAAACGTTTATTATTTATGTTATAGTCACCTTCAGGTGTTTGCGGTAATCCACTTCTTTTTCTGTTTTCTCCAACTTGCACTCCTAACGCGGAGTATCGTCCGAACTTGTCGACGCTCATGTTAGAACTGACACATTATACGCCTGCAATTCTTATATATCCGCGGACAATTATACGATTATGCCGCGATTCCTGAGTTCGTCAATCAGAGCTACCCATTCATTATTTAAACCTGTATGACCGGCTTCCATGGCTTCATGCAATAGTCTCATTCTATCAACCAATTTATTGATGTCGTTGTAGTAAATCACATTCGTATTGTATAGATTTTTCATCAATCCTTTGCCAGATGTTGAAGTATCTCCTTTACTCTTTTTACTATGTTGTTCAAGAAGTGATAAATCCATAAGTGATAAAGATTTTCTTTTCAGTGGTTGTCTCACCGCTGGTGCAGTACGTAATGTTGGCAATTTTCGTGGAGGAAATAACTTTTTTATAACAATGTTATATTTTGTTGCACGTGAACGATTAATCATTGCATCCTTTAAGTAGTTTCTTTTATGAGCGTTAGTATTTTGTAGAATCTCCTTAAAAACACTTAAATCTTTGGATGAATATCTTAGTGGTATGTTTTTAAAAATTAATTCATAAAGTCCTTTTGTTCCTTTATATTTATGCTCACCAATAATGATGTAATCGTCTTGTGTTATTTCAAGCTTTGAATCGCCGATCTTTAATTCATTCCCATCAATTCTTGCTCCGTATACGTGTGATCTACTCAAATTCGGGTTTGATTTCATGTCATGTAGCATTTTCATTATATATTTTCTTCCAAGAGGTCCATGTTGTAATATATCGCTACTCAATTGAGTTAAATTTGGAATAGATTGTTCAGCTTCAGGTATTGGTTGTTCTTCTTCCTTTTCAACAATTGGTTCTTCTTCTTCTTTTGTTTCTTCTTGCTCACTAGCACTTGTATATGAATCATCATCTTCTTCTTTTTTTAATGCTTGTACTTCTTGTTTAGAAACTGGTAGTAAAACATCTCCTTCATAACGAGGTTTACCAATAGTTTCTGATATCTGTTTTAAAGGTTCCGTAATAGGTTTAAATGTAGTCTCTAGAAATTCTTCTCTTTCACTTAAACCCATCCTCAATGCACGATTCTTCATCCTAATAGAATCACTGAGTGATTTTATTTCTTTCAATAGTTTTTCTTGATTCACCATGTTTACACTGTTAAGTTCAACGTGTAACTAGATGTAGCATCGGTAGTTCAACGCATAAATACAAATTTATCCAACCCTATACGATATCTACCATTTTTAATATCTTCTTCCTTCATAATAACGAGAAAGCCATATTTCTCATTCCATGCTTTGCCACACATTTCTTTAAATTTCTCAAATGGCATATCCGCATTTACATGATCATTGTATATATGCTTTAAATTTGTTTCATCTTGCTTGAAGATGATCAACATATTTGCATTGTCTCTTATGAGTTGTTTTGGAATCTTACTGTATGTTTGACCAATATAAATGCTATCGATATTATGATGTCTTCCCATAGCGAAGTAATTCCTTATAGTGTCGTGATTTTCACAAGACACATCGTCAAAAATAAAAATAGAAAATGGTTTTGCTTCATTTGGTTGCATAATTGTTTCACTGGCATTAAACTTGTAGAAATGCACTTCAGGTACACTTGCAAGTACTTTATCCAATAATTGATATTTTGGTTGTTGCAATGATTTTGAAAAAATGTATATATTGTTAAAGCGCAATCCTTTAGGATTAGTTATAAGGTTAAAAACAACATTTGTTTTTCCACAATTTGAAGGACCAGTTATTAAACATCTTATTGTATTTGGTAGTAATTCACCATGTTTACCATGATTTAACTTATCATTGTCAACCGTCAATTCATCAATATTATTGATATTAAATCGATCTTTTTGTTGTACAATCTCCATCTTGTGTCAAGGTTAAACACACAATGAGCTATTAAGTTACTATACCAGGTCTTTTGAAGGAATCCAAGAGTCTTCACTTTTATCAAATCCTAACCACCGGACTTTAACCATATCCTTTTTCCTTTGTAAAACCTTCTCAACAAGATATACATCACCGACTGTTGATTTCAATAATTCATGTCCGTAGAATCCACCTTGAAGTAATTCACCCTTGTTATCCTTTAATAAGTAGGTTTCAGGTATAGTTGGTTGCACTTTATAAACTGTAAATACTTCATTAGTCCAATTTGGTAGATATCTTTTACTAAATACACCTTTGTATTTGCTTATACGAACTTTATCGTTGACTTTAAACTTTTTTGGTTGCAACTTTTCCAATTTAGGTGTTGTATTATTTCTGATGCGTTGTAATACAACCTTAGCATTAGCGCTGTTTACTTGGATAGGTTTCATTCCGATGGTACGATGATATTTTGTTGTTATACTCTTTTATAAGTTGTGGTAATATGTCATACCACACGTATGATCCTCGTTTTGAAAATTGTTTGTACATCGCTCCTTTCAATGTTCTATTGAACCTTTCAATCATTGAAGCTTTAACTTCAGAATTTGTAGAATAATGATTTATTTGATATTTCTTCATCAAAGCTCCAAAGTCTTTATTAAAATATTCTTTTCCATCATCGGTCTGTAGATGTTTGATTTTGAATTTATTTCTTTGTATCGTTGTTTCCATAGCTTTTGTAACACTTTTACCAGTCTTATCCTTCAATGGTAAAGCGTCAGCTATTTTAGTAAAACAGTCTATAATTGTTAAAATATATTTGAAACCTTTGTTTAATTTACTGTGCGGTATCATTTCAATGAGATCAGCTTGGTAAAGATCATTCATTCCTTTAATGATTGTACTTCTTCTTGGAAATCTTCTTCTTGCTGGTTTATGTAGTTCATTTACAATCTTGTCCTTCACACTTTCCATCTTCAGGTGTTGCTTGCACATCGCTTGTAAAAATACTGATCCGTACAACAGTTCATTCTCTTTTATATAGTTTGAATATAGGTCAAGGCCATTTCATATTAGTGTAAAAAAGAGGGAACATGGCATTGGGCTTGCCATGTCCCCTCTTCTTTACGGAAAGGAAAAAAAGGAAGAAGGTAGAGGACGAAGAATAGGTTTACTGGTCGATAGGGTTCAGGGAGTAGTGGCCGAACGGTAAAGTATTAATTTTATCTTCTAAAATATGGCGCTTGTCATCTTTGTAGCTTAATGCCCACTTTGTTTGTTTGACACTAAAGAGTTGATGATTATAACTTCTAATAGTGTTGAACGTTGCAGTTGTTTCAACATTTTCAAACAAACATCTTTTATAATGTTCAAACTGTACGTTCTTCTTCAGGAAAGAGGTTTTTATTCCTTTGGCCTTTTTCGTGACTTGATGTTGATTCCTTTCGCTTATGTACAGTTGAAATGAATATAGTTTGGACATTAATGCTACAATTTCCATCATCGGCACACCATTTGTTTCATCTTTAAATTTTCCCAATACTTTCTTGTTTCTGTCGTAGTCGTAATTTGGATGATCCTTGGGATAATCGGAAAAGTCGAAATCATCTTTATACATAAAAGTGCGTAGATCTTCGTACATGTCATTTGTTTTAATCCAGTAAATTAGTGCATCCGTATCCATATATGCAATACCAATGTTCTCTCTTCCATAATAGTTAACCATCTTCTTATAATGAAACTCGTACATGTGAGTTTTGGAAATATCCAAGATTGACATTCCTAGATACAAAGGACGATCCATTAGAACTGACTTCTTGTTCATGGAAATAACAACTAGATTTTCATTAATAATTACAGATGAACCAAAGTTTGGTTGTTGCACTAATTTCTGTAATTTTACTGGATCAGTTACCAATTTGATATCCTTATGTTTCCTTTTGTTTTCCAAAGTCTTGCCAAATATTGCGTTGTTCATTAGTTTGAAGAAATCTTTTTGAAAACTTGATGTAGCGCCGGCTCTTCTTTTTGTGTTGTTGTCAATGTACGGTTTTAACCAACAAGATTGAGAGAATTGTAGTACTCGATTAATTTTTGTAATTCTTAATCCCAAGTCTAAGGCCTGTTGTATCATCCAGTAGTGTAAAACATACCGAGACTTGTTGGTTAAAGTCATCAATAATTTTGGCCATCTTCCAGTTGGAGAAATTTCGGTCTTCGGAAGAAGTGGTAAATCATAATGTTCGTCGTGAAGATGTTCGGGATATTCAAAATCGACGTCAAATATATAACCAGTTTCTCCATATTTCGGTATATCCATTATGTTTCCAATTGATTCTGGGTCTATCCATTTGAAATTATCATATGGAAGGGGATTCGACATTGCCCATCCGTATAAGTTATTTGCATCAAAATAACCCAGGAATGTTGTTGGTTTTGATGCATCATAATCGGGCAAATACTTGTTGTTTGCCCTGACATGACGTGTTACACTTTGCGTCAATCCTCCTCGAACTCCTGACTCTAACATCAAAACCATATCTATATCTGTAAGAAGTTGTATTTTACAATTTGTTTCTTTCAACATGGCTTGCCACGCTAGTCCAGGCGAAGTGTACGAATGAAGAGGGTCCAATCCATATGCCGCAAAACACGTATTTCTAAATTCTTCCATCACATCACATAATAAAGTCACATCTAATTTAACATAAAAATCTGAATATTCTCCCAATGTTCTAAATCCTAATTCGTTCCATACTTTGCATGCGTGATCATAATCATCTTGAGATATATCCATGTCGTACAGTTTACTTTTAAATTCTTCTTTTAGAGGTAGTGATGTTTCATTAAATCTTTCTAAACTGTCTATGTAATCATATGGGAAAACACCTTTTCGAAGTACCAGATCCAGTTTGTCGCTGTTTACAATCTTCTTTGTTTCGATTAAATCTTGTTTCCTTAGGTTTTCAGAAAGTTTGGACAAACTCGACGGCAAAAATCGGTAGGAGTCCAAGAATCTTAGTTTGACGTTTCCAACTTCTTTGGAAAAACTTATGAACTTTTCTGAAGTTTCAGCTAACACATCGATTTTACCGTCGTCTCTTCCTAGTTCAGGTATTATAAAATGAGCGTCGTACCCACTAAGATTATGCAGAACCAGAGGGATAAATAGTGGTAAACGATAGCTCAAGTTGCATTTATTACAAGCAGCACCCCTGTAATAACCTGTGAGGTGGTCGTGATCTTTAACTTTATAATTCTCAATAGTAAAATCATTTTTGCACAAGAAACAGTGAGTCGCATTTTCATGTTGAATTTCTTCTTCTTCGTCCATCGGTTTCATTGGTACAATATTTGTATATAATCTTTGTGTATTTCCAGCTATTGAATATAGGTGATCAAGAAATATTTTTTCCGCATTTTCACCACGATATACTAGAGGTTCTGAAGTTAATCCATATTTGTTCAAATGTTCTTCTGATAATGTTGATTTAACCATTAAACAAAAACTGTTTGGTTTGTGCATTTGATACTTGACACTTTTTCTTGCTTCACAATTTTCATCTTCAACTGGAACAAGTGTTGATTCAAAGTCCGCATACACAACTAAAGGGATACGGTATTGATGATAAACCTTTTGAAATGTAACGAATGCTCTGTTTTCCGAAGGTAAATTAATCTTTGCTTCATAATTATTGTTACATAGTCTTTTGTGCTCTTGTAACCATTCTCTTCCGTGTAGTCCATCTCGTTTAAAATTGAAACATCTCTTGCAAATTAACTTTCTGTGTCGATCTTTAGAAAGCTGCTTATTAACAAGTGAGTCGAATTTCTTTATGTACACATAGTGAGACACATCTCCTCGCGTTAGTAGTAGTAAATCCGTATGATCTGGTAGCTCTTCTTTTGCAATACGTAAAGGATACACTTTGTTTGAACTATCTAATGCAAAAACATTGATAGACGTACCGGGATTTTTCTTCTCAAATTTTGATATATCTCCTAGTGATACAGGGTAAGTAATTCCTTGAAAATTGTACCTATGTCTTTGATTTTCATAGTGTTGGTTAGGTGTATCGAAATGATTTGGTACAAACTTAGATGTCATAGCATATCGAAAACATTCGTTATCTTGATTTTTCACATTAATACACGATCTTGTATCCTTGATTCTTTGTGGCAAAGGAATATAACTAGATCCCATTAATCCATAACCATGTTTGTGTACTTTTATATCTAATAATTCAATGCTTGTAAGACTCCATCCAGATCCTCTTCCTTCGTGTTCCTGAATTTTTGTTAATATTTCTTCTATACAGTTCTCTACTATTGAATCAATGTTTGAACTTTCCATGATGGTTCGGTTTTTTGTTATGAATCCTCTTGGTGATAATTCTTCTTGTACATTTATAAACATAGCTTCTAGTAGTAAACCAAATTTAAGAAAGTTCAATCTTTTCAATTCTTCTTTTAAAGTTTTACTTACGATTGGTTTTGCTTCTCTAATAAATTCTTCTAAGTTCAAGTTTTCATTTTGAATCTTATGATGCATTACTACTTTACCGGGTAAAGCAAATACTTGTAGATTCGGTAAAGTAGTTGAAGATGTTGCTGATATTTCATCTTGTTCTTCTTGTTCTTCTTGTTCTTCTTGTTCTTCTTGTTTTTCTTCTGCGTTGTTGTGAATTAGTTCTTTATGACAGTCTAATAGAATTTCATCGTGAAACGATTCCGAACATTTATCGCAATGATACATGTTGAGATGTTTACTCTTCGAAGTTTCGCAGAGAAATGAAATGGGCTCTCACAATCCTCCTTTTATAACGGTCCCCCTACCACTATTTCATCTTCTTCTTCTTCACTATCCAAGAAAATCAAACGTTTTCAACAAAATATTAACCTTCTACAAAATTGATTGTCCGTTCATATTTTTTAATACCAGTTTTAATTTTCAATATTTTCCTTGTTTAACTATTATTTCTTTATATAACATTATTCACACTTTCTACTTCGAGCGTTTTGCTACTATCATCTCTTTATTCCATTTTAACAATCTGCATAAATACAAGTTCATTTGTCGCGCCGACTCACTATAAATCCAGCTTTCGTACAGTACACATCTCTACGACTAAATTACAACATGTATTTCAATATGAATTTTCCTTATACAAATACTATTTCAATAACTTTACAGCAAAACAAAATTCTAACTTCATAAACTTGATAGGAAGATATGCGAACTTTTAATTCAACCCCGGTTAATTTATGCGCAAATTTAGTTCGACCAACAATTGTTGAATTTCAGTTTTGAACTAACTTTTAATTTATGCGCAAATCTACTTCAAACCCTCACCCCACAAATTTGATAGGAAGAATTACATTAATTTGATACTTATTTCTACCGTTACACTAGCTCCATTCTCAAAAAGATATAAATAAAATGGTCCTGGATACTGTTCTTTTTCACGTCCTGCATGTTCCTTAATGAATTCGTAAGCCAATCTTTTTGAATATTCATTATGATACACTTCTCTTACATAAACAAGATTTTTTTCTTCCAGAAATTTCGCTTGAACTAATGGTATTTTGCTTACATCATCCTTGTCCATAAGAGGTAGCTTGTAGGTAAAAGTATTTGGAGGTAGTTTTTGCGGTTTATCAAGTAGAGAACAAAATTTTCTATAGAATTTCCGCTCAGTGCCTGTAATACTATTAAAAGACAAAGTAGTAAGCATCTTGACGGCACAAGGTGCAAGTACAGACTAGAAACCTGGAGGTTCATAGCCCGCCTTTTATGAGTTTTAAAAATGGGGAGGGGGAAGGAATAAGGATTGGAAAGGGATAAGGTGTAAGGTGGGGGAAGGGTAATTTGGTTATTAAACCACTTGCGCTGTAAAATAGCCGCCAACATCCACACCTTGTTCGTAGCACTCCTTCATTGTTTGAGCCCACTGCAGCATGCGGTCTCTATCATTTGGTGTTACAAGAAAAGAATTACAATCATCATACAATATAAAAGAGCCGATTCGTACGTAAGATCCTGAATCCAACCATTTATGAGCTTCAGACATGAATTTTTCTATTGTATCGAATGGGAATTGTGGATCAATTGCTATAACTTTCAGTTCTTCACTAATTTTAACGCTATAATAATCATCTTCATCATCATCTTCAGTTTCACTGTCGTTATTTAAAGTGTCTTCAGGTTGTTCAAAAACATCAGAAATTTCGGAAGAACTGAAATTTTCACTAAGATGAGGAGGCATTTTTAAAGCAAGTAATATTGTAAAGAGCAGAGACGAAACAACAAGAGTGGCGTGTAGAAGCGGAATGAGGAGTGAACAACGCTTGCTCCGCTTTTATAACGGTACGCTAATGAGAGGGGTAACAGCTGGCCGTGACCGATTATTGATCCGGGAGGTGGGTTGAAAGGAAGAAGAGGGGGTATCTATTTTAAATAATTTGCATAACTTTTGACTTAAATAAGATAACCAAATTCTTCTTTTACTAAAATGTTCGTCTTACATAGACGTTTTCAATGATGTATCGCTTGTCGTAATCGATCAAACCATTATCGAGATATAGCCATTTTAATTTTCAGGGGGGGGAGGTTCCGCCTGAATAAACACGGGGGGGGGGGGTTCCGCTTGAATGAACATGGGGGGGGGGTTCCGCTTGAGTGAACACGGGAGGTTCCACTTGGGCGCTCATGCGGAACCGATCTTCTCACGAGATAGTCGTTAAGTGATAATGAAGGCAAATGTTCATCGCGCCGCAACCACTAATTAACTCGCATTCGCGGTGTTCATATCTTTCCTACTCATTACATATACGTTTCCTACTTCATTATTTCAAGACTAATTAACTTGCGAAACAACAGTCTCTGTCTTTGAATGCTGATGAGATTTCATTAGGAACCATTCTTTGCACGCTATATGAAGCTACACTGGCTATGCAAGTCAGAGCGGTCATATAACTGTACAACGACCTCTGAAAAGTAGGTCACGAGACTTAGAGTGTTAAAAAATAATGGGGGAGAAACACAACGCTATAACGCATTGTGTTTCTCCCCCATTATTTTTAGCAAAATTTGGAAAATCTATGTGAATTTACTTTGTACGCCCCCACCTTGTAATACCATCCATTTTATGCCTGAGGAGATAGTCTTTAGAGTCTAACTCATAAACAGATTTTTCTTTACGCAAGGATTCAATAACTTTAATATTATATTTTTTGCCGTTACAATTTGCTAAAATGTGTTCGTTGTCAATAACACTTTCAAAAAAATATAGACAACCTCTCTTAATCCTATTTCCTTTCACAGCAATAATTTCGGATTGGTATTCAACAGTGGGGGTTTCTGTCAGTTGTGGTTCGGAAAGATGTTTCACAACATGTACACGGCAGAAATGTTCGTTCTTAACACATTTCCTCCCACAAGCTGATCCTTTCTTAATTCCCCTAGTGAGCACTTCAGGGCAAGTAGTGGGACGGCTAAATGCCCTACGACGCTCTTCTTTTAATAATTGAAAGCGCTCTGAAGGAGCAGGTTTAGGAGCAGGTTTAGGAGCAGGTTTAAAGGATTTATTTTTTGGATAGGCGTGGTCTTTATGCATAATAAGTGGTGGAGTAGGAGGTATTGGTGACAGTGGAGTGATAGGTGTACTTAGTTCATGAACAAAAGCTTCAAATGAAGTGGTATTAAAACGATGAACTGTTTGTGGCGGCGGCATGTTGTTTGATGGCGGCGGTGATTGTTGTTGAGATGGTGTGGAGTCGTTTGAAGATAGAGGCGGTGAAAATATGCTGCCAAGTATAGTAGTCATAGTGAGTGGAAGAAGAGCTCCAGAAGTTGAAGGTTTCGAGTCTTGTTGCTTCTTATACCAGTCGGGAGCATTTTTCAATCGAAGAGTTTTCTTGACTGGAGTCGAAGCCGTAGTAGAAGTAGAAGTTGAACTTGTAATAGAAGAGCGGGTTGTAGTGGAAGTTGTAGTCGGCAGGGATGACATCGTGGTAGTTCTGTTTGCAGCGTAACGTCTGGAATCAGAATGAAACTCTAGCCGTGGTCGTCGCGTCTTTTATAACGGTATGCTAATGAGAGAAAGGTTAGCGACAAACCGTGACCGGTCATTGGACCCGGGAGGTGGAAGGGGAGATGGAAGGGGAAAGAAAGATGGAGGGGGGGGGGCAAATCGACTCCATTTTTTTTTTGGGGGGGGGGGGTTCCGCTTGAGTGAACATGGGGGGGGGGGGGGTCATTGACCCTTCCAAAAGTGGGTCAAGGTCATTCAAGACTTATAATGAACCAAGGTGATGGGAACAGTAGTAACTGTTCCCACCACCCTGTTTGCCTAACGGTTCCCACTCCCAACCCACTAGTTGCGTTCTGCGAGGGACATCGACGCAATTTTGTTTGGTCCGTCCGCATCAAAGCGTAACGTCCCGGCCCGCATTAAAGCGTAACCACTAATTACAAGGGAAACTGGAACAGCTGATGCAGACACGCAACTCTAACACCCACCCAAGCTAATCCCACCCATCATATTCCTAAACAAAATTCAAAAACCTAGTCCGCTAGTGCGGATGTCCCACCCCTTCTAAGTGAAGTTCAACAGAACTTCTGAATTTACAGTTAATCTACCCCCTATCATCTAGCTGAAAGGCAAAACAACAACATTAATTATTAATACCAACACTTAAAACTAACAACACATCATTATTAAATATCAAATAATTCAACACAACCAAATACCATCATTATTCTTAAAATTAATACACCTTAACGCTAAACACAACTTATAACTAACATCGCAATGCGCAAATTAATTCTTAAATTAAGTGCAACTTACAACTAATATTAACACACACACACACATACCACATTGCATTAAAGAACGCAACGTAGTATAAGAAGTTCAAATATATATAGGCCTACTATATATTTGAACCTCTTACCGAGTCGCCAACGACTTTTCGCTATGAAAACTCGTTGACGACTGACGCGAAAATCGGGCTCGTATCGCTCCTCGGGTTTTCGAGTGGTGGGGGTACTTAATGCAGTGGTGGGGAAATTGTTTCACTCCAGTACGGTCTTCAATCCACTCCAGTTCGCAGCAGTATAAAAATGAAACGAAGGAGTGGGGGTGGCGCATGCGCAGCGACGTAAAATCCAAGGTTTGAGGTTAGAACTTTCCGTGCACAGTAGAGCTAAATTGAGTAATACAGGACTCGGCGCATGCGCAATAGCGAGGAGTGATTCCGATCCGGAGAACTCGTTGCATTCGCAGGAGCGCTAAAGTGAGTAATACAGACTAGGCGCATTCACAGTAGCGCTAAAGTGAGTAATACAAGACTAGGCGCCGTAGCGTGAAGTTGGCTCACTCCAGTACAAGTTATAGCAGCATAAAAATTAAACGAAGGAGTGGGAGCGGCGCATGCGCAGTGACGTAAAACCAAGGTTTGAGGTTAGAATTTTCCATGGTGGCTGCCATGTTTAATTCTGTTTCATTCAAACAATAGTAGTTCATGGCTGGCATGGGATGTGAAGTGTGGTAATTAGATGGGGTTAGCAACCGGTCGTGACCGGCCATTGACCGGTCATCGACCCGGCGGGGTTCCGCTTGAGTGACCACCGGGGGGGGGGGGGGGTTCCGCTTGATTAGTCACCGGGGGGGGGGTTCCACTTGATTAGTCAAGGGGGGGGGGTTCCGCTTGAGTGAACACGGGAGGTTCCACTTGGGCGCTCATGCGGAACCGATCTTCTCACGCGATAACCGTTATAAAAGAAGATTGTTCATCGCACCGCGACCATTAATTAACTCGCATTTGTGTTGTTCGCATCCTTCCTACTCATTACATATACGTTTCGCCAACTTCATTATACAAGTCTAATTGCTACTAACCTGGAGTTTCATTTACATTAGCACATGTCGTCCTGTTTGAATCACCTTCGCGTGCTCGACGTTATATCTCATTCATCTGTCTTGTTCTGACTTCTACACATCTGATATACTTCTTGTGATGGATACGCAATGTTTGAAATTGAAACTTTTGCGGACACAACATATATTACGAAGTAATTCCAAACCTTCTGTTTCAAAGATTAAAACTAATTTAACAAAAGTAAGGAAGAAATTAAGTTTTAACCCTTTATACTCTGCTAGAACTTTGCAAGTTAGCGTTGACGATGGTGTTATTCACAACATTTTGCGTTCGATGTTACGTTTCCACAACTTCGAACTTGTTACACCTATCGACTGTGTTCAGCAGGTTTTCATATTTTACCCCCACCCTTCTTTATATAAGCGCGCTCACGACAGTTCCTGTTTCATTCTCCTGTACACTCTTCAGCTAACATGAACTAACTTTTAATTTATGCGAAGTTTTAATTCAACCCCGACATACTTTCCGTACCCCACATTATCAAGTTGAATTTCAGTTTTGTACCAACTTATAATTTATGCGCAATTTTAGTTCAACCGAGCGCCATCTCCACTCCCCCCATTGATTAATTCACCATCCGACAGGCCGGAAGCTCTAGACCCCCCATTAACTGACATCTACAGTCACGCATATATTTCGACGCGTCATGTTTCATTCTTCATTCTCGTTCTATCCGCGGAACTTAACACTTCTATCTACCTTCTCTCTCTCTCTTGTTATGACTGCGCTATGTTTGAACTGACTTTTATTTTCGTTCAACTATTAGAGTTTTTATTAACACCGTCGAATTACAATTTTGAACTAATTTTTAATTTATGCGAAGTTTTACTTCAACCCCGGTTAATTTATGCGCAAATTTAGTTCAACTCCCAGTTGTTGAATTTCAGTTTTGAACTTACTTTTAATTTATGCGCAAATTTAGTTCAACTCCCAATCGTTAAATTTCAGTTTTGAACCAACTTTTAATTTATGCGCGAATTTAGTTCAACCCCCCAGTTGTTGAATTTCAGTTTTGAACTAACCAATATTTTATGCGAAGTTTTAATTCAACCCCGGTTAATTTATGCGCAAATTTAGTTCAACCACCAATTGTTGAATTTCAGTTTTGAACCAACTTTTAATTTATGCGCAAATCTACTTCAAACCCTCACCCCACCTCCCCCAACCTCATTTAATATTCGACCGGAAGGCACCTGCCCCGGAACATGGCTTCCGGCGGCACGTGGCCGGTTTTGAAAGTGGCTTTTTCTATCTACTGTTGTCACTGCTAATTTTGTGAGAAATCGACTTTTTATTTTTACATTTAAAAAATCAATTATATCAATAGACATAGCCTTTGTTATTAATCTTTAGTATTTAATTTCCTTAAAATCTAACAATGTTTGAACACTTGTGTATATTGTACACCATTGTTATACTTCGGTTAACTTTATTGTGATAAACACCAAATTTTTTAAAAAGCTGAGACGCAATAGTGAGATTTCCCCCGTGGTAATATTAAACAGTGGTTTCATCACCAACCTCCCCGCGTCTGTTTGTACACCGGCTCGTGCTGCCACTGGCAGATGTGACTTCTCGCATAACATAAACTTTTCCTCCACCTACTATCTAAAACCTTATTTTACTCCTTGGAATAGAGTACTAAAGTACTAGTTTTTATCCCACGTGACTAAAATACTAATTTTTTTACCAAGGGAAAACTTAATTTTTTGCACCACGGGGCTAAAGTTAGTTACATAAGGATACCATTAAAAGACAGATTAAGAAGAACATGGGTGACAGTCAAATAAATGTCAATTGTTGCATTCGTTGTGTTATTTTTTGTTGACTAATAGTGTCTGTTGCGTCAGCTGTTTTGTAAGCAATTTATTTGTCATATTTCGCTTAGTCTTCAGTTGTTGGTTTTAAAATGGATTGTGATGTGGATAGCTAATAATTTATGGAGTGATAGTAAGGAATTATTAGTTTTTACTCCACCAAACATAAAATGAGAGGCAGAAAATGAAATCAAATTTCCCGAACACAATTTTACAACACTGTGATGGTTTATCTGTCAAGGACAATTATCAGAAGTGAGACTAGGTTAAAATGTGTTTTGTGCGTTTTCTTTTGGTAAAATGTTGATTAGGCCTATATTGTGTTTTGTTATTCATGTTGTGTTCTAAACAATTGGTTTATCCAACCTTGTGAGTGTGCGTATGTGGTTTTTAAGTTAATGTGACCAATTCAGCTTGTCGAAGTAAAGGATTATACTCGTATGAACGTAAAATTGTTATTGTTATAGGCCTAGATATTTGTTATTCGTGTACTTGGGAGACAATTTTGTGTGCATCTAGGGACTAAAGTACTTTTTCTCCCTCAGGAAATTGTCAACAGTTTCCCTTCAGGGAGAAAAAGTTCTACTTTAGTCCCTAGAAGCACAAACAACTATTTCAGAGCAACACAAGACTACAGCTATAATATATCAAAATAGAATGTTTTTTATTTCATTTTATTTACAATTAAATTGTATTTTTGTAACATTATTTATTACCCAAATACCACAAATGACTAAGTGGTGAGATTCATCTGAAGTATGTTTTTCAATTAACGGCGGAAAAGCCGTTAACCTGTTTTAATGTAAGATTGAAGCATTGTATTTTTTCATAGAAATTAATTGTTAAAAACGATGAATACTAATCATCCATGGTTTTCATGTGGGATAGATTTTTTTATAACATTTTAATATTATCTTGTTCATAAATAAAATAGGTAAATATAATTAAAAATACAATTGCAGGTGTTGAAACCTAATATTTAAATAGCCTCAATCCCTTTCTAAAACAAAAACTCACCAGCATTTGTATAAATTTTATAATTGAATGTATAAACTAAATTATATGGCTACTTTATAAATAAAATACTTTATTCAACATTTCTCCCATAATAGGCTTATCTTAGGTTTCCACCTAAATAATATCGATTGGGCTTCAACTGTTTTGACGCTCTTTGTAGTCATGCTCATTATAACTAAAAGTAAAAATTATTATCAACATTTTATTTTCTTATTCATTTATATGTTTAAAAACACACCAACCCTACTCAATGTTGTCTCTGCTAATAAGCAGATGCTAATTCATGTTCTTATTCTTTATCTTCATTATTCCTTAGTACCTGGGGGCCGAGCATTGTTCGGTAAACTCAAACATTGATATTTTGTATAGTAATGTCAGTTACAGACAGTGTCTAAAATGCTCAGTTCAAACAGGCTTATTTCTTGTTCAAGTCGAGCTCATTCGTTCCGCTCATTCGCCTTCCCGATGAGCTCGTTCGCTTCGCTCACTCGTCTTTCACACTGTTTCAATCGGTATGCTACATTCTGGTGTGTATTTATTGAAACACATATTGAATTTGTAACACTTGGATCCTAATAATTTAGTTAACAGCTGATATCATAATTCTCAGTAGTGATTTGTTTTAATTCCAAAGCAATTCTACAACTTGATTATTTTTATTCTTTGAATTTATTGGTCTTAACATTCTTTATCAACAGTATGAAGTACGATGTAAAATTAGAAATTACGCTGGTATTATTTTTGTTATACAGTAGTATCATTTAATAATTTAGTAACTATAGCTGCCATGCAAAACCACATTTTTATATTTGAACAAGTGGTGTGCACTTTGCCAGTTGAGTCGGCTGTTTTTATTATTTAATTGTTTTCATTTTTAGATCAAAAAACCCAATAAATAATAAAACAATTTAAATTTCAATTAAAATTATAAAGCAATAAGATTTTTCCTGGCAAAGAAATTTGTATTTATATTATTTTTATCTAATAACAAGGTCATTAGCAAAGTTTGAAGAAAATCGTTCGAACAGTTTTTTAGGCCCTTGTACAAACAAATATACATACATTCATACATATATATGTATACATATATACATAAAAATAAACCTTACTCGTATTAGAGTATAGGATAAAAACCAGCTAGTATGACATGGCGGAACATGGAGACCAAAACAACTGCTACATTTATTGTACAAAACCATAAATAAAGAACTTATTGAAAACAAGTATAATGAACCTGATATTCTGCTTTGTAAAAAAGATCAATTTCCTATAATAGCATTTACTATGCATTCAACTTATTCATATAATAAATAACACCATTCATATGCTACTTGTTGAAATATAAATTAGTGGATTCAGTAAACAAATAATATCTGATGTCAATGATATTATTTCTACAAAGTAGTAAGGAGACCCCACTCCTGGGTCATGAGGGGTGTGAGGGGTGTGGGAAGTACGAGAGAAGTACGAGGGAAGTACGAGGAAGTACGAGGGAAGTACGAGGAAGTATGAGGGAAGTACGAGGAAGTACGAGGGAAGTACGAGGGAAGTACGAGGGAAGTACGAGGAAGTACGAGGGAAGTACGAGGGAAGTACGAGGAAGTACGAGGGAAGTACGAGGAAGTACGAGGCGCCCTCTTAACCGACCCTTGTAAACCTCATTTTTGAATGGTTTTGGGCCAGTTTGTATCTGATTTTGGGCTAATTTCTTGAAAGAGAAGGGTGACTGTGCGAATTTCCTAACAGTCCCGTGTAAGGACTATTGTATTTAGATAGTCCCGCGTGCTATTGTATTTAAATGGTCCCCCATGAGGACTAGTCCTGTGCAAGGACTATCGACTTCATTTTTAACTGGTTTTGGGCCAGTTATTATCTGATTATAGGCTAATTTCAGCCATTTTCCAGCATTTTGATCAGGTTTTGCCAATGGTAAATTTAAGAAGTACGAGGTAAGTACAAGGGAAGTACGAGGGAAGTACGAGGGAAGTACGAGGGAAGTACGAGGGAAGTACGAAGGAAGTACAAGGGAAGTACGAAGGAAGTACAAGGGAAGTACGAGGGAAGTACGAGGGAAGTACGAGGGAAGTACGAGGGAAGTACGAAGGAAGTACGAGGGAAGTACGAGGGAAGTACGAGGGAAGTACGAAGGAAGTACGAGGAAGTACGAGGGAAGTACGAGGGAAGTACGAGGCACTCTCTTAACGTTTAGAATAAAATTTTTGGTAGAATTTTTGGTATAAAAGGAGGTTGGTTTTCAAGTAATATTCAGTTTGCTTCGAGATCTATCTCAATCAGGGTGAGTAATATTTAAAATAATGCCACTATTAGTTGTTAAAATTAATACTCAAAATTGCCACAGAATATTTTCATACAATAAGAATAAGATAAGCGTTTGGCCGAGATATCTTATCAAACCGCCTGACCCAGATGTCATGTTTGTATGATAGCGCGTTGTATGCTGATTGTTTTCACTCGATTAAAATTGTTGCTGTTTAATCACATTGTATGATTTTCACTTAAAATCAAATTAGTTTAATATATATTTTAAATATTTGGAGTTTAGCTGTTTTGTCAATTTTTTATTTATAGCTGTTTATTAAAAACCATAATATAATATTTTTCACTAGTACCCATTCAATTTTTAATTCTGATCAGATTTTAAATTTTCTCTTATAGATCGCATAAGAAGATGGCTGCGATTAAAATTAACTGCAATCATTGCGGCAAGCTTATAACAAAATCACATATCTCATATCATGTTAAAGTGTGTCCTAACAACCCAAATGAGGACTCGAGCTCCCGTTACATGAAAAAGTCTTGTGATAAATGTGGAAAATCTATTACAAGTAATCATTTTAGTAGACATTACAAAACATGTCAATCTACTACCAATCAACCTTCCACTTCGACAGTGCAAAGTAACGAACAAGTGCAACCGATACCTAGCACAAGCGGAGTTCAAAATTCAAAACCCCGGGTCCAGAAGAAAGCAAGTCATGAGTACAAAGCCAAATGCCCGAAATGTGAAAAACTCATAAGAAAATCCAATATGAGTTACCATTTAAAAACACACGAAGAGGCACCTTTGGTTAGCCGTGGCGGTATTGTTTTTGAAAATGATGGACCCACTCCAGCAAAAAGACCTCGTCTGGATGAAAATGATGTTAAAAATAAATCTGTTTTTGAAACTTTGCAGGGGGTTATATTTTTAACGATGGCGACAATTTGCAATTTGGTGAAAGGGCCTATCGGTGGCGGCAATACGTTTACACCGAAAGATTCCGAAGTCGAATTAGTGAGATCGGCTTTCGGGGGAGTCGTCAACTTGTATTGCATTGAAAACATTCACGCCATCAAAGACCCGATCATATTTTTGGACGCATATAAAAATATTATCATCAGGAAGATTAAAGAATGGTTAGGTGAATTTGAATTGAAGGTCCGATTTAACTTCCGAATCGATTTCAAGAGGAAAGAACAAGTAGAGGAATTCAACTTTAAAACGAAATATTCTGTGATCGATTTGAGTACCGATATTTCAGGTTTCTATGATTTTGCTAAGGAAAAGTTACTCAATGAAATGGAAGAATTTCAAGCGAAAGGATCCGGTTGGTCTTTATTCAGTATAAGCGATTTGGAAATTCAAGTATGCCGCTATAATCCCCTCAGAGCATCCAGCTATATTCCTTTGCCCAAAGATATTGCGAATAGAAAAGCTGTTATTAATGTGAAAAATGATGATGAAAAATGTTTTCTCTGGTCTATTTTATCTGCATTACATCCGGTTGGCCACGGAGATAATCCCAATAGAGTCAGTAAATACAAACCGTACGAACACGAGTTTGATGAAGCTTTGAAAGACATAGCGTTCCCCGTACAAGTTCAGAAAAATATTATAATGAAATTTGAAAAACGGTCTGGCGTGTCAGTAAATATATATGCTTGTGATTTAACTAAAGACTCTGAAAATTATGATAAGTTTGAGGACTATCCCGGTGCAGGAAAAAAATCTAAAAATGCTATGAAAAGTGACATCTATGTTTTGTATGTAACAAAAAATGAAATCCCCAACAGACATGTCAATCTGTTGTATTTGAAAAATGAAAACGGCAATTCACATTATTGTTGGATAAAAAGCATGAGTAGGTTGATAGGTAGGCAACTCAAGAAAGACAGACATAAGATACATAATTGCAATCGTTGTCTCCAATATTTTGGAACTGAAGCCTTGTTAAAAACCCACAAAGAAACCTGCAACGAGCCAGAACAACAGGATGTTGATGATTCGGATACAATCTTTATATGCAACAGATGTCTCAACGGATTCGATGATGAATTGAAATTGGAAAAACACAGGGAATACTGCAATGAACACGATGCTGTTAGAATCGTCATGCCTTAGGCGATTAAAATTAAAGATGATTACATCAGCCCCACAATACAGTTCAAGTACAAATACAGAAAGATGAAAGTGCCCTACGTAGCGTATGCTGATTTTGAATGCATTCTGACACCAGTAGACGACCAGCGGGGGATCAACACCAAGAAATATCAAGCCCATCAAGCAGCCAGTTTTGCATTGTACGTCATGAATGCGTCAGACGACTATGACATCCCCTTCGATTTGTATTATAAATATTTGGGTGCCGATGCTGCACAGGTCTTCATAGATGGACTCGTATATGTTTCAAAGAAAATAGCTCAACTCTACAGTCGTGAAGCAGCGAAGCCCATGACTTTGACTGCTGCCGAAAAAGCGGAAGCCAGGTTTACTTCGGTTTGCCACATTTGTGGAAAAGTGTTTGATGAAAAAACTGGAAAAGCCGTTCTCGATCACGATCATTTGACTGGGAAATTCAGAGGGGTAGCCCACAATTCTTGTAATTTGAATTTCAAAAAGCCCCATTTCCTGCCGGTCTTCATCCATAACCTGAGCAATTATGACGCCCATTTATTTATAAAAATGCTTGGAGCGGATAAGAAAGATATCGTTGTCTTGGCCACCACCGAAGAACGTTACATATCTTTTGAAGTGAAAATTGAAAACGGGGTAAACTTGAGATTCTTGGACTCGTTCAGATTCATGGCTTCCAGTTTGGACAGTCTGGCCAAAAATCTCACCAAACATCAATTCAAACACACTTCGAAATTCTTCTCAGATGACAAACTGGATCTGGTTATTCGCAAGGGGATTTACCCGTATGATTATATGGACGGTATGGAGAGATTTGAAGAGACGTCTTGCCTTCACAAGAATCTTTCTACAACAAATTGAACAATTCAAATGTCAGAGATGAAGATTATAAACACGCGTGTGATGTGTGGGAAAAGTTTTCCATCAAAACGATGGGTGAGTATACTCTGCTGTACAATAAAACGGACACCCTACTGCTAGCAGATGTGATTGAAAATTTCCGTAAAGTATGTTTGAAAACGTATAAACTGGATCCAGCTTGGTATTACACCTCACCCGGTCTGGCCTGGGACGCCATGTTAAAGAAAACTGAAGTAAGTCTGGATATGCTGACGGACACCGACATGGAACTGATGATCTCGAAAGGCATTCGCGGTGGTATCTCTCAGTGCTGCCACAGATACGCCAAAGCCAATAACCCGTACATGCACGATTATGGCGCAGGAAAACCGAATGATTATCTTATCTATCTGGATGTAAACAACCTCTATGGTTGGGCGATGATGGAGTACCAGCCCCAGAGGCAATTCGAGTGGTGTACAGACTCTGAACTGGACCAGATAATGTGTAAACTCACAAACGGGCAATTCATCAGTAACAAGTCCGACACCGGTTACATCCTCGAAGTGGACCTCGAATATCCTCAACATCTACACGACCACCATAGAGACCTACCTCTAGCACCGGAGAACCAATGCCTGCCGGGATCCAATCAGAGAAAGCTCTTAACAACGCTGTACAACAAAGAGAAATACATCGTACACTATAGGAATCTCCAACTCTATCTGTCTTTAGGAATGGTTCTGAAGAAAATATATAGGGCCATAAAATTTCAACAGTCAGCGTGGTTGAGTGAATATATTAAATTAAACACGGACATGAGAACGAAAGCGACGAACGACTCTGAAAAAGATTTCTACAAGTTGATGAACGACTCGGTGTTCGGCAAGACGATGGAGAATATCAGAAAACACGTCAATATCAAACTGGCCACTCACGAACAGCAGTTGCAAAAGCTAGTGGCGAAACCCAATTTTAAATCCTTGACAATATTCTCCGAGCACTTGACTGCTGTCCATATGGAAAAGACCTATTTGTATTTCAACAAACCCATTTATTTCGGTATGAGCATTTTGGACATCTCCAAAATAGCGATTTACGATTTCCATTACAACGTCATGAAACCAAAGTACGGGGACAACATCAGAGTCCACTACGGAGATACCGACTCACTGGTCTATGGTGTGAGGACCAACGATGTATACGAGGACATGAAAAGCATGATCGACTATTTTGACACCAGTGATTACAAAGCGGATAACGTTTACGGCATGCCGCGAGTCAACAAGAAAGTCATCGGAAAATGGAAAGACGAACTAGCCGGAGATGTCATGAGGGAGTTTGTCGGGCTGCGATCGAAGATGTACGCATATGACTCGGAAGGAAATAAATCCGGCAAAAAGGCGAAAGGTGTGACGAAATCCGTTGTCAAGAAGGAGTTGAAGCTGGAAGACTACAAATCGTGTTTGTTCAACGAAACGGAAGAATACAAGACGATGAACACCATCCGGAGCAAAGGGCACAACATTTATTCCATATCGCAATATAAAAAAGCGCTGTCCACCAAGGATGACAAGAGGTACATCTGTGAAGACGGACTGACGACACTGCCCTGGGGACATTTTCGGATACCCGTCAGTATGGATGTTGATGAAGATTTTGATCTGGACTGATTACAATTGATAAAAATAGTGTGTTTTTACTCATTTAAAAGTGTCTTAAATAAGTGTGTTTAATTGTTTTTCTCACCGATAAAAAATAAAATTCAAAACTAATTTATTTTTTTAAATCAGCGATGGAAATTGCATTACAACTGAATTATACAAGCGTAAACCCCGTCAATATTTTCATTTACTAAAATTGTAAAAATGTTTTAGAATAACTAAATCATCATCTGTACATATTCCTTTTCGACATCATAAGTGAACATGGTCTGTGATACCACGATGACGTAGGCTGTAGTGCCTTTATCAGCGACCGGACCGGTAACCGCGTTTGTAAAATCTAATTCGATTTGGATATCGTTTCTTTTTCTCTCGGTCGAAAACGGATGGAGATGTGTGTCTATCACCATCACTGGGTATTTGTTGATGAAATCGTTTATATTGAGATATACATCATCGTTTTTGAACATGACTTGTCTCATAGAACAGTAGCTGTCGTATAGCAGCCTGTACTTTTTATCCGTGATATTCAAATTTTGCTGCTCCTGCGGGTACCGTTGTCCGTTTATTTTCACGTGGAAATTCTTTATGTTTACACTGTCAAACTGACCGGGGTCTTTGGTCTGATCGTTCTTACGACTCGTCTGTAAACCGATTATCACAAAGACCAGATTGAGTATGTTCCGGTAGAGATTCGTTATGTCGAACGTGTAATTGGAGCCTATCACACCGAATTTTTCAATACAATCCCAGCGGAAATATTCATATACCAATTCGCCTTTTTCGCTCAATTTCTTAAGCCCATCGATGAGCACGGCTTTCTTGGAGGGGTCGTAATCCACGAGGGGGACTTTCAACACGAAACTCGAAATTTTTATTTTTCCCTCCGCTGCGTCAACAGCATTGGCGCCGGCACCTTCAGTCCAGCGGTAGATGGCATCATCGTCTTCCGCGCGGGTGAACGTTATTTCAAATCCACCCTTGTACATGGGATACTTTAGACTGTCAAAGAATCCCAGACCCAGGTGGGCCAGCGTTCCCAGTGCTTCAAACTTGCCGCCGCCCTTGTCGTAAACCGATTTGAATCCGCTGCTGTAGTAAGTGTTTTCCTCCGATCTGCTGTACGTGGTCAACCCTTTGATGGTGCTCGTGATACCGACTTTATCCACGGAATTGATGACTTGGTTGTGTTTTTTCAATTCGATACTCTTGAACAAATAAGCAGCAAAATTGTCCACGAGTTTGATGGGGTCCGTGCTGGCGTAGTTGCCACCATTGGATTTCTTCACAACATCCCCTTGGATGTGAAACAATATCCTGTTGTTGTAAAACGAATCCCCGTGGTCCAGTTTGAATGTGGTGAAATTATTTGGTGAATTAAAGTGCAAGTCCGATACCGGTAGAACCGTGACGTATTCGCATCTCGCTATCTTATCAGATGCCTCTTCGTAGTATTTCTCCATTCCTAATATAGTTTTTAGGGTTTCCGAATTCCAATGAAAAATGTAAAAAATGTGGTTGAAAGCAATAAAAAATAAAAAACACCGAATTCCTGATCGCTTAATAAAATCGACTACTTGAACAGTTTTACGTTTTTATACATGTTCAAACGTCTCAACCCGAGATTTCGAAAACCCCTTTTACCTACACCTTCAACATTTTTTATTACATCCAAACATCGCTCTACGTAGTCAAGACCCCGCGGCTGAGAAACCAGTTTTTCCATCTTATCGTGTATGACCTTTACGATGGCGATTTTTTCATTGTGAAAAGCGTTATTCCCGGCCTCCTCTTCGGCACGAATAAACTTTAATCTTTCAATCAATTTATCATCATCATCGATGTATTTGTACTCGACGGGGGCGTGTGAATCTATCAACAATCCGCTGCCCGATGACTGTTTAAATTCTTTCCAGATCTCACCGATCAAATTCACCCATTTCCAAGACTGGCTGGACCTGGGGCGTTTCAACTTTGGATCGTTGTTCTGAAAAATCGCATCGGATTTTATCAGTATATCCTTGTAATTATTAAAGTCCTGAGCTGTGAAAGCGCCCGCACTTATTAGTCTTTCTCGCGTCGTACCCTCGCCCGGAGACGAGCCAAGGATTTCCGCTTTCGTCAACAGACTCCACAATCCCGGTGTGCCGGCATATCTATCACCGGTGCTGTCTAATATGATATCATCATTTTCAATCGTAATAGTCTTCGATCCGATGGCCAGTTTGTTCAAGTTGAAATCGTAGCGAATACCGAACGATCTATCGTTGCTGGTAGCGAGATGTTGTTTGGCGATATCACCAATATCTTGTCTTTCAGTGAATTCGCGGATCGAACGGTTTATCCTGCCTTCGTCTGGCGATTCTATTTCCGATGGTAAAGGATCGATGTGTGGTGATTCTCCGGGTGGAGGTTCGAACACATCTTCATCTTCACGAGGTAAAGGCACCTTACGCGCCACCATCAATTCTCGACCCGGTGTACTGAAAGCGCGGGGTCTAAAAATGTCTTTTTTCCGTTGTATAGTTTTAGACACGGACAGACGTTGCGGTGGTGATGGGATCTTTTTATCGGAACCTTGCTCCTTGATCGCTTTGACGACCGGTTCCTGTCGCTTTTCAATCTCACGTTTTTCTTCAACTTCACGAATCTTTACTGCTTGGGATTCACTGACCAATTGGTTTTGCAATTTATCCAATTTTTTAGCCTCCTGTACAGTTAAAGGCTTATGTGCAGATATCGGTATGAAAGGAATTTTTGGTGCATATTGCTCACGTATCGGCGGATGTTTGCGAAACAATTCCGCTCGCTCTTTCACTTGTTCTTTTCGGATTTCCTCATTTTCCGCAACCCATTTGTCTTGTAGTTTTTCAATTTTTTTACCCTCCTCCTCAGTCATCTCGTCGGGCCACATTTTGTCGGCCAACTTGTGTTTTTTAACTAACGTCTTGACAATCTCTTTATCGCTTTTCCTCTTCATCGTACTAATATAGGTAGTTGGGTTTTTCGTAGCAAATTTTATATTCGATAATTGAAATACAAAAGTGACGAATATTTTCACAAAAATTTGGAATCGAATAAAAAAACGTCCGACAACGTTTTCATTAAAAAAATAACGTTTACACAACGATTTTGAAAAACGTTCGTGGACGTTAGTTATTAAAAACAGCGTCTAGAGATCGATTTTCGAAAAACGTTGGCGGACGTTATTTATTAAAAACAGCGTCTAGATATCGATTTTCGAAAAACGTTCGCGGACGTTATTTATTAAAAACAGCGTCTAGACATCGATTTTCGAAAAACGTTCGCGGACGTTATTTATTAAAAACATTTTTCATATTGCACATGTATTTTCCACACCGTGCTTTTTTCATCATATTTACCGAGAGAAAACCATAAGGCTCATTCCAACATTTGTTGCATATATTTTCAAATTCACCAAAAGTCATGTCCGATCCCACGAAATCGTCGTAGATCCGTTTGGTGTAATGTTTAATCTGTTTGAAGACACAAAGGAAATTTATATTATTCCGTATGACTTGCATGTCCACTTTGCCGTAACTCTGGCTCAGGTAGACGCACGAAATCTTTTTATGCCTGCCTCTGATAAAATAGTCTTTAATACCTTTTTGCTCTTCCATCAGACAATCGTCGAATATCACAAGTGAGTTATTCTTGCACTCGTCCACCGCTAGCAGTTCATCGCAATTGTTGAAGAAATACGCGATTCTCTTTTTATACTTTTTCTCTGCGTCAGCATAGGTTTTTCTCAGCTCCACATAAGCCGGCTGTTCTATGGATTTACTGAATACGTACAAGTTTTTAAATATAATACCGTTTTTGTTGTAAATGAAATTGAGCAGTAAATTGGTTTTGCCGCTGCCTGAAGAACCCACTATCAGACATCGCAATGGGCTCGGCAACAGGTTGTCTTTGAATGCCTCTTTGTAATATGAAACTATATCCATCACTACGTGGGTGAAATGACCTCTTGACATTCAGTAAAAAATGAAAGCGGAGAAATGATTTCAAAATATAATTCTTTTTTAAATTGACGACATTGGAATTATTCACAAAACACACATGTCTTTCATTACATTTTTTACAGCTCTGATAAAATCGAAATCGCCGTAAACCGATATACAATTCGTTTTTCGGTCGTGAACATATCGGACGCATAAAATGCAATTCAATAGTCCACACTCCGGACCATCTAAATTCAATAGTCCTCATGCCGGACTATCTAAATACAATAGTCCCCACGTAGGGCTATCTGAAAATGTTTTCAGAGTTGTCATCCGGGGGAGGGGGGCCGCGATTTGCAGCCCCCCTCAAATATGCAAAACAATAGGATTTTTACATCCGGGGGAGGGGTCGCGATTTGCTACCCCCCTCAAATATACAAAACAATACGATTTTCATGAGGCCGCTGGAAATGAAATTCACCAAAAAAGCATGGAGGTCGCGATTTGCTACCCCCCCCCTCGGATATAAAATGAAAAATTGTATTGGCTTTCTCAAAAAGATTCTCCGGTCGTGATTTGAACCTGGGCCTGGGTGGGGCGCTGATATGTTAGCGACTGGACCACCGGGCTGTTGACTGGCGTGGTGGTTATCAAGTCTGATGTGATCGAGCGGAGGTGTATTCGATTGGGCTTATCTATTTGTTTGCGATTTATTGCTTCGGACTATCGGAAATTCAATAGTCCCCCCCATGCCAGACTATCTGGAAAAAAAATACAATCGTCCCAGCACAGGACCATCTGAATGATATCAAAACATTGTACGTTGTAATTCTTTCTCGTAGAACCCACCTATTATATCTTCACCAGTTTCATCGGCAATCTTATAAGTCGTGGGTCTTGTGTTTAAAACTTGCTTGATTACAAAAATCTCGGACGTCCAGTTCTGTTTGTATTTATTCGTGAAAACATCTTTTTTCGCCGTAATGCGGACTCTGTCTCCCACATCGAATTTCGCCTTTTTACGGGGTATTCTATTTTCCAATTCGTTGTACATTTTCAATAATGCCTGCTCGTTGCCTTTATTCACATCCGCGGGCCTCATTTTTATAGTATGGTGGAAATCGTGTTTGTTGTATTCGTCGGTCAATTCTTGCAATATGTCGTGCCACTTGTGGGAATTTCTAACTTGGAATTTTACTTTTAACTTCTCATTTAACGTTCTATGATATCTTTCGATTATTGCGGATTTCTCCTCGCTCTCGGTGTGGTACAATTTAATGTTGTGTTTTTTCAACAACTTGTTAAAATGCGTATTTTTAAACTCTGTCCCTTTATCGGTGTGTAAAAGTTTAGGCGGTGAATGACCGTCATTTGTGGCCCGCGCAATTATTTTCTCAAAAGCTGATGACACATCCGGACCATCTTTTTTCTTCAAAGGCTCTGACCAAACGAACTTACTGAACGTGTCGATCACATTTAAAATATATCTATACCACTTGTTTTCCCTAGCATATTCTTTCAAAATCAACAGATCGGCCGCCCACAAATCATCGATACCTTTCGTGACGATTCGGCGTTTTATAAACTTTTTCACAACTGGTCTGTGCAGCTCTTTAGCTTCCAAAACTTCCGGCGGGTCTTTGATAAACGAATTTCTCTTACTGCCGCATATCGCACAATTTGATGTCGCAAGCCACCTTTTATTTCTCGTTTTGACAGTTTTGACATCCGTGGATGGTGTGTTTGTTTTACACTTTCTGCAATTCAATTCCATGTCTAATAATGCACAGCTACTTTTGAAGTCAAATAAAATATTTGTAAATGCAAAGTCGTTTAAATAAATCGTACATTTGCGTGGATTGTGTGTTATATGTAAGGATAAGAAACGAGATGCAGCACAGACATAAAATCCAGTTGACCAAGGGTCAAAAGAATAAGTTGCGTATCGCTTATAAAAAGCAGAAACTCGCTATTTTAACTTTGAACAGAGATCAGTTGACGAACGGGAATGTCGAGGTGATGTTGACGGACGAACAACATAAACAAGTGTTGAGAGCCATAAAACATAATAAAGGCTTGAGATTGATATTGAGCCATTCGCAGTTGAAGAACAACATCGAAGGGGGTCTACTGAAAGAGATTCTGGAGTTGGCGGAAACGAGTATCCCCTATTTCAAGAAATTCGCTTCACCCCTGATTAAAGACAAAGTCGCACCAGCTATAAAAGATAAATTCGTTCCGTGGCTGAAAAAGATGATTGACGACGAGTTGGATACAATTATAGAAAAAGATCCGTCAGGTGCCGGATTAAGACAAATGATAAACAACCGACTCAATGCGGCTTTGAATGATGTACGGGTAAAAAAAATTAATTCCGTTGACGTTGAGCGATCTGGAAGTGTGGGCCAATAAATTGAAATTGAAGAATTTTCGCGGTGTTTTCAGACGAGAGCTTTTACCTTATGCACCTTGGAAAAACGAGTGCGGTATAATCAATCTCGGTGATCTGGACACACCCGGAACACATTGGACGTGTTATTATAAAAATGGTAAAAATGTAATTTATTTCGATTCTTATGGAAATGCACCACCACCTTTGGAGTTGGATAAATACATGAGAACGTTTGACATTCGTTATAATTCGGACCGATTTCAAGATTATGGCGATCCGCCAATCTGCGGGCATCTTTGTTTAGAAGTTTTAAGGCAGTTTTCAAATGGAATAACGTATGATGAAGTCAAAGACATTTTAAATAAAAATAAATATGCCTGGCTCGGGTGGTTCGATTGAGTCAATAAATTGTTTATACCATTTTTATTTGTTTAGTAATTTATTACCACCCGAAAATCTGTTTTCCTAATATAGAAATGTCGTCATTTAGATCAAGTCAAACTAACCAGTCAGAAGCATGGAACCTCCTTTCCATGGAGCCCAGAGAACCCAAAGGAGTTTTGACTGACAAATTCATCATGAGGTTCGATCGGTATTTGAACTGGGATCTGCTCTCTTCCCATTATGATTTTCCAATGGAGATTTTGCGGATATACCCGCACAGAGTGAATTGGTCCAAGCTGTTGAGGCGTATTAAATTTTCGGAGGAATTCCTAAGAGAGATGGTCCCCCATTTCGATGAATGTTGGGGTATCCTATGCAAATATCAAACGCTGTCTGAAAAGTTTATTCACGATTTCGCAGGTAAAATCGATTGGAATTACGTGTTGTTGTATCAAAATGTAACTAGCAGATTTTTGGACGAACACAAAATGTATTTTGATGAATCCTAGTTGAGTGGCTCAGAGATATTCAAAATAAACACCCGAATTCGCGTGGATCGACCGGTTTGAATATTTTGTATTTAATATTTGCGGGATGAATAAAAACTAGTTGCTGTTTATTTTTTTATATAAAACCATTATGATGTAAAACATTTTTCCTAAAGTAGAAATGACGACTTTTAGACTATCAGGTAAGACTTCACAACTGACCTTGAACTTGGAACATCCCATTCACTTGGATGCTGAGTACAAGTTGGCACTCACCGGACTTTTCTGCGAATACAACTTTTATTATTTATTTGAGGGTTGTAGTGTTTTGTTTGACGGTGGAACGAAAATCGGTTTCGGTAAAGGTTTTTGGACATTTGATGCCATACAGAAACATATACAAAAAGGTGTGGATCCGCTGTTACGCGGTAAAACAGATGATAAAAAGAATAAAGTCACGGTCGTTTCAATACTTAAAACTACGGGGTACCGGGTGAAAATCACTTCACCTATAAAATTTCACATGGAAAATCCGCTGCGGCGTTTGCTGGGTTTCGATGAAATTGATGCCCCCGAATACTTGGACACGTACAACGCGAAAAAACCGCACAACATAAGACCATGGGACATGATTGAAGTCCACTGTGATATCGTGGAAAATTGTTTTGTCAATCATGATGAACATTGGCACAAACACAAAGAGTCTTCGGTGTTGTATAGTTTCTTTCCATATGGTGAATTTGGTAATAAAATTGCTGTGATGCCGCGGCCGCCGCTTTACGTATCGTTGAAAAAAGGATTGAATAAAATCCAACAAATCAACATTTACATTACAGACCAAAATAATAATTTATTGCAGATGTTCGATTCGAATGTGCATATTTATTTGGAGTTGATTCGGGTGTAGTATTTTTTAATTTATTGAAAATCGGCTGTTTCTATTTTTTTTCTTGACGCCGCAAAGCGTTATTGCTTGTATAGGTAAAAATGAACGTTCCTAACTTTAAGGATTTACTGAAAGAAATCAATGGAATGTCTTACATCAGGGTGGGTGACCTGGAAGTCGGTAAAAAATATTTTGTGGAAAATATGGATAAAATCTCTTCATCATACGGTATGAGAATATTAGTCACATGCGATGATGTGAAATTCTATCTTCCCGAAAGCTGGAATGACAGGTTGACGAATAACTATATCAAACAACTGTTGAATTATAAGGGGAAACTCTATGTGCTGTACAACGGTAAAATAACACTTTCAGATAGTAAATTCAAGCATAGTATCGAGTTTAAGGTTGATGAATAAAAATAGTTTTTAAAAAACATAATTTAAATATATTTTTGAAAATGCCCCGTTTAATTTATTTGATGTGGAAATCCGTTATGCATACATTAGGAATCAATAATGGCTGAAAGTTACGGTTATTATTGTTTGACTGAAAACGCATTTGAACCGTACAACGGGTCACCGGATGCAGCCGGATTGGATCTCAGAAGCGCGTATGATTATGTTGTACCAAAACGCGGTCAACAGTTGATAAAAACTGACTTGACTTTCAAATTCCCAGATGGGTGCTACGGGAGGATAGCGCCAAGATCTGGCTTGGCTTTAAAACATTGTATAAGTGTAAATGCGGGTGTCATAGACCGGGACTATACGGGGAATGTCGGTGTTATCTTGATGAACAATTCTGATACCGATTTCGTGTGCGTCGTGGAGATAGGATTGCGCAGATCATCTGCGAGATGTACAAAAAGCCGCCGTGTATCAGGTTGGACAAAGTCGAACAGACTGAACGTAAAGACGGCGGATTCGGAAGCACTGGGATTAATTAATAAATATCATGTTGTACGTTATCTTCTCTATTTAAATGTTAATCATTAATATCTTGGAAATGTGTTTGAAATTTATTTTTTCTGACTTCCTAATAATCTGTTGAAATCAAAAGTTGATTAAACATATAGTAGTTGTAAACATCATGGATTTGAAAAATAGAGATTGGTTCACTGATGAAGATAAATACGTGATATCCGTTTTAAAAAATTGCAAACCTGGAAAACTGGAACGCTGGATGAGGGGTCTACCTAAAGCGGTGAAATGGAAAATAATACATAGCAAGCTGGGTTACGTTCCAAAAGCCATTGTTTACAAGCCTAAAGAATTTAGATCGCTAACAGCTAAAGAAAAGTTTGCGGTTCGAGAAATGGAGGATGCCAAGATAATATACTGCTATGATTGCGGGTTCGATCGCATAGTTCAACTAGAAGCGAATGATGAAGCTGTTGAATTACCTGATAAGTGTTTTAAATCGCTGTGTTTCCTATGTCACAAGTCAGCATTTAAAGTTACAAGATGCGGACGTGATCTGTTGGCGGATCCCGATTATGAAATGAAATGTCGGATGGTGACGAAAATGTTTGTATATTGTCTGAGATACCCTTTCAAGACTATCCAGGTCATGTGGGAGTATAAGATCAGCTGGGGTACTTACAGTATTCTGATGAAGAAGACGATGGTTGAAAACTTATTTGTTCTAATCGCTATTATTTTTTTTTATTGCTTTTGTACGGTGAAAACCCTCGTACTTCCCTCGTATTTCCCTTGTATTTCCCTCGTACTTTCCTCGTACTTCCCTCGTACTTTCCTCGTACTTCCCTCGTACTTTCCTCGTACTTCCCTTGTACTTCCTTCGTACTTCCCTCGTACTTCCCTCGTACTTTCCTCGTACTTTCCTCGTACTTTCCTCGTACTTCCCTTGTACTTCCTTCGTACTTCCCTCGTACTTCCCTCGTACTTTCCTCGTACTTTCCTCGTACTTCCCTCGTACTTCCCTTGTACTTCCTTCGTACTTTCTTCGTACTTCCCTCGTACTTCCCTCGTACTTTCCTCGTATTTCCCTCGTAATTCCCTTATACTTTTTAAATTTACCATTGGCAAAACCTGATCAAAATGCTGGAAAATGGCTGAAATTAGCCTATAATCAGATAACAACTGGCCCAAAACCAGTTAAAAATGAAGTCGATAGTCCTTGCACAGGACTAGTCCTCATGCGGGACCATTTAAATACAATAGCACGCGGGACTATCTAAATACAATAGTCCTTACACGGGACTGTTAGGAAATTCGCACAGTCACCCTTCTCTTTCAAGAAATTAGCCCAAAATCAGATACAAACTGGCCCAAAACCATTCAAAAATGAGGTTTACAAGGGTCGGTTAAGAGGGCGCCTCGTACTTCCTCGTACTTCCCTCGTACTTCCTCGTACTTCCCTCGTACTTCCCTCGTACCTCGTACTTCCTCGTACTTCCCTCGTACTTCCCTCGTACTTCCCTCGTACTTCCCTCGTACTTCCTCGTACTTCCCTCATACTTCCTCGTACTTCCCTCGTACTTCCTCGTACTTCCCTCGTACTTCTCTCGTACTTCCCACACCCCTCACACCCCTCATGACCCAGGAGTGGGGTCTCCTTACTACTCTACAATGTAGAAATATGATTAATGTATTCCGTAAACAAATTTATTATCCGAATATTATTTCCTTATTTTGAATACAATTATTTATTTTAAAAGTTCCTGGAAAACAAACTTAAACTTTATTGACACTTTCAAATGTATTTACACTAAGATGAAACATTACCTAATATAAAGACTTAATTATTTTGTGTTATTACCTTTACCATAACTGTTCTTGACTTTTAATTAAAACGTCTTGACACTTCAAAAACCATTCCAGTTTTATTCTAACACAAAATTGTTTTCTGAATTGCAAATGTTGGCATAATTATTTAATACACCTTAAAATTTGCATATTGGACATTTTATCTAGTACTTTTCTGGTTTGAGGTAGTAATTCTTCAACGTATTACTATTTATCATTAATGTCGGCAAACTTTGGACATACTTCTAACTTTGGTAGGACAAATAGTGTCGATTATGTTTGATAAAGCTTACTATGTACGAACACGGATGTATCAAGGACAGATTCGGATGTGAATAAATTATTCATAAATTTTGTTCTACAGTACTTAGGCCTACTCAATGATTTGAAGTACTAGTTGAAAAAAATAATGTTTTACATCTCTCATTGGTTTTTGAAAATAAATCGTAGCCTTTGAATGGTGTGTTTATTTCAACAAACTTTTCTGAAGTAATTATGTAAACAAAGAAATATTGGTGAATTCCATTTAGTGAACACTATATAAATGAAAATAACGTTTTATTATGCTTGAATAAATTGGACATCAATGTTTGGTATAATATGTCTTAATGTTTTCACATTTTGAACAAGTTTCTTTTAAATTTAACAGTATAAAATAAATAATCAGATAAATAAAACTCAAAAGCGGATTTGTATTGATGAGAAGCATTGCGAATCAGTGTACACGTGACGTTCTTAACTTGGAATATCCAGCTTTTGCCTGTGTAATATCACCAGTTGTGTGGGTATACAGCGTGATCAGCATTTGAATGGATCCCATCAGTTCACGCTTTGATACACACGCGGTATTATACCTTTACAATGTCATGCGTATGATACTGACATACCCTTGTTATTGTACAATGGAAACTATTTACCGACTATTTTCCTTAAATTTAATATTATGTGAGTATTATGACTCTATCATATTACTATGATCATTCTATGTATTGCATTGATAAGATCCCTTAGCTTGCGAGAATTGTTGCTTCTTGAAACACGCGTATCATTGCTGACCAAAAACATTAAATAAAACATAATGTATGTAAAATGGCCTGATGGCTAAAATGATTTATAAAATTGCTCTAAAATCATATAGGGTTTAGTTTGTTACCTGCTGCATGATATCATATATTTATATGATTTAATCGAGAATTATTATTCCACAGCACATAGAGTATTATTCCTATTTTGTTTCTTGTATAGTCATTGTTTGTATGCATGTACATTAATTGTAATAGCCAGTAGTTTAGTTATGGAATCCGTTGCTTTATTATTTTATAATCAACATTGAGTTGTGAGCATGAAGATGCATGTTTTTTTCCGTATCCGATGAATCGTTTGCAATGAAGTGTGAACTGCAAAATTGTATGTATGTTATAAGCATGTTCTGATAATGTATAAATGGTGTATCCGTTTGATTTGAAATAAATAAATAAATAAATAAAGGCTACTAAATTTGCTGAACGAAGGATGAAAAAAGTAAAAAATACGATTTTTATTATACAGGGTGTTTCAGAACTCCCTACCAATATTTTAGGGTATTGTTCCTGGGTTAAAAACATATCTAAATATCATATTTAAATTGTCCGGAAGTCTTAAGTTACTCACACAGCCGCCATTTTGTTTTTTACACTTAATAATTTTTATTTCCGTAACGGATGGTTGTATTCATATCATATTTGGTATAAATCTTTATCATACCAATGTACATTCCCAAGAAAAAAATTAATTTTTTCCTTTGTATATTTTCAAAATGGCGGCCATTTTAAATTTTCAAATTCAAATATCTCAAAATCGGTAAATTTTATAAAAATTTTACAAGACACAAAAAAGTTGCCAAATTAAATTACCTAACCAATGGTGCCAAAATTGTAAGGATCGGACAACAAATAATGGAGTTATTGAGATTTTTCTTCATAAAAACGTGGATTTTGCATTGAATTTAATGCAAATAAGGCCATTTTAACAGCAAAATCAATGTTTTTATGTATATATATATATATATATATATATATATATATATATATATATATTTCGTTTCCCAATGTTATGGACAGTTTGATCACCTACTACGGAAAAACTACATGAGTTTCAGTGAAGGTGACTACACTATTGTGTAGTCTATTTCTTGATCTTTACAATGATATAAGCAATATCTCAAATAAATTTTAAGCACTCTGAATATGTTAAGTTTTTGTTAGTTACTACCAGTGGGGTGAAACCGGGTATGACGCGCGGGGTAAAACCGGATGGTATTTATACGTGTTATATGGTCTAAATATTCACAATTAAATTTTTCGCTCATGGGTTAAATGACTATGTTATCATTGATACTATTTTTGACTTAATTGTGTGTACATAGTAATAAAATGTTAGGCCTATTAAAGGTTTTTTTCTTTTTCTAATATACTTAACATGTGTACCCGGTATCACCCTTGGAGGAATAATATATAAGGAGTGCCAACGCTCGGCTAGAAGCGAAGCCGCCGCGCAACACGGCGAGTGGTGGGGCGAACTGCCGAGTCCCGCAGGCAGGCATATAACAGAGGCATATAGGACTAACATATAACAGTATCATATTAGGCATATAACAGTGCCTAAAAATTCATGATAATAAGACTGCACAAGTGTTAAACTACAAAACTTGTGTTCATACAACAATAATGTGTGAAACTTAAGAAAAAGCTTATTTTTATGCATAATTAATAACCCTATTTTAATAAGCTACTAATAAGCCTGATTTTTACTATTTTATATTCATTTATAGTAATGATGAATTAATTTAATTAATTAATAACTAGGTAGTATCGTTTGCCAATACATTACTGTTAACATATCTTAAATGATATACGGAACCTTATACATAAAGCAGTAAACTCAATATTTCTTACAAATTATAATAAGGTAATATACATTGAAAGTATCAGTTCATGTATTATTTTTTTGTTAAACTATTATACTAAGGAATAAAATTAATTTTACAGTAAAATATATGTATTGGCATAATTTATATTTAGTTTTTATGCATTAAAATCATCTCTTCAATACAAATCTTTTACTTTAATGCCCATTTATAAATAAAAATAAATTTTTATCTAGAAAAATATTATATCACTGGATAGAGAATTTCATCCTCTTTAAAAATGCAAAAGGTGGACTGTGTGATTTGCTTGGTTTGCTCAGGATTTTAATTCAAAGTTGCGCGCGTCGCGTTTTTCCCCATCTCTCCCGTGTTACAGCAGCGGAACCATGCCACTCTACGGCCAGCCGTGCCCCTCAGTGGAGGTGAGCGGCCGGCTTCACTTTAGCATTGTATATCCATATGAACGTGGCCTCTCCTTATATATTATTCCTCCAAGATATCAGCCCACTAGTGGGGTAAATCCGGGTGCTTGCACTTAAAGAAATCACAGAAAAAACTATAAGACTTATCAAGTTTTTAAAAGAAGCAATTCAAAATCAAAGAAACACAAGATAAACTAAAAAACATTATTTAAAATTTTCTGTATAAAAACATGGCATCTACATATCACTAAAGCTTAGCAACCCGGTTATTTCTCCCCTCAGTAAGGAGAACCATCGTCTTCCGGCAAATTCAACTGCTGTCTTTCCGGGAAGCGGCAGCCAATCACAGAACGCCACATGTAGGCAGTGCAGCCATTTAACCAATCTAAATATTCCTGTTTATATGATTGAGTATTAACAATAAAAATGATGATAACCGAACAATACTACAGTAACAAAAGCAATGTATAATATTATAGTTGAATTTATATTATAAAGGGGATTTCATAACAAATGAATTATTTATTCCCTAATAAGTAATATTTGAGATAATAATCTCAAATATTTGGGAGACTTTTCCTTGGAAGTGATGTTTGTAAACGATTCGTGTTGGTGAGCGACACCGAGCCCTAACGACATCCTTACTGCTGCATTTCCGCCAATTTGACTGTTCTTCGTCAAAACAGCTGGGACTTAAGAAGAATTTTCTAACTACAGTATTCACATTTTAATTTATATTTATTGATATAGTGAAATTTGTTATAAAGTCATTCTTACACATTTCTTAAATTTGAAAGTAATTTGGAAGTAAGTATAAATAGAATACTAACATTAAAGACAAAAAATAAAGAGAAATTATCATGTTCAATAATGTTGTACCATCCATCAGAGCGTTAGAATGACAAATCTTCTATCAAAATGAAAAACACAAATATTAATTTGTGTTTTTATTATCATTGAAATCATTCAGAGTGGTTTTTTGTACTAAACTTTTGATTGGACATAAAATTTTTGTTTATCATTTTTAAGGTTTTAATTATTTATATATGCATAAACACTTATAAGTTTTATATTTTCCTTATTTCTTTAACATTAAAACTTTTACATGTTTGTGTATTTTAAATTTAATAACCACATAAAGTGAAAGAACAGATAATTTTCCATAAAAATTAAATTATGTAAAATTTACAATGGTAGTGATTACAAAACTGTATAATTAAGCCTAGTTAATTATTATAAAAAAAAATCATTCAAAGTTTTTCACTTTTACCATATGATAAACATACTTGTACTGGTAAATTTTCCCACCATTTTCAAATAAACATGTTGGTTTTATATTTTCAGATAATCATTTAATATGAAGCACCCTTGGAATAGATATTGCTTCTTCTCTGGTTAGTGGAGATAAATCAGAGTAGATGGAAACTTGTGATGGATCCATTAGTGGCTCACAACTATGCGAACTGATCTGGAGTTATTTATAGCAAGCATGATATCAGGAAAATATTGGAAACCATAAATTCTTATACTAAAAAATCAGAATGCTGGAAATTATAGTAATGATTGTGCGTTTAATGACAGAGTAGTAAAATTTTGACAATAAACAGGGTACTGTAAATACAAAGCCTTAATTTTAGAGAGACCATTTTAAATTTCACCTGTGCGAAGTTTAATGTTATTTTTAATGTGGTTTGCACATTTTTGGCATTATTATTTTTTCAATTACATGATTTTGAGGCACGTTTTACAAGCGCTAAAACCAATAATATTATAAAGTAAACATGTTTGAATTCCGCTGAAAATTCAAAAAAGGAAATTTTTGAAATGTTATTTTTAATAGAAATGAAAATTTTCATTTCTTTTCAAACTTTTCTGTTTATCTTAATTTACCTGTTACCTGTTACCTCCTATGTCTGTCCCGTAGACCACGAAGGCATGGGACCCATTCTTAATTTCCTTATGTAGGCTAAAACTTGGCCGTCAACTCCTGACGCTGTCCAATCAGGTTGTGGTAAGGTTGGGGAGTGGGTATAGTAGTAATGACCGGGAGAAAAATCAGGATTATTGAGAAGGTGGTAGATCATAGTAGCACTTATCGATGAGGTACTGCCTGAGTTTCTTCTTAAAACTGTTCAAATTTTCAATACTCTTGATTGTTGACGGTAATTGAGAAAAATTTTTAACACCAAGATAACAGGGTTTTGTTTCAAAAAGTTTTAAGTTATGCTGAAGAGATGGATTGACATTACGGTTTCTAGTGAAGTAAGAATGACTATGAGCCTCTATCAAATTATTTTCTTTTACATAATTGATAGCTTCAAAAAGGTAAAGTGAAGGGAGTGTCATGATCTGAAGCTCTTTAAATTTCTCTTTGCAAGAGTCTATAGGCCGTAGCCTACAGATAGCTCTGATTGCTTTCTTTTGAATGACAAATATTCTGTTCAAATTGATTTTACTCGAAGAACCCCAAAGCACCACCGAATATCGCAAGTAGCTTTCTATGAGAGTAAAATAAATTAACTTGCAGAGAGAGATATTATTGAAAACTGCCAAACTCCTAATGACAAAAACATTTGAAGTCAAAGTTGAAGCTAATTTGTCGATGTGATCCGACCATCGAAGACTATCGTCCAATCTCACTCCCAGGTAATCCACAAAAGGAGAACTTTCAAGTAATCTTCAAGCATGACTAGTGGTGGATGCAAGCCAGCCCTTTCGAGTCTTCTTTTCTTCTGGCAAGTAGAAACAAACATGAAATTGGTTTTCTTTTTGTTGATGTTTAAGTTTATCCTTGAAAAATACTGAGAGAGAGCTCCAAGCCGACCAAACATTTCTATTTATAATTGTGAGACATTGCTGTTTTTAGTGAAAAGCGAAGTGTCGTCTGCAAAAATAGTTGAAGATTCTTGAGGGAAAAAGTTATAAATGTCGTTAATGTAAATAATTATATCGGTTTTTTTTTATAGAACTTTTCATCATCTGTTTTCATCACTTTATAGATTTATGATATAACTAGTATAAGTGGTAACCAAATTTACAATTGTATAATTCTTTGATGGCTTGGATACATCTTACACTTACTTTTTAACATACATTTAGTAACACTAGAGATAAAAAAATCAAATAAAAGCAAACTTTATTTCCATTAATAACGATTTATTAAAATACGAGTGTATGGTAAAATAAAATAATGAACGTAGGCTATATTAAAAACTTAATTAAAAAGCAACTTCCACACACTTAGGTACTAGGGGAAAATTCTCGCATATTCAACTTAATGCATGTGCGCAAGAATGAGCCTGTATTTGCTCATAAGGTTGAGTTTTTCCTGAATTTTTATTTGTAATTTTAATGCAGCAGGACATGGACACATGAAAACCCCTCTCCCCACTCCTTAAAAGACTGACGGACCCCCCCCCCCAACATACCTTAAATATAATGTGCACACACACATTCACACACGCACACAGACTGCTATCGGCCCTTTGTAGTGTTACTACAGATAAACAGATGCAAGCAGTACTTCTGAGTTTTGCCTAAACAAGTTCAGAACCCACTCTTTGACTTGGTTTTATTGGCTTCTGTAGTAAAATAGTCGAATATTTTTAAGAATTCTGGTAAGTTTCAGCAGAAAAAATCTGAGTGTAAAATGAGTTTGTTTCCGACTAGGATCTGTACAGTCGTGGAATCTGGATCCCCAAATCCGCACCCCGAGGAATATATATAGTTGTGTGTAAGTGGTTGGAATAATTGATCTTAATGTTGATCTGTCTGTTGATCCCCCACTGGTATTGTTGATATTGACCAAATTAGTTTTCAAATTTAAACATCTATTCTTCCTAATTCACTAAAATTTGCTTCTTGTTATTACAACACCTGTCTAATAATTCAGTCAATTATCCTTCTCCCATAAAATTAACATTTAAACTTTGAAAGCCTGTAGGGAATAGCCCTAGGTACCGGAGTAAATTATAATGCGATTCTGCTCATCTACAGCACAATACATTTATAACGGTATATGCGGAAATCCACCTAGGATGCAAATAAGCTGAGGAAGAGGGAGGAAAAGAAACATGCTTGTCTAATAATATATAGCAGTTTACTTTTTAGGTATCTTAAACAACATTTATCATTAAAATATATATTTCAGTTGAAATCGTTTAATAAACAATATTTTACCTTCGTAGAAATTATTTTCAAGATTAATTTGATCTTATTAAAATAACATTAATTTAATACAACATTACCACTAATGGTCATATTTTGGATTTAAATTAACCTTTATTATCTAACAGTTTGTTTGGCTGGACAAATTTTAATTGCATAAGCTCAACCGTTAATAAATAAATATATAACTCCCAAATCCTACTTAAACCCAATGTAAACTACCATTTTTAATGCATATCATTGTAATTTATGTTTGCGTTTAAAAATAAATTTGAATACCTAATTACTGAAACAAATTTCTTTAGCACAAAAATCAAAGGTCAAACGATTATGGAACCACTAATTTTGGTTTGTTTTACAGAGTAAACTTAACAGATCTGTTTTTGACGTGTTATTAAAACTTTTCATATTTTATAAGCCAATTGTTCCTTCATTCCAAGACATAACTTACATTTCTACGTCTTAGTATTTTATTTTAGTATATTTTAGTCTAAGTATAAATGCAATCAGTCATATTATTACAGTAGTATTTTCAGTTAATTATATTTTTTTATTGGAGGCAACGTCTTATATATAAATTAATTTATTTTAAAAGCCTTCATGACTTATAATTAATATAATGCAGTAAGCGTTATATAGATATACCTTATTTATTTTCTTTTAGATTAACTTAATTGTGAAAGAACATAATTTGAGGCTTAACATTCCGAAAAAGCTTACAACCGCCTAGTAGGTTGATAATAAATAAAAAAACTTTTATTATTTATGAAAGCCTTGAGTTTTACATTTTAACCAGAGTGAAATGTTATAGTTTAATCATTATAAAACATTTCCATACAATCAACATATAATCATCTAAATGTACTTATTCCGCCTTTATCTGAAGTCAAAAGTAAAGTAGGTATTTAACCTACTTACCTAAATGAAAATAAATTACGTTTCTATAATACAAATTGACTTATTCTATTTCCACAGTTCCTAAACACATCCCCTTGGTTAAGAATTTTAACAATAATAGTAAAATGGATTTATATAAATGAAACATCTACTGCATAACCACAGTATGACAATCTAAAGACAGCAAATTACCGTCATAGAAGGATAGTCAGAGATGACCTCAGAGGTCTCAGGTGAGGACATATTAAACGTTGAAGTGGTGGAACCCCTACCAGGTACATCTCTTACGAAGCTTTTAAGGTACTGAAAGATTACATGGTTACTGAAGATTACATATACTGAAGATGACATGGTTAGTGAGTATGACTTTGAACGCAGCCTAACTGCAGAACTATGGCCTAAGGATAAATTGAGCCTGTTGATCCTCATTGCAATAAGAACTTGCTTGTAGGTCAACTTTATGTTCATTGTTTTCGAATTAAGCTCGAATCACTTGAGATCTTCTTGAGGAAGAATGGCTGGGCATCCTGAGTGTATCTGAACATTAGTTTGAACAAGAGAAAATGCAATATTATCTGAATGAGGGTAATTTATTTTTGGCTAGTTCTTATTTAAGACGCCATGAAAAATGGAAGTTTAGCATGGCATGTAAATAAATGTTTGTGTTTTAATGTAGTAAGTTTTGAAAGATGATTTTGTTTTCAGAGATCATGTGGAGTGATTGCCATCCAGCTATTATGGCCTGATTATTGCATCTGTTTATATATCCACCTTTCATGTTTTATGCGTTGAATTCTGACATTCTTTTGAGAGATGCATGGTGCATTAATTAATTAATTAATTAATGGTGCCTGCAACAACTTAATTATCTGTGGGGACTTTAATGTAGATGTAACTTCTTGCTCAAGTGAAGTGAGAACCTTTGAACATCTTGTGTGGCAGTATGGCTTGTTCGTTACAAATACCAACCTCACAAGAGAAGATGCATGTCTGGACAACGTCCTAACAAGCCTACACCGTAGGATGTTGCAAAAAAGTGGTCATACCACTTATTTTGGACCATGTGATGTAAGTTTGTGATGCCAACGGTGAGTACCAGAATTGTTTATCCATGGTTTTCTAGGTATAACTTTCTCTCCAGGCCTTGCCTACACGAACCAATGAACGCATTGGTTCGTCATGAACCTACACGAACGAAATGAGGCATTTTTGCTGTTCAAAGAGAGACTTTATAGATTGTTTAGAACCAAATTATATATTGATATATATCTCTCTATCTAGTCATTTTTTTAATTTGAAAAGATAAAGTGAGGTCGTAGATTTTTACATTATAAAATATTTAACATAATTGTTTTTAATGACGGTTTCCTTATTCATACTGAACGCGATATTAAATTGTGGCTTAAGATCGTTGATGATTTAAAGATTAATTGGACCGTTATTACTGTTGTTTTAAATGTAACTATCAGTATATTGATATTGTTTGCGAAGGTGAACTGTTGGATCTGTTACGAGTCGGGATTTTCGTCTGTTTAGTTTTCGGGTTTCAGCAGGACTTATCATCTAAACTTCGGTCCGGTCAATTATTATAGTAAAACTAACGGCCATGGTATCGGCTTTGCCATGCAGTCCGAGGCTTTGAAAATTGTAAAAACTAGTTATAACCAGGCAAATATTTTAACTTATCAGTTAATTAATATAGGTTTATTCCAGTAAAACACGTAAAACCAAATCAAATGTTTTTGGTTATGAAGTATGGTATATTATAATTTAAATTAATAACAATTTTTTTTTTTTAGGGAACTTTTTCTACTATTTCCAATTCATTTTAAAATTTTTAGTGTCGTTTGATAGGGCTTGCTTGGTCTTTAGTTGTTTCCGCCAAAAATAATTGATGGAAATATTGAAAATAGGACTTAAAATAAAGGCGCTATCCACAAATTAATTTTAAAATTTTCCCATTAGAATTAAATTGAGATTGGTTTGGGGATTTTAAACATCTGTTAATGAACAGCTATAGTTTTTGGTGATCACTGATATTCACAATATTGATTGGACGGATTTCATTGATTTAGATCTAAATGTAATTTTTCTATTCTATCACAGTAAATTGCTCGTTGCCGAACCACACGTACACTAGTTATAAATTGAATAGAATATATAAAATATCTTTGTATTGGATAATACTGGTTTAAGAATCCGATAGACACGGCTCGGCTCGGCGGTGGCAGCATTTCCGTGAACGATCTGAGATGGCAGTTTGTTCCTCCCTCCGACATTTAACAACTCCTTTAATGCAGCCTTCAACATGGGACATTTCATCGGCTTTCTTTGAATTAAAATACTGCCTAGGAAAACTCTTTATAAATAAATGCATATACTTTTGATTATTACTTAAGTCAAATTACCGGATGAGTCTAAATATAAAATATATAAATATCCATATATCTATTTTGTTGACACAACCAATATATTATTTTATTAAGCAACGAAATAAAGTATAGGAATATAAAATTGTATAGATGATGTTTTAATAGGTGTACCGAAAAAATGGAATTGGTAATAACAAACCCTACTTCGTTTTTTAACATAAAAAAACTAAGGGATCAAACCGAACTCAATTCACTTAAAATCTAATTAAAAAAAAAACATAATACAATACTAATAATGCACTAAATATGGTGTACAGAACACGCCTCGCCGTGAATTGGTGCTTCAATTAATGTATTAAATGTATATTTAAAACTTGTTTCGGATTAAATATCGGCAGTGAAATAAAATAAAGTGTTATTTTAACTATGGATGAAGTAATATCTCATGAGTTCATAATACATACGTTGCATTAACTATTATTGAGACCGTGTTTATAAGACCTCAATATATACATTATAAGACCTCATGATAAAGTACTCCTGTACAGAGTTCTCGATGATCAGCATGTAATGAATGGCGGAAGAACGTGATAGCCCCAGCGGGGGCTTTACCGCTACATGAGAACAATAAAACAAAACAAATGTAACACAAATTTTACATTCAATATAAATTACTTTTGAGTATATAATATCGTCGGCTTAATTGACAAACCACGGAACTCCATAAAATGAGTTTTTGTGATTTTTATGTTTTTGTGTAGATTTTTGGTGCCTGAACAGTTGATTAGTCTCGTAACTCCAAAAAATATTTAAAGACTAAAAAAAGGGAGAAAACAAACCACGTATATTTTAAGAGGTAAATTTTAAGAGGAGTTACTAGGTTTGCAGAAACAGAAAACCTAGTAACTCCTAAAACAGCCTCTTTATTACAAACCAGTAACTCCTTAAACAGCCAAATTATTTGTGTGTTCGACCACTTAACCCCAAAAATTGGTTATACCAAACCACGTATCTTACATTCTTAAAACAAGTAGCTCCTTTACTAATCTATTTCAAAACTCGTAACTCCACTCTACTCAGTTAAAAAAGGGAAAAGGGATATTTTAATTACCATACAATAATTATACTTCAATTAAAAAAAAAGTTAAAAAGAAATTCATCTTCATAAAAAATAAAACGGTTTTATGTTTCTCGTGTAAAAAGTGGAAAATGTGAGTTACGAAGTTTGTTAATTAAGACGGGGATATGGTACAGTACATGTTTGCAAAATTAATTTCATAGTTAATATTTTAATTACTAATATTTAAAATAATGAACATTCAAAAATATAACATAAAACATTGAAATTATTAACAATAAATAATGATGTCAATAAAAAATTTATATTCTAACTTAACAACTTTATGAAGCTTAATTTGCAGTGTGTGTATTATTGTCAAGATAGTCTCTAACTGCATTGCGTATATGCTTTCATTTGGTATTTGTAATTATATTTGACAACACATTATAAAACATTCAATTTTGGTGAGATGTTTAGTTTTTTTTTTTTTTTTTTTTCTTCTTATTATTACACATTTTTTTATGAATCGGTTATGTCATCGTAAAGTTAATTTATACTTACAAAACTATAAAACACCTAAGTTGTATAAGTAATTACAGTTGCATCGAATCTTGCCGGATCTACATAAAAATTACCAGCTTTATTTCCACATCTGTAAAATATTTGTTTTGGAGTTGAAATCCTTCACTACATTCCGACTACCTATCGAGGGTCCCTATGGCTCACTAATAGGGATATAGCAGTAGCAGAATTTCCAGGCTTAGGATCAAGGCGTTAATGGCTCAAAACTATACAAACAGCAATCTACCATTATTTATGGCATTCAGCACGTGAACAAGACACAATTAGTTAGAAACTTATATCAAGACGTGAATCTATGTTTTACTGCAATATGTACAGTGAGTTCTACATAAAATATTCTCGTGAGGCCCCGACAATACCATTTGAAATTTTTATTCGAGCTTGAATGTTTTTTGCTATTTAATTGACATTAGATATATGTCCTTCCTTAAAATTGATTAGGATGAACAATAAAAAAAAGTATAATATAAATTAATATAAGTGTGCATTGTAAAACACAAGTTTTTGTACATTTATATTTGACATTTATTATATTGATTTTATATTAAAATCTTATATGGCTTGCTATTATATACATGATATCATGAATTATACAAATAATTTCATTATAAATTCTGTTAAAATTGATGACGAATTCAAATTTGATTACCATTGTCGGTACTAAACCAATGCCCATTTGTTTAAGATAATGAATAAGATCATGTGTTTTTGTAATACTTGGACATGTTTAAATGTAAGTTTTTAAGCTATTCACCAATGATGCAGACTGTAAATTGTTTTCTTAAATATTAAAAGCATAAAAAATTCTGAAAACGCATTTTTGGAATAGATTATCTTTATTTTAAAATGTATATTTTCTTTTTTTTTTAAATAGTCCACTAAATTTCATTGCAAATAATTACTTAAGTGTGGGATAGTAGAAGTTTCAGAAAAATTACCATTACAGTAAAATTCTTGCAACACACAACTAATTGACAAACTGGCTGGGCAGGTGAGTGGTTAATGAGCTCGCCTTTGAATCTGAAGGTAGCCGGTGCGATCGTGAGAAAAGTTAGTGCTTTTTGATGGTTCGATACTGGACCCAGCTGCCTTTGGTCATTGGGCTATTAGTTATTGATCCTGACAAATGAAACAGCTGATATTTGTCAGTAACAAAGCTACACCTCATCTGATCCATTACAATCATCACACTCACCCCTTCAGCCATACTCACTTTAAAATTCGCACCACGGAGTGCGTTGGTGTTTCAAATAAAGTCTTCAAAGTCTCTAAATGCATTAAAATCGTTAATTTCAAGCCTTAGTTTTTTGTTTATTTTTTATGAGTAATTTTTTTCAAACAGCTAATATTTTTGGGGGGTTGGATCGTTAGACAACTATAAATTGCTCCACTGGCCATTAACTTCCATTAACCAATCATGATTGTGTTGCCGGCGTGTCCGTTGTGTAAACACAACCAATGGGGGTAATCATCACATTGACTGGTCACTTTTGACGTCAACTTCATCAGTGAAACTTTAAGAAATTTTAAAATATTAGTTACTGCTTCTATTAAAAGGATTGCTTTTATTATTACCATAATTATTAAGTTACATTCGTTTTAACATTGAGGTTTACTACAGTTTCATATAAAACTATAAAAGTAAAAACTTTCACAGTATAAGTAAATATAGGTGTTTTAAGAGATGTACACTATAGGTGTCCCACAATCTAAAAGAGTTTTCCAACGAAAATTTAATTAATTTATTGTTTTAACCATAAAATGGAAACTTTTGGATGAGCACTAAGCTCAATAATTTATAGTTTCAAATCATTGATTATAATCGTGGTAAAAACAATAGATTTAAAAAATCATTTTATTTTTTAATTAATTTAATCATCCAAAATATGTTTATAGATGTAATGTAGCATAACAAATAGATAATAAATTGAAAAACTAAAAATAAAATACCCCTTAATTTAAAGAGATTGAATATTAAATGTAACAGCTATTCAACCTAAAATACAAAATATAATTTTTGGAACTAACATGTCTAATAATATTTTAAATGGTATATATTGGTTTTGTTGTTTCCATTTTTCTCTTATTTAGGAATATTATGTTTTCCTAAAAAAATGTTCATTATAAAATAGGAGAAATTTACGTTTCACTTGTGCATTGTTTTCAGTAGGCCTACAATATAGTTAGTTAAATATAATGTAGAAAAGCAAAATTGCGAGGTCTTATAGCTTATTTCATTTAGTTCATTCATTATAAAAACCTTACTTTTCAGTAATTTAGTTTTTCAAATTTTGTTCATTGAAATGATGTATTTTCCAACTTATAAATAAATAATATTACACTATGTTGTTACTGAAATAACCATTACAATTGTTGCATTTGAATACAAAACTTTGAACGTAACCAAGTAAACTCTTTTCCCCAAGGCATTAAACTTCAATAGCTTTGTGTGTTTCTTTGCTGAGATTCTATTAGTATTTTCAAAGTAGAACTACAAAGATTTTTTTCCATAAGATTTTATTATGTCAGATAGCATGTTATGCAAAATACGTTAAATTAAAATAAGAAAAGTAAAATAAATAAGATAATGAGTTATGCAATTTTGTCAAAGACTTTGTAAATGTACGATGGTTTTAAAAACAACCCATTATTGCTTTTTATGATTGTTTATATATATATATATATATATATATATATATATATATATATATATATATATATATATTTTATCACAAATTGTCATAAGTCATAAATGTTAATGAATACTACATTTTAAATATTTTAAATCTCAATTTTTACATGGTATACAATAACGTTACTTAAAAACTCTGATGTTGAAAATCTTACGTTTTTACTATTTCTCATCTTCAAATAATTTGGTTCACCGGTTTTATTTTATATCATATAAATATCTAACGTAAAAACTAAACTTTGCTAAGCAAAAATTAAGTAGAAACAACCTTATAGGTACATTCTTTATCATTGCTAGTTTAATAAAATAAATTAAAATCAGTAATGCATTTTAAAATAACACAAACATATAAGAACCAAGTATTGCATTCGATCACATGGCATTTATTTCAAAATGTTTTTTATTCAACAAAAATTAAATTAAATTATTTATATAGTAACCTATTAAGAACCAAGTATTGCCTTTGATCACATGGCATTTATTTCAAAATGTTTTTTATTCAACAAAAATTAAATTAAATTATTTATATAGTAACCTATTAAGAACCAAGTATTGCCTTTGATCACATGGCATTTATTTCAAAATGGTTTTTATTCAACAAAAATTAAATTAAATTATTTATGTAGTAAGCTATTAAGAACCAAGTATTGCCTTTGATCACATGGCATTTATTTCAAAATGGTTTTTATTCAACAAAAATTAAATTAAATTATTTATATAGTAAGCTATTAAGAACCAAGTATTGCCTTTGATCACATGGCATTTATTTCAAAATGTTTTAATTCAACAAAAATTAAATTAAATTATTTATATAGTAACCCTCTTATTAAAACACAAACAATTTAACGTTCAGTCACATTGCTTACAAATTAAGCAGTAATATTAAAACAAACGATAAGTAGAATAACAACACAACACTTTATAAATACAATTTAAAGTGGTTAAAAGAATTTCCTATATCCAATAGTGCATGACACATTATTAATTTATCTTTGTTTAACTAGTGAACGTTTAGATGGAGAGTGATTGAGAATAATGAATTGCTCCATTAACTTCCATTAGCCAATCACGGGCATGTTCCCAGAGTACCGCAGTGTCATCACCCAGTAATTATCGCCCGGCGATTCACTGGTAGTAGTATTTTAATTTATGTGTTAGTTCAACAGAATAGGACTTTTAAACATTCACCTGTAAGAGATTGTTTTAAGTTTCTGACATTTTTCTATGTTTTACTTTTTAACTGACCAAACCCGGCTTTGGTAGTACATAACGTTACCTGTTATTAATAATTTACAGCCCAATAGCATATAGGTCCAGAAACAAGATTGTAAAGACCACTTTTGAATTTAATAACATACAGGCGATATAAAGTATGACTTACTGTATACATTAAGAGGTTGTAATGGTTATTGTTGTTGAAAAAATAAGAAAAGAGGGAGAAAAAAAGAATAAGCAAGAGGAGGTCAACGTGGTAATGGAGGCTACAAATCTGGAGACACCCCTTCGTATTATCAAAAGAATTCCTTCAAGGAAGAGCCCTCTTCGTTCTGCATTTGAGCTGAACACGCTTCGGAAGCAGCAGGACGATACCAACGAGGAGGAAGACCTGTCGCTGAAGAATATAAAAGCTCTTTTAAAGGAAATCCCCAAGAATCTCGTAATTAAAAAGGGCATAAATAAGGCGATAAAGGACGGAGTTCCAGTTTGCATTTTTCCTGTCTCTCCCTAAAAATAATAATAATAACTCATCATCTTATTTATTTTACTTTTCTTATTTTAATTTAACGTATTTTGCATAACATGCTATCTGACATAATAAAATCCTATGGAAAAAATCAAATTCTTTGTAGTTCTACTTGGAAAATAGTAATAGAATCTCAGCAAAGAAACACACAAAGCTATTGAAGTTTAATGCCTTGGGGAAAAGATTTTACTTGGTTATGTTCAAAGTTTTGTATTCAAATGCAAAAATTGTAATGGTTATTTCAGTAACAACATAGTGTAATATTTTTTATTTATAAGTTGGAAAATACATCATTTCAATGAACAAAATTTGAAAAACTAAGTTACTGAAAAGTAAGTTTTTTATAATGAATGAACTAAATGAAATAAGCTATAAGACCTCACAATTTTGCTTTTGTGTATTATATTTCATTACCTATATTGTACTGAAAACAATGCACAAGTGAAACATAAATTTCTCTTAATTTATAATAAACATTTTTTAGGAAAACATAATATTCCAATATAAGAGGAAAATGTAAACAACAAAACAAATACATATCATTTAAAATATTATTTGATATATCAGTTTCAAAAATTATATTTTGTATTGTATATGGTTACATACTTTGTTACATTTAATAATCAATTTCTTAAAGTTAAGGGGTTTTTTATTTTTATTTTTTTTTAATTCATTATTTATTTTCCTATGCTACAATTAATAATACATATAGCAACATATTTTGGAAGATTAAATTAAAAAATTTATATATACCACGATTATAATCAATGATTTGAAACTATAAATTATTAAGCTTTGTGTTCATCCAAAAGTTCCCATTATACGGTGTAGAAATAGTCAATTAATTGAATTTTCTTTGGAAATTTAGTTAGTTTTGACCATTAGATTTTGGTCCAATAGATTTTAACTGTCCAACCCCGGCTTTGGTAATACATAGTGTTACCTGTTGTTATTAATAATTTACAGCCCAATAGCATATAGGTCCAGAAACAAGATTGTAAAGATACGAAGTTTAAAAAAAAAAAAAAAAAATTGAACCGATAGCCGTTGAAATTCAAGGCGAGAACCATAACCACTCAGATAAACAGTTAGTTTTGAATTAAATCATATACAGGCGAAATAAAGTATGACTTACTGTATATATTAAGAGGTTGTAATAGTTATTGTTGTTGAAAAAATAAGAAAAGAGGAAGAAAAAAAGAATAAGCAAGAGGAGGTCAACGTGGTAATGGAGGCTACAAATCTGGAGACACCCCTTCGTATTATCAAAAGAATTCCTTCAAGGAAGAGCCCTCTTCGTTCTGCATTTGAGCTGAACACGCTTCGGAAGCAGCAGGACGATACCAACGAGGAGGAAGACCTGTCGCTGAAGAATATAAAAGCTCTTTTAAAGGAAATGGCCAAGAATCTCGTAATTAAAAAGGGCATAAATAAGGCGATAAAGGACGGAGTTCCAGTTTGCATTTTTCCTGTCTCTCCCTAAAAATAATAATAATAATCTATATTATTATTAGATTTTTATTATATTATTATTAGATATTATTATAGATCGTAATACTATATTACTATATTATTATATTATATTATTATTTATATTATTTATTATATTATTTTTACTATATTATTATTAGATATTATTATAGATCGTAATATTAATACGCAAGCATGTTTCATTTCCTCCATTTTTCTCATCTCGTGTGCATCGTAGGATAAATCCGCGCATATTGTTAGAAAGTGCTGTAGATGAGCAGAATCCCAGTTTAATTCACGTCGGACTCCAGGGATACGCCCCACAGGCTTTCAAAGTTCCAATGTTAATCTTATGGAGAAAGGAGAATTGAATGAATCATAAGACAGCTGTTGTAAAAACAACTGATAGAAAATGAGGAAGAACATATGTTTTAGTTCTAAATAGTAGTTTTCATCACTAGGAGCAAAAGTGAGTCTTTTTGGTGCGCAATCGTGTTTTAAAAACGAGGCGCAGCCGAGTTTTTAAAAACGATTAAGCATCAAAAAGACACTTTTGCTCCGAGTGATGAACAACGTTTTTTATCATAATGCGAAATTAGACTTTTAATCGTTGAAAATATTAACTAAAAAGTTGTATTTTTAAGGTTACATTTACAAGGTAAGTATTATGCAGTGTTTACATTTCTGTTATTTACAAACAATGCTCTTTATAACGTATGAATTTCAAAATTCTGCTCCCCAACATTAATTAATGAATATTAATATACTTATCAAACAGCTGACTTTCCAGTACTAGGACCTAAAAAATTCTCCAGATGATTTTTCAGTCCTAGGACAAAAACGAATCGGTTTTGGTATTATTGGGAGAACGAAAAACAGGCTGATTTCGTGCAGAATGATAAAAATGTTTTTAAACTCCTTGGGTCCAGATCAACTGAAATTTTGATCGAATTTCGATCAGGAGGCGATTTCTAGTAATAATAAATAAATAAATAAAAGATGATGAATTATGAGTTTTTTATATAAATAAATAAATTATTTATTTAAAAAAACGCCTTGAGAAATATATTTTTAATAAAAAATATTTACAATATTTAGAAATTTGATTAATGTTACCTGTGGTATTCGGTATATTCAAATTAATATTCACGGAACTTTCATCACTTTTACCATGTGAATAATCGTCAGAAATCCCAAAGATAGTTTGACTTTTAAATTGTTGAAAAAGCATTTTTAATAATTTTAAACTACTGGTACTGATTCTTTAAATTCAAAGCCACATACTTTTTAATACAAAATTCAATTCTATATAACCTTCCCATAAACTGTGAATTGCATATTTTGATAGTCATTTTATTTTATACAAAGACAATAAATTTAATCTTATAATAGGTAAGTAGTAAAGGCTTGAGGTTACCATGTTTTTTTTTAAATAATTTATTCACAGTTGGATGTACCGGGTGTCCATAAAGTGTTGCCCTGATAAAGAAACCGTATAGTATGAAAACAGTTTGTGGTAAGATAAAGTTTTTTTACCAGTTCAAACAAGTAACTTTTTAAGTTTTTTACGACTGTGCACAAACTCAATACACTTCAATGTGTGCGTCTTGGGTAGCCTGTAAATCGGTTAGGTGACTTTTTTGTTAGTTTTTTTTATTAACATCCACGTTTCAGTTTCAGATAACATTTCCTGACTAACGGGCGTAACTTTATTTATTATTTTGTCTTTTAGAGTTTCTAAATTAGGACCTGGGAAAGAATAAACCAGATCTTCGACAAATCAGAGGATATAAAGGCATCCGGAGAGGTCAAGGGTGGTGAACGAGGTGGCAATTTAGTCGGACCACCACGATTTGTTTTTTGTAATGCATTTTAATTAAACTGCATTGTATACAATAACCTGAATTTATGTGTTAACAAACTGATGAGAAAAAAACTGGATTAAATTTCCTTGAAAACCAAAAATGTAATGTGCGTGTGGCTATATTGGTGTCCGTACAGCAAAGCTATGAAATCAGTGCAAGACTTTATGGACACCCGGTATATACCATTCCTGTTTTAGATAGTAATTCAATTCTTCTTGTGTAACAAAGTGAACTCTTTTTTCCCAAAGGCATACAACTTCAATACTTTTGTGGTCTCTTCGTTGGGATTCTATTTTATAAGTTTCTGAATTGTAATAAAAAACGGTTCTCAATAAGCCAAAAGCAAAACTAACTATACTTATGTGATAAAAATCGTAAATTTTGTGTTGGAAATAAAAGGAAATTTTTATTCAATTACATATGGATATGAAACTCATGTTGTAAAATTCAATATGACTATAATTTATTTTTAAGGTATTATGTTTAACAGAGAAACGTCAATGGCATTCGATTGAAAATCCATTCAAAATGAGTCAAGTTGATCAAAATTTAAATAACTTCAAAATGTTAAGAGTTTAAATATATTATGTTATTGTTTAGTAGGCCTAAATTCTCGCGGACGTTTCCATCCAAATGAAAAAGCTTGATTGATTTGTGATGGAAAATGTCCGACTAATTTACTTAAAAATAACATAAACTCACCATCATTAACGATGAACTTTAAACAAATAATAACCGTACTTGATTAATGTGCACTATGGCTCATCAAGCTCTCCTTATTTTTATCTATATGCGATTTTATCTTCACAGATCTACTATCATAGATGAAGCACAGTAAACGGTGTTTTAAAATTATAATAAAACTTAAGAAAGTAGTGGGGAATGGGGGCTTTTGGAACAGTTCAAGGTCACCCGAGGGATGACGTCATCGATGACGTCATCGAGGTCAATGACCTCATCGATGACGTCATCGATTGCATCATCGATGACATCATCACCAATGACGTCACATCCATGACGTCACACCCATGACGTCACAGAAATGACGTGCTGATGACGTTATCACCCCTTACGTCACCAAGATGACGTCATCGATGTCACAAAGGTCAAGGTCACGCTGAAACCTAAAATTTTTTAGGCACTTTTACTGTTTCTCGCACTACGCTCCGAGTTTCAGTCACAGCTACCATGACCTTGACGACTTGGAGCGAATTCGCGATGAGAAACAGTAAAAGTGCTGAGGAAACTTGAAGTTTGCAACGTGACTCTGCCTAAACCGTCATGTGACACCACTCGGGTGACCTTGAACTGACCCAGAAGCCCCCATTCGACCATTACTGCAACCGCGATGCGTACCCTATGACAGACACCGAGCGACTGACTGTCAGGCTCTGTGTACTCTAGGTATATCGGCTTGAGAGACTAAGACTCCAAACTGTCAGGAATGGGGGTAACTAACTGAATTTTGTAAGGAAAAGTCATTTAATCCAATATTTTAAACAAATCTTCATCAGTAAAACCGACATTAGACTGTTTTGTATAAAACTTAGGGTGTCCGCGCAACAGTTTGCGCCACTTAGCCAAAGTCGAAACCCTCTTAACTTTGAGCGGTGGACAGTGAGCAACTAATAAAGCCTTAACATGGCTAAGTTTCTTACCTAAAGTGTCCTGCGACATGGCTTTACCTCACAAAAGTCCGCACAATACTGAGAGACTGCTTGTAGCGCATGAGTCAAGGGAAAAGAGGTGGGGGAAACAGCAGGAGTGGGGGAAGGTCACAGTGGTGGGGGAAGGTGAGGTGGTATGCTGGAGTATCGCATCACTTCACCATGAGCTGTCCTACAGTCAACACACTGTTCTCTTGGCCCGAGTTGGCACTAGAAGAAACATTTCTGTACAGCTTAGGCTGTGAGAGCCGAGGAAGCAAAGTCAAAGTGGAAATTGTGTTAAACTCCAAGATGAAGAGTCTCCTAAATAAACTAATTGTATCCCTGCAATCCCCTATAACTTTAGAGAAATACCACTTCATTAAGCGACACCTTATACTTTGGCAAAACGAAGTGGAAATGGAAAAGATTACAGTAAAATTAATTTAACTTAAAACTTGGACTGGACACTCACGGCGATACTACGTGGCGTGCAAACGCCACCCTAAACATTACAAGTTAGGTTATTAAGCACCTCTGGTACGATAACCGATGTGCTAGAGTTAAAGTGTGATGACCTTGAGTCAAAACACTGAAATACTACAAGTCGATATCGTCCCAGAGTTAAAGTGTAGTGACCCACATTCAGAACTTGTAAAATTACTTACATATAGAGAGCTAGAGAACAGCGAGACGCACCGCATGGAAGCCGGAGACATACTGGCGAAGCGGTGTTGTGCAGCCTAGGGACCCAGTTGTGGTGGGGGTATAGCCAACACTTAGAGTACAAGTGTTGTGGGTGACCTTGACCCACTTAACTTACCTGACCCCCCCCCCCCCGACAAAAAGTGCGAGCCCCCCCCCGACAAAAAGTGCGAGCCCCCCCCCCACCCCCACCCCCACCCCTGATATCCTGGGCGTGGCAGCCCCCGGTGGGGATATAAGGGGGCCCGGCCAGAGCCGGCTCGCAGTCCGCTCCCGCGCCTTGAACGTGAACGATCGGGACGGACCGCCATAGGCATCACTAAACATTGAATGGCGCCTTCAGTGTTTAGCGAAGTCTACTCTAACTTTAAGACTTGTATTAGTTGTAAGATATTGCGCTTGCGTTTGGGTATTGCGAATTGTTTTATATGAGAGTGTTTTACTTGTACCCTATGTCTCCTGTGTGTCTTTTATCCTTTGTGTCTTGTTTGTTATATGTGCTTGTTCCAGCATTGACTACGCTGAGTTCAATTGTGTGTTATATGTTTCTAAAGTGTATACGCTTGTTTTAGCAATCCCCCTTGAGCTTTTTCAATGCTCAAAGTAAATTGTAACGTCAGGGAACGGGAGTAGGCCCCCGTGTAAAGCCACTTTTAATAATTGGTAGGCTCCTGCCAGGCATGCAAAAGGTTGCGGATGGCATTTGGGAGCATGTCCGTTTGTACGCTGGCAAGCAAAAGGTTGTGGCGGCCTCTGCACTCGGACCGAGGACGTAAGCCACTAGGGTGTCCTCAGTATGTTTCCCTTCTGGAAACTCAAAATTATGTAAATGAATCTTTGTTAGCTATTTGTGTTTTTAGTCCCCAAGGCCCCCGAACATTCGTGGTTCGCCATGGATGTACGGGGGCCGAAATTTTTAAATGTCCGTGTGGCCTTGACCCACAAAGACTTGTAAAAATTCAATGCATTGCTAAATTAAAAATATTAAAGATAGGTTACGGGAGTAGGCCCTCGTGTAAAGCCTATTTTAATTATCGGTAGGCTCCTGCCAGGCATGCAAAAGGTTGCGGATGGCATTTGGGAGCATGTCCGTTTGTACGCTGGCATGCAAAAGGTTGCGGCGGCCTCTGCACTCGGACGAGGACGTAAGCCACTAGGGTGTCCTCAGTTTGTTTCCTTCTGGAAACTCAAAATTATGTAAATGAATCTTTGTTAGCTACTGAAAAGACAATGTAGTAAATGTTTACAAGTCTTGCGTGGCGAAGGGTACACGACATTGGATGTTGCCTTGTTGTCATAGTTGGGTCTCTTCGGAGGCTACAGCGATGACAACCCAAGTGCCCCACACCCCCATAGGGGGTGTGGGGCTTAATTTTTTAAAATTTTTTTCGTGACCTTGACCTAAATATATAAAAGTTTTCAAAATCTTTAACATTCATGTTTTTTTAACACAGTAAATATATTAAGGTCTTTGAAAATTCTCAACAGTTAGGCTTTATTAACACACAAGTCTGGCGTTGACCATAGTTGTGTCTCTTCGGAGACCACAACGATGGCAACATAAGAAAATGTTTACATTTTTTAAAATATAAACCCCCCCCCTCCCCCACCCCCTCCCCCACCCCCTCCCCCACCCCCTCCCCCTCCCTTTAAACTTTTTTTTTCGAAAAAATTTTTGACCTTGACCAAAAAGTTTTTTGCTCCGGACGAGAAGTGACCCCCCCCACCCCCCACCCCCCCTCCCCCACCCCCCTCCCCCTCTCTTTAAACTTTTTTTTCGAAAAAATTTCTGACCTTGACCAAAAAGTTTTTTGCTCCGGACGAGAAGTGACCCCCCCACCCCCTCCCCCACCCCCTCCCCCACCCCCACCCCCTCCCCCTCCCTTTAAACTTTTTTTTTTCGAAAAAATTTTTGACCTTGACCAAAAAGTTTTTTGCTCCGGACGAGAAGTGACCCCCCCCCAGGGTGGGGTCGCCCTTGGCTGGTGGGGATATAAGGCGGTCAGGTTGCAAGCACTTCTCATTCACGCTCCACCTTTCGTTGGAAGTGGCTGTCCAGGAGCTCATTCTTAAGAAGACCGGTGACCAAAAATGTCTCGTCGTATACCTTATAAACCTTCGTACTATAATCTGATTGGTATTAATAGTATTACAGACAATGAGAAGAAATTGTATAAAAAATTTTGTTGTTTACTTGACAGAACGCGAAAACTACCGCCAAATACTTTTACCTACAAGCTACCCCTGATAGACAAGGATGATGTAAGCAAACTATCACCAATTCAACTAAAATTGGTGGAAGAAAAAATTCTTGTTTGTGTGAGAGAAGTGTTTCATAATGAATATTCAAAAAGATTGGCTTTTGACTTTATTAAGGAACATGCAGGACGTGAAACAAAACAGTATCCAGGATTATATTATTTATATCTTTTTGAGAATGGAGCAAGTGTAACGGTAGAAATAAGCATCAAACTAATGTAATTCTCCCAACCAAGTGTTAAACTAGGACTTGAACTTGGACTTGATTGAGGTTTTGTAGAACAGAGCGGGGGATAGATCACTTTGCGGCAATGGACTAGCATGCTGCTTAGTGGTTTATCCCCCACTCAAAGGGTATCTTTACGCGACCTTGACCCACATAAATGCATAGTTGGTGGGGGTATAAAAATGGCAAACCAATTGGATTGGATACACCACTTCCATCGCTCCATCGCAACAGAATTTTTCCTATTCTGGAGGTAATACCGGTGATATTTCACCTTTGTAAGAAATTAAAACAAAAAATGTGAGCGGGGGATAGAGCACTTTGTAGTAATTGATGCTGCTTAGTGCTCTATCCCTCTAAAAATAATAATTCCAAATGACCTTGACCCATATAAACTTGCTCAAACAGACATCTTTGAAAAAACTTGTACAAAGTAGTGGATTTAGACCAAACATTATTGGTTTATCAAGCCTGTTGAAGAATATATTGAAAATGGGTGTTTAAAAGCCAAATTTACTAAATGAGTGATAAACCGGATGTATATGACGTCACCTTCCCCCACCCTTCAACCTCGGGTATAAAGGGACCTGGTTGAGCGCGCTGCTCATTATTGCTTGGACATTCACCGAGTGCACACTCAAAGCCGAACTGTAAAAAAAAATGGCTCTTTGCGATATTTGTGGTGAGTTTTTCCAAGATGAAGATATCTTTGTTTTACACCGAGAATTGCATCATGAAGAGAACAGAAAAGAAAAGATTGTTGTAAGTGAAGAAGACTTGGATGCGTTTGATCGGTTATTGGAAAACTACCAGAAGCAGATGGACGACTGTGATAGCTATCTACAGTTACACCGAGAATTGCATCGTGAAGAGGACAGAAAAGAAGAGATTGTAGTAAGTGAAGAAGACTTGGATGCGATTGATCGGTTTTTGGAAAAACCCCAGAAGCAGGAGGACTGGGCTAGCTATTTACAGTCAATGCAAAGAAGAAGACCAAGTGTTATTCAATTTGCCGGAGCTGGACCATCTACAGCTGGAGGATTTATTGAAAAGGAAATGGAAGAAAAAAAAGTGGAAGATGTAAAACAACTGCGTACCCAAGAAGAGGATATGGAAGAAGAGGATACAGAAGAAGTGGAAGATATAAGACAACTGCGCACCACAGCCTTGCCAGGACCAGTTGTAACTCATTTCAAAATTAATAATGTTCAATTGGAATTGGAAAACTTTATAACCCAAGCTAAAAATCTAGTTGTAAAAACATTGATGGAAGAATTGGCAAGATTGAACTTTATTAAATTTGGATTGGTGTTGGAGGCTATGTTTACTAATACCGATGGTGAAAACTCACCGAGAGCATTCATTGCTAAAAACCGAACCCTTACAACCACATCTGATATCAACGAAATCTTAGAAGAATGTTTGGTTGAACTGCTAGTGAAACTTCAAGAACATGAAGGAAGAGGATCCGGCTGGACGCTATCATCGATTGAAGGTATGGATGTGAGGGTTCACAAGCATGGATATGGTATGAGGGGTAGCAGCTTTATCCCTCTACCAAAGGTGATCCGAGATACAAGATCATGTATCAATGTGAAAAATGAGGATAATGAATGTTTCTGGTATGCAATGTTAGCAAAATATGTGGAACCTAATGCCTGTAGACCTAGCATAGCATACGAAGCTGTTCAACACCGCTATAACTTCCAAGGTATGTCGTATCCTGTTAGTCTTAATGATGTTGCTAAATTTGAAAGAAAAAACCCAGGAGTTTCAGTTAATGTGTTTGGTTTAGACGAATCAAATAACGTATACCCGTTACGAGTTACAAAGACTGAACGTCAAAATCATACAGATTTGCTGCTATTGACCAAAGGTGAAATATCACATTATGTTTACATCAAGAACTTTGAAACTTTGGTTGGACGACAAGTGACTAAAAAGAAAATTAGAGTAACAGTGTGTAAGAGATGCTTTTGTTTCACAAATAAAGACTTGAGACGTGGAGGATCGGAGTGGTTGTCGGAACACCAGCGGCTTTGTAATGACAACTATGAAGTGAAGATTAGTCTGCCACCACCATCTAGAGCATTTGTCCAGTTCAATAAAACAGTTCACCAATACCGGATTCCACTAGTTATCTACGCTGACTTTGAATCCACGTTAGTGCCGCAGGAACTTTCGGATGGTGAAGTAACTAGAAGAACCAAATATCAATTGCATCAACCTAACAGTTTTTGCTTATTGGTGAAATCTACTTTACCTGAAGAACAATTGCAAGACTATGGCTTAACATCCACTCCGATACTCTACCGTGGGGAAGAAGCTGCTAAGTATTTTGTAGACCAGTTGTATGACATTGCTGAAAAGGCGGAACGCTTATACGGTAATGTTTTACCCATGAAACCTTTGAACCAAAATCAACAAGAAGAATACATTTCGGCAACAAGATGTTATCTATGCAAGAAGAGCTTCAGTGAAGAAAATCAAAAAGTAAGAGATCATGATCACCTCACAGGGTTATACAGAGGACCTGCTTGTAATTCATGCAATATAAATTACAAACTGCCTCAATTTATTCCTGTCGTGTTACACAATCTTAGCGGCTATGACTCCCACTTCATTATCCCAGAGTTAGGACGAGATGATGGAAAAATCGAAGTATTAGCTGAAACATTGGAGAAGTACATCAGTTTTTCAAAAACAGTTGGTAAAATTAAACTTCGCTTCGTAGACTCTTATAGATTTATGTCATCTAGTTTGAGCAAATTGTCTGAGAACCTAAGAAGAGAAGATCTAAAAGAAACCAGCAAAATTGTACCTGAAGATAAATTGGACTTAGTATTACGAAAAGGAGTTTTCCCCTATGATTATATAACTTCCACAGAAAAGTTTGAAGAAACCAGTCTACCACCGATTGAAGCCTTCAATAGCAAATTAAATGAAAGTGAAATCTCCGTTGAAGACTACAATCATGCGTGTAATGTTTGGAACCAACTAAACATTCAAACTTTAGGGGAATATTCTGATTTTTATATAAAATTGGATGTAACTCTGCTGTGCGATGTGATGGAAGAATTTCGGAACACCTGTTTCTCAGCATACGGATTGGATCCTTTACACTCGTATACATCCCCTGGATTAGCATGGCAAGCTATGCTCAAGTCAACTAACTGCCGATTGGAGCTTCTCACAGACATCGATATGGTCCTCATGATCGAATCAGGTGTACGAGGTGGTTTGACTCAAGCTGTGACAAGACATGTTAAGGCCAACAACAAGTATATCCCCAACTTCGACGAGCAACAACCATCACTCTACCTTGGATATTTTGATGCGAACAACCTCTATGGTTGGGCGATGTCAAATCCACTTCCCTACGCAGACTTCAAGTGGATTGACCCGACCACCATCGGTGACATATCACGGATTCCAAAAGATGGCCAAACAGGCTATATTTTGGACTGTGATTTTGAATATCCAGAACACCTTCACGACCATCATTACGACCTGCCTCTCCTAGCCAAGACTGAAGTTTCACCGACAGGAAGATGGCCCAAGCTGATGATGACCTTGGAGAATAAGAGTCGATATGTGGCACACTACTGGGTAGTTCAACAAGCACTTGAATTGGGCCTACGTATAGTGAAAATTCACAGAGCAATTGAATTCACCCAGTCTTGTTGGTTGAAACCATATATCGATTCCAACACTACAAGAAGAGCTGCAGCGACAACAGCATTTGAAAAGGACTTCTACAAATTAATGAACAACGCCATCTTTGAGAAGACCTTGGAGAACAAGAGAAAACACAAAATTGTAAAATTAGTAAGTGATCCTAGGAAATTGGAAAAATTAGTGCAAAAACCAAATTTCGGAACATCAATGATTATAAACGAAAATCTAGTTGCTGTCAGTATGAATAAAACAACAATAGTGATGGATCGTCCGTTATACGTTGGAATGTCGATTTTGGATATAAGTAAAACTCTGATGTATGATTTCCATTACAACAAAATGGTTAAACACTATGGAAGAGACAACATTGGAGTTGCATACATGGATACCGACGCATTTATCTACTGGATAAAGACTTTGGACATGTATGAAGATCTAAGGAGTTTCCCATACAAAGACGACTTTGACTTCTCTGACTATCCGAAGAACCATCCGAATTACAATGAAAAGAATAAAAAAGTAATTGGAAAATTTAAAGATGAAGCAAATGGAATACCTTTGGAGGAAATAGTTGCGCTGATGTCCAAATTATATTCCTTCAAGATGTATATGGAAAACGACATACCGACAGAGAAGAAAGCTAAAGGAGTCAAAACATCGTACTTGAAGAAACGTGTGACATTTGACCATTACAAGACCTGCTTGTTTGAAGATTCTACAATGTCTGCAACGTTCAACACTATCAGAAGCTTTAAACATGAGGTCTACAGTGTCACTGAAGTTAAAAGAGCACTATCAGCTCAAGATGATAAAAGGCATATTATGCCGGATAAGATTCATACTCTTCCTTTCGGCCACTACTCTCTAAACCCTATCAACTAGTAACCTATTCTTCGTCCTTCTACAACTTCGACCTTATTCCTTTCTCCTTCCGTAAAAAAATGGGGAACACGGCAAGTCCAACGCCGTGTTCCCCATTTTTTTACACAAGTTTGGATGACCTTGACCTATATAAATGATGTGAATATTTAAGACAACATTCATTGTGATTATACATGTGATACATGAAACATTCAAACCTGCAATATGAAGAACTCGAAGCAAGAAATTGTCAACGAGCTTCATAAACCTGCAAGAAGAAAGTTTCCACGAAGAAATACAGTGATAAAAGGAATAAATGATTTATATCAAGCGGATTTAATCGAAATGATTCCTTATAGTAAACAAAATAGAGGATTTAAATACATATTGACTATTATTAATTGTTTTTCAAAAATGGCAGATGCTTTACCACTAAAAGATAAAAGTGGCAAAAGTGTTACAAAAGCAATGGAAACAGCTATACAAAGAGACAAACATACTATAAAACATTTACAAACTGATGATGGAAAAGAATATTTTAATAAGGAATTTGCAAATTTAATGAAAAAACACAACATTAACCATTACTCAACCAATTCAGAGGTAAAAGCATCAATAATTGAAAGATTCAACAGAACTTTAAAAGGTGCGATGTATAAGATGTTTTCTAACAGAGGATCGCACGTATTGATTGATATGTTACCAAAACTTATAAGCGATTACAATAACAAGTTTCATAGAACTATCGGTATGAAACCAAGCCAGGTGACTAATAAAAATGAAAAACTTGTATTAAAACGTATAAAAATGAATACTAAACCAAGAGTTGAAAAACTAAAGCCTAAAAGGTTTAATGTTGGTGATAAAGTGCGAATAAGCAAATACAAAGGTGTATTCAGTAAAAGATATCTTCCAAACTGGACAAATGAGGTATTTACTGTATTTAAGGTGCAACCTACAATACGAGAAACTTACATTTTAAAAGATAATAAAGGACAATTGCTGGAAGGAGGGTTTTATGGACATGAAATGTTAAAATCAACAGTAGGTGATGTATATTTAGTCGAAAAGGTGTTGCAACGAAAAAAGGATAAGGTTAAAGTACGATGGTTAGGATTTAATAAGACGGAAGATTCTTGGATACCTAAAAAAGATCTAATATAATGATAGAGCATCATTTTGGGTTGAACCATTACAAAGGATGGAGATAATACCGCAAAAAGACAATTTTACTATTAATAATATAGATGAACTCACAGTGGATGGTTCTCAATTCAATACTGGGAAACACGGTGTTTTGTTACCAAACACGGTGCGTTGTCTGGTTACCGGTCCTTCCAATTGTGGAAAAACAAATGTAGTATTCAATTTGATTACAAATCCTAAAGGATTACGTTTTAATAATTTATATGTATTTTCAAAGTCACTACAACAACCAAAATATCAGTTATTGGAACAAATACTCAATAATGTGCCTGAAGTTAAATATTTTAAATTTAACGCGAGCGAGAGTGTCATGCAACCGCAAGAGGCTAAACCATTCTCAGTATTCATATTTGACGATGTATCTTGTGAAAATCAAAATACAATAAGAAATTACTTCGCCATGGGTCGACATAACAACATAGATAGCATTTATATTGGTCAAACTTACAGCAAAATACCGAAACAGCTCATTAGAGACAATGCAAACATGTTAATTGTATTTAAACAGGATGAAACCAACCTAAAACACATATATTATGACCATGTAAGTGCGGATATGCCATTTGAACGATTTAAAGAGTTGTGTGGAAAGGCTTGGGCTGAAAAGTATGGGTTTTTAACAATTATGAAGGAACAACCGCTAAACAATGGTCGATACAGGATAGGATTTGATAAATTTATACTAATACACTGATCATGATGTAAAACATTCATTGTTGTACAACACGTCTTGCTACAAACATGGTTAACCAAGAAAAATTAATAAAGGAAATAAAATCACTTAGTGATTCTATTCGAGATAAAAACAGAGCATTAAAATTAGGTATTAGCGAAAGGGAGAAATTTCTTGAATCTACTTTTAAACCTATTACTGAACCCTTGAAACAATTAAACAAAAAATTTGCTAAACCCGTTTTGGAAGGAGATGCAATTGCACCTATTACAAAGTTTGAAAGAGAAAATGTAAAATCAGAAGATTTTAGTGATGAAGACCTGGAATCCTCTACATATAGTGGTTTTACCGGTGGAGAACCTGAAAGAGAGCTAGAATCACCAGACTATAGTGGTATAAGAGAATTATATGAAGTAAAAGCTAAAAGAGGACATGAAGATGTATTAACTGCTAGTGAAGAGGAAAAAGAAGAAGAAGAAGCAAGGGAAGGTCCGTCAAACATAAGCTTGTTGGGTGAAAACATTCATAACAAAGGACCTTTAGGAAGGAAATACATGATAAAAATGTTAGCTGGAATAAATCCTAATAAAAACTACCATAGTTATGGAGTAAGATTAACAGAAGAAGGTTTAATGGTTGGTAATAGCCCGGTAAACATTGATGAAGATGATAATATTATTGTTGGTAATCAAAGATATAAGGGCACAAGAGGATTATTTGAATTATTATTTGAAAAAAAGCCTTTAGAATTGTTAGTTAAAGAAGAAGACATGGAAGCATATAAACAGATTTTGGAACACACCAATGCATACAGGAGGAAGTATTTAGCTGACCAACCAGTTGGAAAACGAATGGGTGGCTTTAGTGGATGAACTCCGAAACCGTGGGGTAATCTCATAAAAAATGCGTTACTCCCTAGATTACTATTCAGTTGCACCATGAGTGTCGACAAGTTCGGACGTTACTCCTCGGATGGGTTATATTACGCAAATAATTTAAAAAGAAGTGCTGGTTTACCACAAACACCTGATGGGGATTATGATATAACTAATAAAAGGTTAAAAAACATAAAAGATCCCACAGATGAAAACGATGCAATAAATTTAAAAGTATTAAAAGAAAAGATATCACCAACATTAAGACTACAGAAAAACACATATGACGCAGGTAATCATAGAATTGTCAATGTTGGTAAGCCAAATCAAAACGGTGATGCAATAAACAAAGGTTATTTATCATCAGAATTAAAAAATACGTTAAAATTAAATGGAAAAACGTATACTGCTGAAAATAAACGTATATCCAACGTAGATGACCCTAAAGATGCAAAAGACAGCGTAAATAGACGCTATTTACATTCATCAATACCTGAAAAGACAAAAGATGGTTTTTCTTTTTATAAATTTGTTATTAACGATATAGGTTATCCGAAAAATGAAAATGATGCTGTAAATTTAAAATATATAAAAGATCATTGTATTACACGTGATGTAGGAGTTATTGATTGTCTAGGTAATTGTTTAGCGAATGTTAAAGATGGTTCGGCACCATCAGATGGTGCAACAGTGGGTCAAATGAAGGAAACTTTAAAGCAAGAAACATCTGGATTTGTAAAACAGGATCAAGTAGTATCACGGTCGGGTGATGTGTTTGTACAAGGAAATGAAAAGTTTATTTTACTTGAACAAAAAAATAATGTTTGGGATTGCAAAGACATGAAATTATCAAATGCGCAATTAGCTACAGATGCTCATGATGTTCCGATTTTATCACAAGTTTTACATACTAATCCAAACAATTATCATAGAAGTTGGTTGGGTACAAATAGAAGAATAATTAACATATTTCCAGGTATCGATGATTACGATTGTGTTGTAGTAAAACAATCTTTAATATTAGACAAACCAGGAGGTAGTACTTTCAATGCGAAAAATAAGAAAATAGGTAATTTGGCACAAGGAACAGATCCAAAGGATGCTGCAACTGTAGGACAAACATTACAATATGATAGTGCAAATCAAGAGTTTATTTATAATACCAAAAGATTTAAATTAATGGATGTAAATGATTATCAAAATATATTAATTGCAGATCCAAATTCATTTAGCGGATTTAGAAAATTGTCTGGTGAGGAATTTATTCATAAATATCATGTATTTAGAAATGAAGCAGACAGATCATTAATTAGTGCAGATTTAAAATATTTTAAATGTCCCGGGAATGATGCAAATGTAACTGATGAAGACTAAGAATTTGTATAAAAACTGATATGGGTTAGAAATCGGGACTAATATTATAAAAATGGGTTACACTCTAGAATGTTATTCAGTTGCACCATGAGTGTTGACAAGTTCGGACGGTATTCATCGGATGGATTATATTACTTTAATACTTTAAAAAGAGGTGTTGGATTACCACAAACACCTGATGGAGATTATGATATTAGTAATAAACGGTTAAAAAACATTAATGATCCCACAGATGAAAATGATGCAATAAATTTAAAAGTATTAAAAAAAGAGATAGTACCAACACTGAAATTAGATAAAAACACATATAACGCGGGTAATCATAGAATTTCCAACGTTGGTAAGCCAAATCAAAACGCTGATGCAATAAACAGAGGTTATTTATCATCGGAATTAAAGAATACGTTAAAATTTAATGGAAAAACGTATAATGCTGAAAATCGGTGTATATCCAACGTAGCAGACCCTGTAGATGAAAAAGACAGCATAAATAGACGCTATTTACATTCTATAATACCTGAAAAGACAAAAGATGGTTTTTCTTTTTATAAATTTGTTATTAACGATATAGGTTATCCAAAAAAAGAAAATGATGCTGTAAATTTAAAATACATCAAAGATCATTGTATTACACGTGATGTAGGTGTTATTGACTGTCTTGGTAATTGTTTAGCGAATGTAAAAGATGGTTTTGCACCATCAGATGGTGCAACGGTGGGTCAAATGAAGGAAACTTTAAAACAAGAAACCTCCGGTTTTGTGAAACAAAACCAAGTAGTAACACGTCAAGGAGATGTATTTGTACAAGGAAATAAAAAGTTTACTTTACTTGAAGAAAACAATTATGTTTGGGATGGTAAAGGAAAGTTATTGACAAATTTAGGTATTGGTGAAAAGCCTGGTGATGCTGTTACTTATGAACAGATAATACAATTAGAGCCAACTGGAAAAAAATGGTGGAATTGTGATAACAAACGATTAACAAATGTTGCAGACCCTGATTATGCCGATAACGCTGTAACTGTTAATTTTCTTGTTAAAGTAATAGGTAATTTATTATTTGATATGCATAATTATATTGCAGCAGGACAACATAAACCTATTGACGAAAAAATGAGAAGTACATGGATTAAACAAGAAATTCTTTATAAATATTTTTTTAATCATAACACACAAAAGTTTAGATCATCAGATTGGGGTACTTTTGATATTTAATTAAATAACACCATATATTACATCATTTATGTGCAACCTGTCATAGAGGTAACACATGGGTTACGCTTTTCGAATATAAAAGACAATCATGGCGTTTCATTACACCAGTCCATATCGAGACACTATACGGAAAGGAGGCGGTATCACGTCCACAGCGGTTTCTCTGTTAAGTAAAGCTTTAAATCGTATTCCAGTAGGATCTATCGTAAACAGAGCAATAGACGCTTTACCATACGAATTTCACATACCGGGAGGTTATCAGTATTGCGGACCAGGAACTAAATTGCAAAAACGACTGGAAAGAGGTGATCCAGGCATAAATAAGCTAGATCAGGCTTGTAAAGAACACGATATCGCATATTCCACATTTACCGATTCAAAAAATAGGTCAATCGCTGATAAAAAGCTAGCAAATATAGCTTGGCAACGAGTAAAGTCTAGTGACGCTAGTATTGCGGAAAAAGCAGCAGCTTTAGCGGTAACAGCAGGTATGAAGGCTAAAACAGCGGTAGGAGGTGGAAAAAGGAGGGGTAGGAATAAAAAATGATCAACCATGAAGAAACATGGTGGTAATATTAGACTAAAAAGACGTTCTACGAAGAAAAATAATAAAAAACCAACAATATGGTCAATGGTAAAAAACGGGGCAGGTCTATACCTAAGACCGTATCGTGCATATTAAATAAAAGAAATCAATTAGTTATACCACATAAAGCGTTGACTAATGTTGAATTATTCAGATATATTTCCTGTTTAAAAATACCATTTTTTCGCTGAGTATTCATGAAGGACAGTTTACCAAAGAAAATATGGAAAAATGAGACTGGAATCGTAAATTTGGATAATACTGAAGGGTCCGGCACCCATTGGGTGTGTTATAAGAAACTGAATAGCAATGTATATTATTTTGATAGTTTTGGAAATTTGCCACCACCTAAAGAACTTGAACATTACTTTAAATCTGCTAAAAACATATATTACAACTATAAAAGAGAACAACCTGATAATACTTCAATATGCGGCCATTTATGTTTGGAATTCCTAGCTAAAAGTATCAGTCACTATTGAGATGTCTTCCTATACGGTATCATTAACAGGAAAATCGTCCACTTTACGAAGTATCCTTTTTCCAGCGTTACGCTTGCAAAAAGGAAGATTTTGGGAGGCAGCACTGTTAGATTTTACAACTTACAACTCTATTCCCAATGTTACGGAAGGTAAAAATAACTTATTGCATTATTATAAAGGAAAAGATGCCAGTGGTAAGTTTACAGACTTAGAAGAGTGCAGTTTACCCACAGGTTCTTATGAAATTGATCATATTAATGAATTTTTGCAAAATAAAATGGGAAAAGACAATATATCGCTAAAAGGTAATAACAATACAATGAAAGCTGAGCTTACTTCAAAATATTATATAGATTTCACTAAGCCAAACTCAATTGGTGATTTATTAGGATTTCCCAAAGATGGAGCAATTTTAGAACCAAATAAAACACATTCCGGTAAACAAACTGTAACAATATTAAAAGTCAATAGTATAGACATAACTTGTATCATTATACAAGGAGCTTACAGAGATGGAGCAAATACTCATATAATACATACTTTTTACCCCAGTGTACCGCCTGGATTTAAAATTGTTGAAAAGCCACAAAACCTAGTATATCTACCGTTGAACACCACTTTCATTTCAGACATCGTGTTGGGCGTGTTGGATCAAGACGGTAACTTGGTAGACTTCAGAGAAGAGCCTATTACGGTTAGATTACATTTAAAATCTACACTTTAATTCAAAATCATGGGTTTAACATTTAAAAGCGAACAACCTACGGGAAACCGCATTAGTAGCTCTTCAGCTGTGGAGGAGTTAACACATGAGAACATTCGTTTCTTAGAGAGAATTGGATTAAAATTAACCGATTATGGATATACTGGATATAGCACAGGGTCCAACATTCGACGAAACACTATGGGAAAAAGAATATCACACCCACAACCCTTACACTTCATCAAAATTAAACAATAACGATGAAATTCGTATCCCCATACAAAATCAAGACATTTACACACTACCATGTGAAAGTTACTTGTATATTGAAGGAAAAGTTACTAAAAAGGATGGTAAGACTACTGGTGCAAAGGTTCCATTTATAAATAATCCAATGGCTTTCCTATTTGATGAAATTAGATACGAAATATCAGGTGTAACAGTTGATTCCACTAAAAAAGTAGTTATTGCAACAACTTTAAAGGGGTTAACATCTATATCACCTAATGAAACAAACTTACTACTACCTGCAGGATGGGTTTTACCTACAAATGACACAATCAGTCCAGATGCAAAGGGATATTTTGATTTTCATATTCCATTACGTTTGTTGCTTGGTTTTGCTGAAGACTATAGAAAAATAATATTAAATGTTAAACAAGAATTAGTTTTGTTGAGATCTTCAAACGATAAAGACATTATTAAAGCTGCAGACGGTACAACGGATGCAGACTTAGAATGGAAATTAACATTAGACAAAATTGTATGGAGAGTTCCACATGTTAAATTAGCTGACGAGCATAGGATGTTGCTATTAAGAAAGTTAAAGGCCGATCGTGATATTGTAATTCCTTTTAGAAGCTGGGAATTCCATGAACATCCCAGCTTGCCAACTACGGATCGTCACACTTGGACTGTTAAAACATCTAATTATGTGGAACGAGCCAGGTATATTATATTTGGTTTACAAACAGGCAGAAGAGACACCATCACCAAACATGCAGGCCAATTTGATCATTGTAACTTAAAAAATATTAAAGTTTATTTAAATTCACAATTTTTTCCATACGATAATTTAAACGTGTCATTCGCTAATAAAAAGTACAGCATATTGTACGATATGTATGCAAGATTCCAAAGTTCATATTACGGTAAAACAAATGCACCTTTACTATCACCAGAAAAATACTTAGATGGTTACCCTATAGTTGTAATCGACTGTTCTAAACAAAATGAATCGGTAAAATCATCAAGTGTGGATATAAAAATAGAAATGGAATTCAACGCGGCTATACCGGCTAATACAACTGCATACTGTTTAATTCTACATGATAAAATCGTAACATACACACCTTTAACTGGAATTGTTAAAAATGTATTGTAAAAAACCGGTTTTGTTACATTCCAATGCATTCCGCGAGTATAAAAGCAGAGCGTTCAGGTTGCTCCTCATCAGTTTGTTGCCTGTTGTTGTATGGGTAGCATCTCATTCAATATGGCTTCTCCTAGTGGTACACCAGAAAATGTAGTAGATATTGAGAAGGAGATATCCGACTTTTTAGATCTTCAAGGTTAACCGGAAGGAGATGAACACAACGCTTGCGGACAACTCCACGCTAGTAATAATGTTGAGGAAAAAGGTAAAAGAAGAAAGAATGCACAGAAGAAGAAAAGGGATATTGAAGATAATATTTCTCCTAACATATTGAGTGAGGTATTCTTGCGAATATTTTATCCAATTTCATCAAGTTTGGACAAAAGTGTTTTAATCGGTGTTATGAAATCGACGGATTATTCCCCTACTGTAATTTTAACTCATGGACCCAAAATGATTTTGTTTACGGACACTGCTTGGGAATCGTTTATGAAACACTTGCATCTGCTAGAATGCTATTTAAGTAGTAACATGTTTGGAAGAAAGACAAGAGTAGGCCTTTTGGATTCAAATGTGGAAATCGATATTGTTAAACATCGTGGTGATCATCAGTTGCGGTTTAGAGACACAACAAGACATGATAACAAGATTCAACTTAATCGAGAAGAGTTTTTTATTCTAACTTGTGCAACTGAACCAATAACAAGATACTTGAGACAACTGGTGTTTTCAAGTTCAATTATTAAAGATTATCTGGAAGACACTTTGGACAAACAACCGGACGCATCTATATTGTACGGGCCTGTGGATACTTCTATATTCAATAGGGTTCCTCATGAAGTACAAATGTGGAGACAATTGGAAAAGTACGCTCAACTACATAAGAAATCAGTAAAACAGGAAGAAAAGGAAGATGGAGGAGAAGAATCAAGTGTTAGTGATGAAAACGAAAACAAGGAAAATATAAAGATGGAAACTTAAATGACAATGGTTAGTTTCTAAAACAATAACCAACATTTTGTGGGGTTAGGCCTATTGGGGACGGTGCCCACGTTAAATATACACCAACGCGCCAACAACTGTACGGCCTGGTATAAAAGCAGTACCTACCGTGGTGTGGAAATCAGTTGATCTTTGGACTTCGTCATGAGCAGACGAGTGGCCTTCGCAATGGACAAGGAAGAAGAACAAGTAAAGTCCAAACCTGGTATAATTGAGTTCCAAGCGTTTCGGGGTAATGACGATAGATTTATCATAAAAGAACTTGTGTTTTTCGACATCAATACAAGTGTTCCATATACATTTTTGTTCAAACCACCATGTTCTTATTCATCATTAACTAGCAAAGCCGCTACTACCAACAGGTGGATTTCAAAATATTTCCATCATATCGATTGGTATGATGGTTTTGCAAGTTACACAGACTTGTATCACATCATGCATCAGTTATCAAACAGATTTACCAATATTTATACAAAAGGACTGGAAAAGAAGAGATGGATCGAAGAATTTACTAATGTTCCGGTTAATGATGTGGACTTGGATAAAAACTACAAGTATACGATGGAAAATGTTTGTATTTGTACTAAAAGTCCAGAACATGAAAAAGATAGACATTGCGCTTTAAAAAACGCCTATAAACTCGCATCTTACCTTCAAAGTGGGGAAGTGGGGAGTGGTGGGGGTGACGGGGGTTATATAAGTGAGGAGCAGACCGGGACCTGGCATGAGTATTACTCGAGATTCCGAGAAGACAACATCTCCCAGCAAGAAGACGAAGAAGACAATCTTTAACTCAACCATGGCATCTCACCAGTTCCTGCAAACTTTGGTTGAGCAGTTCAATGCTCACTCCAAATCTACCATACTACCTGTCAAGAAGTGTTCCGAACTTAAAGATGAGAAGCACTACATTATCCACGCCATGAAGAAGATGGAGACTACAGTTGGAGAGGCCATCTGCTGCAGTCTTAGCGAGGCACCGTTCACTCCGGGGGATGAGCCCAAGTTCCAAGTCTACCTGCCGAAACGATTCGTCCATCTCCTCCAGAACGAGGATCTGCGCTCCATCCAACCCGGCTGTCTCTACCTGGTTTCCCACGGTTGCACGGGTAGCAATTCCACCGAGTTGACCATCCACATCGCCGACAAGCAGCAGTGTTAGATTTAAGTTTTACTGTTGTACATATTTTATTGTAATGTTTTATAAATAAACCATAAAAGACAAAAAAATACAAAAGACAAAAAATGCAACATATCAATATGTGAGGTTTGTCCCATATTGATATGTTGCATTTTTTTTAAACTTCGCGGGTGACCTTGACCTTTGACCTTTGCATTTCACAGTTACCCCCACCACCAAGCTAAAGGTCAAACCTGCTTCGATGCAAACACCCCCACCACTTTTTCATAGTACCCCCAAGCGCTGTGCCTCAGCTTCATTTCAACTCCGACGGTCAACCGTACAACATCAAGATGTCTCTCAATGTAAGTTGTGCTAGTTACGAGGAGGTAACCATTAAGACTCAGCAGGAGCTGAACGACTTGTACAAGGAGTTGCAGCTGATGGTGGCGCGAGGCTACCGTATAAATGTGCAAGTCTACGCTTGCAATATACGCAATCTCCGACACCCAAAAGAAGAGTCTGAACATTACTCTTCTCCAGCGACTTCATCACCGGCGTCCATGAAGACTGAAGCGAGCCAGACTTTGGATTATTATAGCTGACTAGCAGTTGTCTTCCTTCTTCTTACCATTGTAGAATATGTTTATTTCTTTATTATATTAAAGATGTAAAAGAGAAAAAAACACCTATCTTGTTACTGACATATGTGCTCAGTAACAAGATAGGATTTTTTAAGAATATGATGATTAAACGTACTGTTGATCCCAATCCTTTTAGTTTAAGTGGTTATGTTATAAGTAAATAGACATAGTTTCCTTTTTTTTAAAACTCCATTTGGATGACCTTGAAATTTCCCCCCACCACTTCCCATATACCTAGAGTGCGCAGGGTCAGACAGTCAGTCGTTCGGTGTCCGTCGTAGGGTGCACATCGCAGTTGCTACTCCAATTCCTGACAATTTGGGGTAGTTCAAGGTCACAACACTTCTACAACTTTGAACACACTTTAACTCTGGGACGGGATCAACTTGTAGTATTTCTGTGTTTTCACTCAAGGTCATCACACTTTAACTCTGGGACGGTATCAACTTGTAGTATTTCTATGTTTTTACTCAAGGTCATCACACTTTAACATGTAACTTTAAGGTAGCACCGAAACGGTGCTACCCGGCTTGACATTTTCAAGTTTCCCAAGGTCGTCGCAATTTCCCCCACCACTTCCCATATACCTAGAGTGCGCGGGGCCAGCCAGTCAGTCGCTCGGTGTCTGTCGTAGGGTGCACATCGCGGTTGCAGTAATGGTTGAATGGGGGCTTCTGCGCCACAGTTCAAGGTCACCCGAGCGGTGTCACATGACGGTTTAAGCAGAGTCACGTTGCAAACTTCAAGTTTCCTCGGCACTTTTGCTGTTTCTTGTCTAATTTCGCTCCAAGTCGTCAAGGTCATGGGAACCTGACTGAAACTCGGAGCGTAGTGTGAGAAACAGCAAAAGTTCCGAAAAATTTTAGGTTTCAGCGTGACCTTGACCTTTGTGACATCGATGACGTCATCTTGGTGACGTAAGGGGTGATGACGTCATCAGCACGTCATTTCTGTGACGTCATGGGTGTGACGTCATGGAAGTGACGTCATTGGGGATGACGTCATCGATGATGCAATCGATGACGTCATCGATGAGGTCATTGACCTCGATGACGTCATCGATGACGTCATCGCTCGGGTGACCTTGAACTGTTCCAAAAGCCCCCATTCCCCACTACTTAAGAATGCTTAATGTCCATAAAGTGTCCTTTGTCTCACAATGTAATGAAAAAAATCATTCCAGAAAAATTTGAATTAATTGCTATAATACCTATTTCTATAGTTTATTTACATTTTATATTCAAATGTAGGTTTTCGCCTGAAGAATATGAGTTAGTATTAAGTCCTACACTCTTGTTCAACCAAAATATTTTCAAACAGTTTATGTACAACCTAACCTTTAACTATGTTACTGCCGTCATTAAAATTAAGAAAATATATGCTGTTATTTTTGTTTATTATGATTTTAAATGTCTCTAAAATCAAACAAATTTTCTTGATTAACCTAAATGGAGATTATCATCTACTCAATTCAACTGAAGCTTGTTTGTATAAAATGAGATTTCAATACTTTTAATTCTCACAACTACAGTACAGAATGAATCAAATGCTTTTATTATCACAACGAGAAAAGAGACAAAAGCAATTGTGTCATGATGATGAACTCAGACGTTTTAAAATGCAATTCATGGCAGGAGTTTTTTACTTTTAGTTCTTCTCTAAAGGGATGTAGAAATGAATCCTGGTACAACTAGTGGGACTTAAAGAACAAGTTTGCAGTTAATTGTTTTCACGGCTTGGACCTCATATAAAAGCTTCAAAAAAAGTTTTGCCTTAAACATTGAGGAAAGTGGCCTGTGTAACATTTCGAGTTAAAGGCCATTCCCACAAATCAGAATAACACTAGTGAAATGATAAAAAATTCTATATCACGTATCTCAAATTCAGTTGAAGAAAAGAGAATGATATGTTCTTAAAACCTGGACCATCCACATATAATCCACATTATTTCAGTTTGCAAAAGGAAGAGATCCCCGTTATTTACGGCCCATTATACTTATGATGATGACAGTGACGTAGACAATAATCTAGTTGAAATGTATCACAAAACCAAGAGGATTTTTTATAAAACCAAAGATAACTCAATACCTATACAACAAAGGAAGAATACAATGTAAACAATACTAATGGCAGGCCTAAACTGATGGTAGGTAATTATTTAGTTGAGCGTAGCCAGGCTCTAACGTTTTCCTACCTTGATCAAATTTTCTAAATGTTTTACAATGAAATATAAGCGTTATCAAAGTCTTCAAAAGCACGTTTGTTTTGCTAGAACAAACATTAAATAAAATAATTAAACGTAACTAAAGATGACCTATTACAGGCCTACGTTTAACGGTGAAAATTAAAGAAAACCTCAAACTAAAATAAATTGCTCAACGAAGTACTGACAAAATTACCTTAATCGTAGAAATATCGTAGACTCGGTTACCACGTCAGGCTCTTCGGTATCAGGTCCGGTGTCTCGTCTGGTCCGGTACAGATTGGCGATCTCTGTTAAAAAATGACGGACCCAGGTTTCGAAATCGCAACGTTTCCGTTTAAACAAGACAGTAGTGTAAAAGTAGGGCTGCTGGGACGTGACGTCATCACGATGACGTCAGCAGTGATGACATCATCAATGACGTCACTAATGACGTCACTAATGACGTCACTAATGACGTCACTAATGACGTCACTAATGACGTCATATGACGTCACACGACGTCACATAAATGACGTCATGGTGACGTCATTATCGCTGACGTCATCATGATGACGTCACTGACGTTAATTAGGTCAAGGTCATGCAAGAATACAAAAAAATTTTTTTTGCACTTTTGCGAATCCTCAAATTTTGCTGAGAAATTGAAATTTCTCGAGGAACCACAAAAGTGCAAAAAAATATTTTTTTTATTCCCTAGCGATCAGACTCTCGACCTAATGTATCCGTCAGGGGTCATGGACCCGTCCCAGCAGCCCCACTTGAAAAAAAAAATAATTTTTTATATTTTACTTACCCACCGAGAGACTTAGAGCCGAAGAATAATTTCTTCAAACACCCGACATTGCGACAAAGGACACGCGATCCGAACAGCACCGCGTCCGAAGACGTACTGACTTGGGTGCAGGCGGTTCCCCAGGTACCCGGCCCAGTGGTGGGGATAAGGAGGTGGTGGGGGTAAAGTGGTCAGAAGGAAGAAAAATTTATTTTTTTACAAACAACTTGTCCCAGCCGGTCTTTTACCGGACCTCCGTAACTCGGATTGGAAATATTTCCTGAGAAATATTTATTTTTTATTCTTTCTCAGGTGATGTTGGAACTTGGTCGGGAATTGGAGTCACCAACGTAACCTTACTGGCAAAAGTTAGCTCGTCTAAAAGTTTCTGAAACATTTTATCATCCATAGTGATATTTGTGTCCCTTGAGTAAAATTTTGGATTATTTTTGAAGCAACGTTTCATTTTTGTTAAAGTGGAAGTCTTGGACACCTTAACAGAATTATTTTGCTTGGCCAGCAAAAATTTTACTCTTAATAATTTTTCTCGCAAAGTTTCAGCCATAGATGTGTCTCACAGTAAGGTTTGGATAAAACTGAAACACTTAGTCCAGTGTTGTACCTTAGCTGGAAGTAGTGGGGGAACAGGGCTATAGTGGGGGAATGAGTAGTGGAGGGGGTAATGCAGACTGTTGTTGACAAGTGTAGAAACAGTTTGCTGGGAACTGTCCAAGGAGTAACACGTACTGTGCAGAAAAATTAACCGAGAGACTTGTGTAAAATTTAACTCCAAGAAATATTTAATGTAAGACTAAAAGAGGTAGAGCCAAATGAAAAATAATTTTGTAGGAGACGGGTATGGATCAGTTTTGTAGTAAAGTTCAAAATCCACTTGTGTGGAATAAAATTAAATTGTGAGCGAAAAATATTTAGCCACACCTGCAAAATACAAGTGTATGAAAATATTAGGAGACCTGTATAGCTAAATAAAAATTAATTTTGTATCAAACAGTCTTCCAACATTTCAGTTTCTAAGTCTTAACAAGTAAGGAATAAAATATTAAATAATGAGTGGAAAATAATTTGTTAAGTAAACGTAATTGTAGCAGTGTAACAAAAATTAATTTTGTGCAAAACAGGCTAGGTTCTGTTTTGCTAAGTTTAATAAGAAGGAAAAATAAAAATTTACTCACAGAAAAGTTGAGCGGAGGCGAGGTGTGGCGTGTTTGTTGGCTTGCAATAAACTGACTTACCTTCTGTTGAGCTACATTCGACCAGTTGGCAAAGAAACCAGTCTGTTATATAAGCATTATGTAACCGTCTCTGCCGGCTGTGCTGAATCCGGCAAGCTAAAATATTATTCTATAGTACACCTGACTTGGACTGAAAATATTCTAAGTCCCAAGACCCCTCCCCCTCCCCCCCCCCGGGGGAGGAGGAGGTGGCATAGCCCGAGGCGTTGCCATACCTTGACACGTGTTGTATAATGAGATCCGGTTAGTAATGTATTCAGGTGTGGCTCTTGGAGATTGTCCAATGCCGCAAACAAGTACGTGTCGAGGTCTGGCTGTTTACGTAACCAGGTCCGGTTCCACCACTCCTGACAGGCCCAGCTTCGATTCTCTGAGGCTTAGCTTCTTCGCAGTTGCTTTCAAACATTTCAGCTGAGTGGTTGAAGCTCTGCCCTACAGGATTCGCAATGTAATGTTGGCGCCGCATTATATTGGGAATTCTTTTAGTCTAAGGCATGGCATGTGTAGTTTTAAGAAATAGTTTATTTTGCGCTTGCTGCTTCTGCTAGGTCTTGGTGTTGGATTTATTTAGTCTAAGTGTTGTGTGTTGAAAAATATTATTTTGTACTAATCTTCACAGGTTGTCCCCAAGTTGAAATTTTTCTAAATTCGTATCTTGGAGGTACTCCTCCGTAAATTGGCAGTTAAAGTGTTAGGCTTTTTGAGACTTTACAGTCTCTGTAAAATAAAAATTTTTCGAGGTTTAGAACCTCAAGAATTATTTGTTACCAACAATAGCATGGCGCCTAACGAGCCCGGGGGTAGGCCCCTGGGGATCCACCCTTAGGCCTCTTTCGGTCAGGGGCGCTACTGGACCTCATCACTCTAGATGGGTGGTTGGCATCCTTTAGCACGAGGCGTCGGATCCTGACACTGACCGGTGTGCTAGGCAAAAGTCAGTACCTACGGGTTAAGACGGGATCCTCGGTCATGGTTAGCATGGCCTTTTCCAAATTATTGTAGCATGTTTCCCTTAAGGAAACTCAAAATTAAATAAATAATTTTTTATTTAATCACCTCCCCTTAAATGTTGAGATCCCCCCGATGCCTCTGGCCGCCGGCGGTCTTAGGCATCGGGGGGATTTCTTTTTTAATTCTTGAACGACCTTGACCCATATTCATGTGTGAATAAAATAAAATATTTTTGTTCCACATGTTATGTAGGTCAGTCATGACTTAGGCGGATTTTTGCCTGAGTTCTGGGACTGCTCAGGACTTAGAGCGAGATGCGGCTAAGTGTTGGCTGTCCAAACTGTGGTTCAACCAAATTTTATTTTATGTTCACACATGAGTAAGGGTAGCAGGTATCCAAGAGTTAAAGTCCTAAGGGTAGGTGAAGCCCCCCCCCCCTCGGCGCCAGACGAGAAGTGAGCCCCCCCCCCCTCGGCGCCAGACGAGAAGTGAGCCCCCCCCCGAATTTTTTTTTAAAAATTTTTTGACCTTGACCAAAAATTTTTTGCTCCGGACGAAAACTGCCCCCCCCCCCAAATTTTTTTTTGAAAAATTTTTTGACCTTGACCAAATATTTTTTGCTCCGGACGAAAACTGCGCCCCCCCCCGAAATTTTTTTTTTTGAAAAATTTTTTGACCTTGACCAAAAATTTTTTGCTCCGGACGAAAACTGCGCCCCCCCCCCCAAAAAATTTTTTTTCGAAAATTTTTTGACCTTGACCAAAAATTTTTTGCTCCGGACGAAAACTGCACCCGGGGGGGGGGAGGTGCCAAGCTAGTAGTGTGAAATTGTTACTTCCAGTACAAGTTAAAATAGTAGTGGTAAATTGTTACCACAAACACAAATTTGTGTCTTTAAACTTCTAATGTAACTTAACCCATTTAAATGTAGGTGCCAAGCCAGTAGTGGGAAATTGTTACTCCCAGTACAAGTTAAAATAGTAGTGGTAAATTGTTACCACAAACACAAATTTGTGTCTTCAAACTTCTAATTTAACTTAACCCATTTAAATGTAGGTGCCAAGCTAGTAGTGTGAAATTGTTACTCCCAGTACAAGTTAAAATAGTAGTGGTAAATTGTTACCACAAATTTGTGTATTCAAACTTCTAATTTAAATTAACCCATTTAAATGTAGGTGCCCAGCCAGTAGTGTGAAATTGTTACTCCCAGTACAAGTTAAAATAGTAGTGGTAAATTGTTACCACAAATTTGTGTCTTCAAACTTCTAATTTAACTTAACCCATTTAAATGTTGCTACTTAAAGGTAGCACCGTTTTGGTGCTACCTTTCATGTACTATTTTCTACATGTCCAATTTTGCTTTATGTTTCTTAAACAACACTTTTAATTACCGGTTTAATGTAAAACTATAAAATATGTTTATATATATGAATTATTAACAAAACCTTAGTTTTAACATTAAATGTTATTAGGAAACTTCTAATTGAGATAAGCCATTTAAATGTTGCTACTTTTAGGTAGCACCGTTTTGGTGCTACCTATGGTGTACTATTTCACATGTCCAATTTTTGCTTTAGGCTTTTAAACAACACTTTTAACTACTGCTACCAGTCTACCACTGAGGTACCTATGAAGCGAGTTTGGTTCATCTTTTTTTTTCTCTAGTTGCTAAGGTGTTTAGGAATTAAAGGTTAGAATTACTTTTAAGGTTAAAAAAAGCACATGGTGCGAACAGAAAGTTCACTATTGTTTTAACATTATTGGTCATTAGAAAACTTCTAATTGAGCTTAACCCATTTAAATGTTGCTACTTTAAGGTAGCACCGTTTCGGTGCTACCTTTGGTGTACTATTTTTACATGTCACAAAATATATGGGCCTCTGCTTGACGCAGAGACAGGTACTTGGCCCCGTTTCTACCCATTATTAAGTGTACTGAGACTTTAGGTTTTAAACAACACTTTTAACTACTGGTTTAATGTAAAACTACGAAATATGTTTATATACATGAAATCTTAACAAAACCTTAGTTTTAATATTAAAGGTAATTTGGAAACTTCTAATTGAGCTTAAACCATTTAAATGTTGCGAATTAAAGGTAGCACCGTTTTGGTGCTACCTTTGGTGTACTATTTTTACATATCCAATTTTGATTTAGGTTTTTAAACATCACTTTTAACTACCGGTTTAATGTAAAACTATGAAATATGTTTATATATATATGAATTCTTAACCAAACCTTAGTTTTAACATTAAACCGTATTTGGAAACTTCTAATTGCTCACTCAGAGACAAGTACTTGGCCCCGTTACTCTCCATCATTAAGTGTACTTAGGCTTTATGTTTTTAAACAAGACTTTTAACTACTGGTTTAATGTAAAACTACAAAATATGTTTATATACATGATAACTTAACAAAACCTTAGTTTTTAACATTAAAGGTAATTTGGAAACTTCCAATTGGGCTTAACCTATTTAAATGTTGCTTAACCTATTTAAATGTTGCTAATTAAAGGTAGCACCGTTTTGGTGCTACCTTTGGTGTACTATTTATTCCTTGTCAATTTTGCTTAAAGTTTTTAAACAACACTTTTAACTAAGTGTTTAATGTTAAAGTACGAAATATGTTTATATATGAGCCTCTGCTGACTTGGAGACAAGTACTTGGCCCCCGTTCCTGTCCATCATTAAGTGTACTGAGGCTTTACGTTTTTAAACAAGACTTTTAACTACTAGTTTAATGTAAAACTACAAAATATGTTTATATATACATGATAACTTAACAAAACCTTAGTTTTTACATTGAAGGTAATTTGGGAACTTTTAATTGAGCTTAAAACATTTAAATGTTGCTAATTAAAGGTAGCACCGTTTTGGTGCTACCTTTGGTGTACTATTTCTTCCTTGTCAAATTTTGCTTAAAGTTTTTAAACAACACTTTTAACTACGGGTTTAATGTTAAAGTACAAAACAACACTTTTAACTACAGGTTTAATGTTAAAGTACAAAATATGTTTACATATGAGCCTCTGCTGACTGAGAGACAAGTACTTGGCACCGTTCCTGTCCATCATTAAGTGTATTTAGGCTTTACGTTTTTAAACAAGACTTTTAACTACTGGTTTAATGTAAAACTATGAAATATGTTTATATATGAGCCTACGCCTGACGCAGAGACAGGTATTTGGTCTTGTTCCTGTCCCTAATTAAGTGTACTGAGGCTGTAGGTTTTTAAAAAACACTTTTAACTTCTGGTTTAATGTAAAAACTATGAAATATGTTTATATATAAATGATAACTTAACAAAACCTTAGTTTTAACATTAAAGGTAATTTGGAAACCTCCAATTGAGCTTAACCCATTTAAATGTTGCTACTTTTTAATGTAGCAACCGGTAGCACCGTTTTGATGCTATCTTTGGTGTACTATTTTTTTTTTTACATGTAAAATTTTGCTTTAGGTTTTTAAACAAAAATTTAAGTATTACGTTAAGGTCAAACTACCAAACATGTTTGTTATCTACATGAATTATTAACAAACTTTTAGTTTTAACTTTAATGATGATATAGGAATTTCTATTTATGTGTAAAGTTTAACATAATTAGTTTTGTATTTGATTTTATTATTGTTTGGAACACTTGTTATGTGTTGTAGTCAAGCAAGTCTTATTTTGGTATAAAAAATAATAATCTTTAGCACATGTATGTAAAGCTAATTTTTTAATTTCAATTTATTAAATGAAAATGAATGTGGTATTAATGTAAAATATATTAAAAATCAGTTTTAAAAAATCTACAGGAAATTGTCAACAAATTTAAAATGTATCATATTACTGTTAAATGTGCAGTATATCCCTTCATTTTGCATGCCCAGTTGCGCTTCATCATTTATGAAAGTGGTTTGTTGAGTGTGCCCTTATTATTGACATCCGTAAAAAAATTGTTTAAATTTAACATACAATTGTGTATGCGCAGTAGTACTTGTCTACTGCGCATGCGCAGAAGGTTTCCACCACTCTTTGTCGGGTATATAAGCAGGTGGGTTAACCATGCATTTCATTGTTTGGCGAACTTTTGCCAAGTGAACATCTTATTGACAACTTCGGTTATTCCGGATATTTAAAAGGTGTATGCTATTTTTCTTACATTTGACTTCAATATGTCTGAACTGCAGTGTTACATGTTTGATAGTAAACCTGTAGCTGTATTATTTGATCGTGAAAACAATCCATGGTTTAAGGCTAATGATGTATCAGAAATTCTAGAATATAAAAGACCGCGAAAAGCAATAAATGATCTAGTTAAGGAAAAATATAAAAAGTTATGTAAAGATATTGATGGAAACAGTTTAGTGCTACCCTCTAACTTTCAAAAAAGTACCGTATTCATCAATGAACCAGGTTTATATTCCTTAATTTTATCGTCCAAGATGAAATTAGCTAAGCGCTTTCAAGATTGGGTGTTTGAAGAAATACTACCATCAATTCGCAAGTATGGAGAGTATAAACTAAAAAGAGAAAACCTTAAGTTGACTCACTCCTTACGTAAAGCGTTGTCAAATAATCAAAAACTAATTGAAACGTTAATTGATCAAATACCTAAAGTTGCTGTTATACCTGATGATATGGATTTAAAACATATCTTTTGTGTATTGGAAAAGGACACATACTATGAAAAGTATGGAGTAATGGAGTACAAGTGCATTCGTACAGAGAGGAGACGATATAAAAGAGCACTGAAAAGAGCAAAGGAAGATGGTTTTGTACCAAGTTTTACAAGATATCCTGTACCAAACAGTATAAATATCTTTAATAAAGCTAAGGAGGTTATGAATACTTATGGTATGCATTACGAATGTTCTTTGAATAACATACTGACCCCCCATAATTTTGTAAATATTGTAAAAATTATTCTTAATGAATAAACTGTATGAATGTATGTATGAATGTGGGACTTATTAGATTGAGAAGTTAAGGTATTAACTTTAGCTACTTATTTGAAAAGTCTGGTGTGAATGAAGGTCACTGGCGCGGTTGACTAAAAGACCCGTAAACCGTGTGTGTGTGTGTGTGTGAATGTGTGTGAATGTGTGTGAATGTGTGTGTGTGTGTGTGTGTGTGTGTGTGTGTGTGTGTGTGTGTGTGTGTGTGTGTGTGTGTGTGTGTGTGTGAATGTGTGTGTGAATGTGTGGAAAACGACGTACACCCACCTCCTCGCGGTGTTTTCTGGGTAACGCTAAGAGGTGTACAACAAATGTCTTGTAAACCACATGAATTAATCTATTTTTTTTTTTAATATACATTCATAGGTATATACAATAATAACATTTATTTAAATTAAACAAATTTAAAAGCATTTTAAATGCATACAATTTATAATTGTTGTCACAAAAACACCTCGTGCTTTACTAATAATAGATGAAAACGATATAATGTATGTATAAAATATGAGTTTTTTAATTAATGGAGCTAGAAAAAATAAAGATAGCATTAAATTAGTGTTACCATAAAATTTGTTTATAGAACAATAAGTTTTTCTTCATAATTATAGGTTAATATTTAAAAAAATGTCGAACCTGATTCCCTTATACAAATAATGAATAACAATCGCAATAAACACTTATCTTTAAGATACAAATGTGGTTAGCACTGAATCAGTGGTACCTTTAAATAATGTGAAAAGCCTTATATTTGGAAAAAAAATTATACATTTGCCTAAATAATACAATTTACATGTTTTCCTTCAAACTAACTTTTTAACACACCGATTTTGAACCATAAAAATGTTTTATATACTGGTTTTAAGATCTATATTTAGGTAGCACTAAATTAGAGCTACCATTAAGTTAATAAAATAGCTACATACATTTATAATTATATTTTATTATTTAATTATTTAATATATTTAATTTATTCAATATTTATTTCACTGACTCTTTACAGCACAAATAAGTATAAAAACACAAAATCTGAAACAAGTCAGTCATTTTAATTTTAATGTAAAATAATAAAAGCTCAAAACTTAATACTTTTTATCAAAATTAAACAAAAGTAGCAACAAAATATCGGTGTTATCTTGAAATATTTATAGAAATTATAATATAGTATGGTTTTATTAATTTAAACTAAATTGAATTCATCCTTATTCTACACATAACGGTAAAACCATTCATTCTGAACCTTAATGCTTAGAACTCTGACATGTTGTTTTTCGAACTCTGACATATTGTATTTATTTCAAGATACAGCTCAACCTTTCATTATAAATCTTGTTAATTTTTTAAATCTATCTTCTTATTTCTATAAGGGTTTTGTCTGTTACGTCCCTTTTTCTCTCGACCTGCTGAACCGATTTTTAAGATTGAGGCGTCATTTTAAAGCTTAGGATATACCGCAGTGACGAATTGTAATTAAAAAGGTCATATTGTTTCGGGCTTCGACCCTCCTGGCCTTTGATTTATGTCTAGAGGGCACTTTAAATGTTGACCAACTTTTATTGCAAGTTCTTTAATGTGAATTGTAATTTAACAGCTGATTACCTTCAGATGAATTTTAAAAGCCGGATAGTAAACAAAAATAGATCTCCGTCACTTCATAATCAACATTTACGTACTGTAGGTGAGATTCACTCATACAGAATCATAAAACGCGCAATTTGCGCACGGGCCACCTCGTAATATAATAAAAATATAAAACACATGAACTTTTAACTAATTTACCAATAGGGAATACGCTATTACGGTGTTATTCATGATAAGACCTAAGCCCGGGACCATGATACTTTTTCATTTTGAGATCTCTAAAAGCCAAAAACACCGTTTGTTCAATTTGATATATATAAGTATGTGTCCATAAACACGATAACTTTTGAATGGAACCTCTGATTTTGATGAAATTTAGTACAGGGGTGTAAGCCAGTATCTACTTAATTGAATTTGTGAAACATAATGATCGGATTATGGGAACGAGGTTTATAGGGTTTCTAAAGGGTTAAAATTGGGTTTTTGGCATTTTTTGAACCTCAATTTTTTTTTAAATTCATGACTTTTAACTAAAACCATTCAAAAGAGCTTAAAACAACGAACAATTTAGTATTTTGAATTTTTACCTAACTTAAATGGTTATTCAGAAAATCCAAACACTATGTTTTACATGTTATTCTTATGGGAAATGAACAAAACCTTCTATCTTGCTTATTTATTGAAATATCTTGATAAACTTGGTATGTACATTAATTAGAAAGCGTTTAACTTATATCTGCTTATAAAATGCATATGGCGGCAAACCTACATACTCACCTCTATGGGTTTTATGGAAAAATTAAAAAACACCATAACCTGATAAAATTTGGTATGTACATTCACTAGGTAGGGTTTAACTTATATTTATCAATGAAACCCATATGGCGGCAAACCTACATACTTTAAACCCCCATGGATTTTATGAGAAAATAGAAAATATACCAAAATTCCATTGGAAACTTGCTGAGTAAGCAGGTCTGCTGCGATGGGGGTATTATATTTATAGTTACATTAAGGTAGCATTATTTTGATGCCACCTTTACATAAAATATATTAATTCAATTATCTTATTGTTTTATTGTGTATTTACATTAAATTTAGTCTACATGTGGGAATTGAGACACCAATTTTTGGAAAATGAATGCATATAATCATGGGATATAGTCTTTATTCTGTAAACCCGGCTTACCCCTTAATTGTTTCCCCTTTAAATTTTCATTTTAAATTTAAAGTGGAAACACTTCTTTTTACAAACAAATTTGTGCTATTATCATTCACTTTTCTTTGTTTAAATTAAATGTAGTCCTTTTTTTACTCTACTTATAAAGCAGAAAAGATACTGGAACTTAAATCATATAGTTTTGGAACTTGAATCATTATTCCAAACATACAATTTAACTCTCCAATTGTAAATATAAGATGAGAAAAGCTAAAATTTCTATATTTATAGTTATAATTATAGGCATTTAGTCAAATGCCTATAACTCAATAATGGATTGACGGATTAGGACAAGCGATACATCATTGAAAAGGTCTATGTAAGACTAACATTTTAGTAAAAGAAGAATTTGGTTATCTTATTTTAGTCAAAAGTTATGCGAATTATTTCAAATAAATACCAAAAAAACACCGTTTGTTCAATTTCATTTATATATATATATATATATATATATATATCAGTCTACCACTGAGGTACCTACGAAGCAAGTTTGGTTGATTTCACTTTCTCTTGAGCTGCGTTAGTCTTAACATGAAATTTATCAGTTATTTCAACTTCTTTTTGCACTAACGTAACGTTTTGTTGTCTCACAATTTTAATTAATTGCGCAAAAGAAGTATCTCTAGGAGACATTCTTAACCGTATATGTAGCTCCTACAAATGCAAGCTTATTAATGACAAATTCACAACTTATAAGACCTGTTTAAATAAAAGACAAAGTGGTAAGCATCTTGACGGCGCAAGGTGCAAGTACAGACTAGAAACCTGGAGGTCCATAGCCTGCCATTTATGAGTTCTAAAAATGGGGAGGGGGAAGGAATAAGGATTGGGAAGGGGTAGGGTGGGGGAAGGGTAGTTTGGTTATTAAACGACTTGTGCTGTAAAATAGCCGCCAACATCCACACCTTGTTCGTAGCACTCCTTTATTGTTTGTGCCCACTGCCGCATGCGGTCTCTATCATTTGGTGTTACAAGAAAAGAATTACAATCATCATACAATATAAAGGAGCCGATTCGTACGTAAGATCCTGAGTCCAACCATTTATGAGCTTCAGACATGAATTTATCTATTGTATCAAATGGGGATTCTGGATCAATTGCTATAACTTTGAGTTCTTCATTAATTTCAACGGTATAATCATCATCTTCATCATCATCTTCACTGTCACTGTCGTTATTTAAAGTGTCTTCAGGTTGTTCAAAAACATTAGAAATTTCGGAGGAATTGAAATTTTCATTGAGACGAGGAGGCATTTTGAAGCAAGTAATATTGTAAACAGCAGAGACAAAACAACAAGAGTGGCTTGTAGAAGCGGAATGAAGGAGTGAACAACGCTCGCTCCACTTTTATAATGGTATACTAATGAGAGGGGTAACAGCTAGCCGTTATCGATTATTGACCTGGGAGGTGGGGGAAAGAAAGGAGAGGGGGTATTTATTTGAAATAAATCGCATAACTTTTGACTAAAATAAGATAACCAAATTCTTCTTTTACTAAAATGTTAGTCTTACATAGACCTTTTCAATGATGTATCGCTTGTCCTAATCCGTCAATCCATTATTGAGTTATAGGCATTTGACTAAATGCCTATAATTATAACTATAAATATAGAAATTTTAGCTTTTCTCATCTTATATTTACAATTGGAGAGTTAAATTGTATGTTTGGAATAATGATTCAAGTTCCAAAACTATATGATTTAAGTTCCAGTATCTTTTCTGCTTTATAAGTAGAGTAAAAAAAGGACTACATTTAATTTAAACAAAGAAAAGTGAATGATAATAGCACAAATTTGTTTGTAAAAAGAAGTGTTTCCACTTTAAATTTAAAATGAAAATTTAAAGGGGAAACAATTAAGGGGTAAGCCGGGTTTACAGAATAAAGACTATATCCCATGATTATATGCATTCATTTTCCAAAAATTGGTGTCTCAATTCCCACATGTAGACTAAATTTAATGTAAATACACAATAAAACAATAAGATAATTGAATTAATATATTTTATGTAAAGGTGGCATCAAAATAATGCTACCTTAATGTAACTATAAATATAATACCCCCATCACAGCAGACCTGCTTACTCAGCAAGTTTCCAATGGAATTTTGGTATATTTTCTATTTTCTCATAAAATCCATGGGGGTTTAAAGTATGTAGGTTTGCCGCCATATGGGTTTCATTGATAAATATAAGTTAAACCCTACCTAGTGAATGTACATACCAAATTTTATCAGGTTATGGTGTTTTTTAATTTTTCCATAAAACCCATAGAGGTGAGTATGTAGGTTTGCCGCCATATGCATTTTATAAGCAGATATAAGTTAAACGCTTTCTAATTAATGTACATACCAAGTTTATCAAGATATTTCAATAAATAAGCAAGATAGAAGGTTTTGTTCATTTCCCATAAGAATAACATGTAAAACATAGTGTTTGGATTTTCTGAATAACCATTTAAGTTAGGTAAAAATTCAAAATACTAAATTGTTCGTTGTTTTAAGCTCTTTTGAATGGTTTTAGTTAAAAGTCATGAATTTAAAAAAAAATTGAGGTTCAAAAAATGCCAAAAACCCAATTTTAACCCTTTAGAAACCCTATAAACCTCGTTCCCATAATCCGATCATTATGTTTCACAAATTCAATTAAGTAGATACTGGCTTACACCCCTGTACTAAATTTCATCAAAATCAGAGGTTCCATTCAAAAGTTATCGTGTTTATGGACACATACATATATATATCAAATTGAACAAACGGTGTTTTTGGCTTTTAGAGATCTCAAAATGAAAAAGTATCATGGTCCCGGGCTTAGGTCTTATCATGAATAACACCGTAATAGCGTATTCCCTATTGGTAAATTAGTTAAAAGTTCATGTGTAAACAGCGTTAATCCCATGATTATTTTTATTATATTACGAGGTGGCCCGTGCGCAAATTGCGCGTTTTATGATTCTGTATGAGTGAATCTCACCTACAGTACGTAAATGTTGATTATGAAGTGACGGAGATCTATTTTTGTTTACTATCCGGCTTTTAAAATTCATCTGAAGGTAATCAGCTGTTAAATTACAATTCACATTAAAGAACTTGCAATAAAAGTTGGTCAACATTTAAAGTGCCCTCTAGACATAAATCAAAGGCCAGGAGGGTCGAAGCCCGAAACAATATGACCTTTTTAATTACAATTCGTCACTGCGGTATATCCTAAGCTTTAAAATGACGCCTCAATCTTAAAAATCGGTTCAGCAGGTCGAGAGAAAAAGGGACGTAACAGACAAAACCCTTATAGAAATAAGAAGATAGATTTAAAAAATTAACAAGATTTATAATGAAAGGTTGAGCTGTATCTTGAAATAAATACAATATGTCAGAGTTCGAAAAACAACATGTCAGAGTTCTAAGCATTAAGGTTCAGAATGAATGGTTTTACCGTTATGTGTAGAATAAGGATGAATTCAATTTAGTTTAAATTAATAAAACCATACTATATTATAATTTCTATAAATATTTCAAGATAACACCGATATTTTGTTGCTACTTTTGTTTAATTTTGATAAAAAGTATTAAGTTTTGAGCTTTTATTATTTTACATTAAAATTAAAATGACTGACTTGTTTCAGATTTTGTGTTTTTATACTTATTTGTGCTGTAAAGAGTCAGTGAAATAAATATTGAATAAATTAAATATATTAAATAATTAAATAATAAAATATAATTATAAATGTATGTAGCTATTTTATTAACTTAATGGTAGCTCTAATTTAGTGCTACCTAAATATAGATCTTAAAACCAGTATATAAAACATTTTTATGGTTCAAAATCGGTGTGTTAAAAAGTTAGTTTGAAGGAAAACATGTAAATTGTATTATTTAGGCAAATGTATAATTTTTTTCCAAATATAAGGCTTTTCACATTATTTAAAGGTACCACTGATTCAGTGCTAACCACATTTGTATCTTAAAGATAAGTGTTTATTGCGATTGTTATTCATTATTTGTATAAGGGAATCAGGTTCGACATTTTTTTAAATATTAACCTATAATTATGAAGAAAAACTTATTGTTCTATAAACAAATTTTATGGTAACACTAATTTAATGCTATCTTTATTTTTTCTAGCTCCATTAATTAAAAAACTCATATTTTATACATACATTATATCGTTTTCATCTATTATTAGTAAAGCACGAGGTGTTTTTGTGACAACAATTATAAATTGTATGCATTTAAAATGCTTTTAAATTTGTTTAATTTAAATAAATGTTATTATTGTATATACCTATGAATGTATATTAAAAAAAAAATAGATTAATTCATGTGGTTTACAAGACATTTGTTGTACACCTCTTAGCGTTACCCAGAAAACACCGCGAGGAGGTGGGTGTACGTCGTTTTCCACACATTCACACACACATTCACACACACACACACACACACACACACACACACACACACACACACACACACACACACACACACACACACACACATTCACACACATTCACACACATTCACACACATTCACACACACACACACACACGGTTTACGGGTCTTTTAGTCAACCGCGCCAGTGACCTTCATTCACACCAGACTTTTCAAATAAGTAGCTAAAGTTAATACCTTAACTTCTCAATCTAATAAGTCCCACATTCATACATACATTCATACAGTTTATTCATTAAGAATAATTTTTACAATATTTACAAAATTATGGGGGGTCAGTATGTTATTCAAAGAACATTCGTAATGCATACCATAAGTATTCATAACCTCCTTAGCTTTATTAAAGATATTTATACTGTTTGGTACAGGATATCTTGTAAAACTTGGTACAAAACCATCTTCCTTTGCTCTTTTCAGTGCTCTTTTATATCGTCTCCTCTCTGTACGAATGCACTTGTACTCCATTACTCCATACTTTTCATAGTATGTGTCCTTTTCCAATACACAAAAGATATGTTTTAAATCCATATCATCAGGTATAACAGCAACTTTAGGTATTTGATCAATTAACGTTTCAATTAGTTTTTGATTATTTGACAACGCTTTACGTAAGGAGTGAGTCAACTTAAGGTTTTCTCTTTTTAGTTTATACTCTCCATACTTGCGAATTGATGGTAGTATTTCTTCAAACACCCAATCTTGAAAGCGCTTAGCTAATTTCATCTTGGACGATAAAATTAAGGAATATAAACCTGGTTCATTGATGAATACGGTACTTTTTTGAAAGTTAGAGGGTAGCACTAAACTGTTTCCATCAATATCTTTACATAACTTTTTATATTTTTCCTTAACTAGATCATTTATTGCTTTTCGCGGTCTTTTATATTCTAGAATTTCTGATACATCATTAGCCTTAAACCATGGATTGTTTTCACGATCAAATAATACAGCTACAGGTTTACTATCAAACATGTAACACTGCAGTTCAGACATATTGAAGTCAAATGTAAGAAAAATAGCATACACCTTTTAAATATCCGGAATAACCGAAGTTGTCAATAAGATGTTCACTTGGCAAAAGTTCGCCAAACAATGAAATGCATGGTTAACCCACCTGCTTATATACCCGACAAAGAGTGGTGGAAACCTTCTGCGCATGCGCAGTAGACAAGTACTACTGCGCATACACAATTGTATGTTAAATTTAAACAATTTTTTTACGGATGTCAATAATAAGGGCACACTCAACAAACCACTTTCATAAATGATGAAGCGCAACTGGGCATGCAAAATGAAGGGATATACTGCACATTTAACAGTAATATGATACATTTTAAATTTGTTGACAATTTCCTGTAGATTTTTTAAAACTGATTTTTAATATATTTTACATTAATACCACATTCATTTTCATTTAATAAATTGAAATTAAAAAATTAGCTTTACATACATGTGCTAAAGATTATTATTTTTTATACCAAAATAAGACTTGCTTGACTACAACACATAACAAGTGTTCCAAACAATAATAAAATCAAATACAAAACTAATTATGTTAAACTTTACACATAAATAGAAATTCCTATATCATCATTAAAGTTAAAACTAAAAGTTTGTTAATAATTCATGTAGATAACAAACATGTTTGGTAGTTTGACCTTAACGTAATACTTAAATTTTTGTTTAAAAACCTAAAGCAAAATTTTACATGTAAAAAAAAAATAGTACACCAAAGATAGCATCAAAACGGTGCTACCGGTTGCTACATTAAAAAGTAGCAACATTTAAATGGGTTAAGCTCAATTGGAGGTTTCCAAATTACCTTTAATGTTAAAACTAAGGTTTTGTTAAGTTATCATTTATATATAAACATATTTCATAGTTTTTACATTAAACCAGAAGTTAAAAGTGTTTTTTAAAAACCTACAGCCTCAGTACACTTAATTAGGGACAGGAACAAGACCAAATACCTGTCTCTGCGTCAGGCGTAGGCTCATATATAAACATATTTCATAGTTTTACATTAAACCAGTAGTTAAAAGTCTTGTTTAAAAACGTAAAGCCTAAATACACTTAATGATGGACAGGAACGGTGCCAAGTACTTGTCTCTCAGTCAGCAGAGGCTCATATGTAAACATATTTTGTACTTTAACATTAAACCTGTAGTTAAAAGTGTTGTTTTGTACTTTAACATTAAACCCGTAGTTAAAAGTGTTGTTTAAAAACTTTAAGCAAAATTTGATAAGGAAGAAATAGTACACCAAAGGTAGCACCAAAACGGTGCTACCTTTAATTAGCAACATTTAAATGTTTTAAGCTCAATTAAAAGTTCCCAAATTACCTTCAATGTAAAAACTAAGGTTTTGTTAAGTTATCATGTATATATAAACATATTTTGTAGTTTTACATTAAACTAGTAGTTAAAAGTCTTGTTTAAAAACGTAAAGCCTCAGTACACTTAATGATGGACAGGAACGGGGGCCAAGTACTTGTCTCCAAGTCAGCAGAGGCTCATATATAAACATATTTCGTACTTTAACATTAAACACTTAGTTAAAAGTGTTGTTTAAAAACTTTAAGCAAAATTGACAAGGAATAAATAGTACACCAAAGGTAGCACCAAAACGGTGCTACCTTTAATTAGCAACATTTAAATAGGTTAAGCAACATTTAAATAGGTTAAGCCCAATTGGAAGTTTCCAAATTACCTTTAATGTTAAAAACTAAGGTTTTGTTAAGTTATCATGTATATAAACATATTTTGTAGTTTTACATTAAACCAGTAGTTAAAAGTCTTGTTTAAAAACATAAAGCCTAAGTACACTTAATGATGGAGAGTAACGGGGCCAAGTACTTGTCTCTGAGTGAGCAATTAGAAGTTTCCAAATACGGTTTAATGTTAAAACTAAGGTTTGGTTAAGAATTCATATATATATATAAACATATTTCATAGTTTTACATTAAACCGGTAGTTAAAAGTGATGTTTAAAAACCTAAAGCAAAATTGGATATGTAAAAATAGTACACCAAAGGTAGCACCAAAACGGTGCTACCTTTAATTCGCAACATTTAAATGGTTTAAGCTCAATTAGAAGTTTCCAAATTACCTTTAATATTAAAACTAAGGTTTTGTTAAGATTTCATGTATATAAACATATTTCGTAGTTTTACATTAAACCAGTAGTTAAAAGTGTTGTTTAAAACCTAAAGTCTCAGTACACTTAATAATGGGTAGAAACGGGGCCAAGTACCTGTCTCTGCGTCAAGCAGAGGCCCATATATTTTGTGACATGTAAAAATAGTACACCAAAGGTAGCACCGAAACGGTGCTACCTTAAAGTAGCAACATTTAAATGGGTTAAGCTCAATTAGAAGTTTTCTAATGACCAATAATGTTAAAACAATAGTGAACTTTCTGTTCGCACCATGTGCTTTTTTTTAACCTTAAAAGTAATTCTAACCTTTAATTCCTAAACACCTTAGCAACTAGAGAAAAAAAAGATGAACCAAACTCGCTTCATAGGTACCTCAGTGGTAGACTGGTAGCAGTAGTTAAAAGTGTTGTTTAAAAGCCTAAAGCAAAAATTGGACATGTGAAATAGTACACCATAGGTAGCAATAAAACGGTGCTACCTAAAAGTAGCAACATTTAAATGGCTTATCTCAATTAGAAGTTTCCTAATAACATTTAATGTTAAAACTAAGGTTTTGTTAATAATTCATATATATAAACATATTTTATAGTTTTACATTAAACCGGTAATTAAAAGTGTTGTTTAAAAAACATAAAGCAAAATTGGACATGTAGAAAATAGTACATGAAAGGTAGCACCAAAACGGTGCTACCTTTAAGTAGCAACATTTAAATGGGTTAAGTTAAATTAGAAGTTTGAAGACACAAATTTGTGGTAACAATTTACCACTACTATTTTAACTTGTACTGGGAGTAACAATTTCACACTACTGGCTGGGCACCTACATTTAAATGGGTTAATTTAAATTAGAAGTTTGAATACACAAATTTGTGGTAACAATTTACCACTACTATTTTAACTTGTACTGGGAGTAACAATTTCACACTACTGGCTTGGCACCTACATTTAAATGGGTAAAGTTAAATTAGAAGTTTGAATACACAACTTTGTGGTAACAATTTACCACTACTATTTTAACTTGTACTGGGAGTAACAATTTCACACTACTAGCTTGGCACCTACATTTAAATGGGTTAAGTTAAATTAGAAGTTTGAAGACACAAATTTGTGTTTGTGGTAACAATTTACCACTACTATTTTAACTTGTACTGGGAGTAACAATTTCACACTACTGGCTTGGCACCTACATTTAAATGGGTTAAGTTACATTAGAAGTTTAAAGACACAAATTTGTGTTTGTGGTAACAATTTACCACTACTATTTTAACTTGTACTGGAAGTAACAATTTCACACTACTAGCTTGGCACCTCCCCCCCCCCGGGTGCAGTTTTCGTCCGGAGCAAAAAATTTTTGGTCAAGGTCAAAAAATTTTCGAAAAAAAATTTTTTGGGGGGGGGGCGCAGTTTTCGTCCGGAGCAAAAAATTTTTGGTCAAGGTCAAAAAAATTTTCAAAAAAAAAAATTTCGGGGGGGGGCGCAGTTTTCGTCCGGAGCAAAAAATTTTTGGTCAAGGTCAAAAAATTTTTAAAAAAAAATTCGGGGGGGGGGCTCACTTCTCGTCTGGCGCCAAGGGGGGGGGGCTCACTTCTCGTCTGGCGCCGAGGGGGGGGGGGGGCTTCACCTACCCTTAGGACTTTAACTCTTGGATACCTGCTACCCTTACTCATGTGTGAACATAAAATAAAATTTGGTTGAACCACAGTTTGGACAGCCAACACTTAGCCGCATCTCGCTCTAAGTCCTGAGCAGTCCCAGAACTCAGGCAAAAATCCGCCTAAGTCATGACTGACCTACATAACATGTGGAACAAAAATATTTTATTTTATTCACACATGAATATGGGTCAAGGTCGTTCAAGAATTAAAAAAGAAATCCCCCCGATGCCTAAGACCGCCGGCGGCCAGAGGCATCGGGGGGATCTCAACATTTAAGGGGAGGTGATTAAATAAAAAATTATTTATTTAATTTTGAGTTTCCTTAAGGGAAACATGCTACAATAATTTGGAAAAGGCCATGCTAACCATGACCGAGGATCCCGTCTTAACCCGTAGGTACTGACTTTTGCCTAGCACACCGGTCAGTGTCAGGATCCGACGCCTCGTGCTAAAGGATGCCAACCACCCATCTAGAGTGATGAGGTCCAGTAGCGCCCCTGACCGAAAGAGGCCTAAGGGTGGATCCCCAGGGGCCTACCCCCGGGCTCGTTAGGCGCCATGCTATTGTTGGTAACAAATAATTCTTGAGGTTCTAAACCTCGAAAAATTTTTATTTTACAGAGACTGTAAAGTCTCAAAAAGCCTAACACTTTAACTGCCAATTTACGGAGGAGTACCTCCAAGATACGAATTTAGAAAAATTTCAACTTGGGGACAACCTGTGAAGATTAGTACAAAATAATATTTTTCGACACACAACACTTAGACTAAATAAATCCAACACCAGGACCTAGCAGAAGCAGCAAGCGCAAAATAAAATATTTCTTAAAACTACACATGCCATGCCTTAGACTAAAAGAATTCCCAATATAATGCGGCGCCAACATTACATTGCGAATCCTGTAGGGCAGAGCTTCAACCACTCAGCTGAAATGTTTGAAAGCAACTGCGAAGAAGCTAAGCCTCAGAGAATCGAAGCTGGGCCGGTCAGGAGTGGTGGAACCGGACCTGGTTACGTAAACAGCCAGACCTCGACACGTACTTGTTTGCGGCATTGGACAATCTCCAAGAGCCACACCTGAATACATTACTAACCGGATCTCATTATACAACACGTGTCAAGGTATGGCAACGCCTCGGGCTATGCCACCTCCTCCTCCCCCGGGGGGGGGGGCTCACTTTCCATCCGGAGCCGAGGGGGGGGGAGGGGGAGGGGTCTTGGGACTTAGAATATTTTCAGTCCAAGTCAGGTGTACTATAGAATAATATTTTAGCTTGCCGGATTCAGCACAGCCGGCAGAGACGGTTACATAATGCTTATATAACAGACTGGTTTCTTTGCCAACTGGTCGAATGTAGCTCAACAGAAGGTAAGTCAGTTTATTGCAAGCCAACAAACACGCCACACCTCGCCTCCGCTCAACTTTTCTGTGAGTAAATTTTTATTTTTCCTTCTTATTAAACTTAGCAAAACAGAACCTAGCCTGTTTTGCACAAAATTAATTTTTGTTACACTGCTACAATTACGTTTACTTAACAAATTATTTTCCACTCATTATTTAATATTTTATTCCTTACTTGTTAAGACTTAGAAACTGAAATGTTGGAAGACTGTTTGATACAAAATTAATTTTTATTTAGCTATACAGGTCTCCTAATATTTTCATACACTTGTATTTTGCAGGTGTGGCTAAATATTTTTCGCTCACAATTTAATTTTATTCCACACAAGTGGATTTTGAACTTTACTACAAAACTGATCCATACCCGTCTCCTACAAAATTATTTTTCATTTGGCTCTACCTCTTTTAGTCTTACATTAAATATTTCTTGGAGTTAAATTTTACACAAGTCTCTCGGTTAATTTTTCTGCACAGTACGTGTTACTCCTTGGACAGTTCTTAGCAAACTGTTTCTACACTTGTCAACAACAGTCTGCATTACCCCCTCCACTACTCATTCCCCCACTATAGCCCTGTTCCCCCACTACTTCCAGCTAAGGTACAACACTGGACTAAGTGTTTCAGTTTTATCCAAACCTTACTGTGAGACACATCTATGGCTGAAACTTTGCGAGAAAAATTATTAAGAGTAAAATTTTTGCTGGCCAAGCAAAATAATTCTGTTAAGGTGTCCAAGACTTCCACTTTAACAAAAATGAAACGTTGCTTCAAAAATAATCCAAAATTTTACTCAAGGGACACAAATATCACTATGGATGATAAAATGTTTCAGAAACTTTTAGACGAGCTAACTTTTGCCAGTAAGGTTACGTTGGTGACTCCAATTCCCGACCAAGTTCCAACATCACCTGAGAAAGAATAAAAAATAAATATTTCTCAGGAAATATTTCCAATCCGAGTTACGGAGGTCCGGTAAAGGACCGGCTGGGACGAGTTGTTTGTAAAAAAATAAATTTTTCTTCCTTCTGACCACTTTACCCCCACCACCTCCTTATCCCCACCACTGGGCCGGGTACCTGGGGAACCGCCTGCACCCAAGTCAGTACGTCTTCGGACGCGGTGCTGTTCGGATCGCGTGTCGTTTGTCGCAATGTCGGGTGTTTGAAGAAATTATTCTTCGGCTCTAAGTCTCTCGGTGGGTAAGTAAAATATAAAAAATTATTTTTTTTTTTCAAGTGGGGCTGCTGGGACGGGTCAATGACCCCTGACGGATATATTAGGTCAAGAGTCTGATCGCTAGGGAATAAAAAAAATATTTTTTTGCACTTTTGTGGTTCCTCGAGAAATTTCAATTTCTCAGCAAAATTTGAGGATTCGCAAAAGTGCAAAAAAAATTTTTTTGTATTCTTGCGTGACCTTGACCTAATTAACGTCAGTAACGTCATCATGATGACGTCAGCGATAATGACGTCACCATGACGTCATTTATGTGACGTCATGTGACGTCATATGACGTCATTAGTGACGTCATTAGTGACGTCATTGATGACGTCATCACTGCTGACGTCATCGTGATGACGTCACGTCCCAGCAGCCCTACTTTTACACTACTCAAGACCTCGGCAAGGTGAGAATGTAGTAAATGTTTTTTTGTTCCCGTACTGTTGTTTTTGCACTGACCGCACCGCACTGAAAGACGCCACTGATGAGTCACCGCTCACGCGCAGACTGGCCGGCGGCGCGCCGCGACGCTACTTGTTCGGGAGCTGATCGGCCGGCCGATCAGACAACGCACCGGGAGCGGAGACAGCAGCGGCCGCTTTTCGCCTTATCGCATGACCAGCCTACTTATCTTACACACCAGTTGTATAAAGTTCATGGGTTTTATATTGTAATTCCATGTATTAAAGTGAATATTATAAACAATATTATTGTTGTTTGTGCTTTTGTAAACATTTCACAAACCAATTTCATTACATGTTAAACCAACACATTTTATTCATAAAACTTATTTTGAATGATCTGATTCTAGCTTATTTGTTATAAAACACAGCATTTAGAAGGCTTAATGAAGGTAGGAAAAAGTTATAGCCTGGCGACGCTCAACTAAATAATTACCAAAAGTTTAAGGACAAACCAAGTTCCTTCTCAATTATCGAACGATTCATTAATTAAATGTCTATTATGTGGAAGCTACTACAAAGAAAATGGTTTGAATATTCACCTAGCTAAAGCACATCCTGAAAAGAGTAGAAAACGTATAGTTGAAAAATGTAATACTGATGATACCTGGTCACAAATTCATCAACATAAAGAAAATATCAACTCAATTGGTACAACAGCCAATTGTCAACTCAATTGGTTCTCCTCTGATTAAAAGAACCAATAAGAAGACATTGAAGACCGATAAGAAAATATCACAAACCGAATTTGAGGTAGACCTTGAAAATTGATCAAGGTATTTGCGAATGGTCAGATGTGTGATGAGCATTTTGATAAGAATGTAGAGGGATTCCAGCAATTTCTAGCGAAAGCTATTCATAAGTTACCTGAGCCAAAACATCCGGCCCAGTTATATTACGATGCCAGAAGAAAAGGATTACGAAGGCCTCAAAATCAAAGGTATAAAGAAAATTAAAATCCAATAAGAAAGTAAAAAAAGAAAAAGAGAAAAGTAAAGATATATGAGTTCCAGACAACACAATTTCTACAATATATTCAAAGAAGAAAAGCTGTGAGAAAAGTCCTAAATGAAGACAAACAAATGAAGTGTACAGTTGATATTAAAGATATCCACCAATACTTCAGTAACAAATAAAGTATAGAAAACTCCTGCACCAGAAGCGCGTATGAATATATTACGACAACTGAACAGAGATTAGATGCAGATTACAATATTATAAAAGAATATTTAAGGCTGAGATAGATATTAAAAACGTTGGGAAAAAATAAGAATGGATTGTTATATAAAATGCCATTTATTTATAAAACTTTGTTTGGTTTTTTTTTCATTTACATTCTTAACTCTAGAAGGTCATTGTTTTTCCCCCCTCTTAAACTGAGAAACTGAATGTAGAAGCTTTGATAAAAACTCGGAGGCATAGTCACGAGCACGTATCCGACCAGCAACCATATCAGAATTACTAATCAGCTTGCGGAAATGAGTTTGGCATTGCCAAATGGAGAAATTGGTTTCAAGTTAAACAGCTACAGGATTTCACTTGAACGAGAGTTTCGTGTACTTTTGTGAATGCGTAATATGTACTTAGGACTCTACTGCCACTAGATTTGATCCGGGAAACGTTAATTATAGAAAGAGTAATTATTCATCGCATGTATTTGTGTGAATTAAATGTTTAATACCATAATTTGTACGTACAAAACAATGTATTCCATAGATAAATTTAAGACCACCTATTTAAAATTAGAAATAAAACACATAGTTAATGTTTCTCTGGAAATTGTATATGCATCTTTTGGCTGAATTAACATTTTTATATTGATGTGAATTTTTTGTGATTGGAATTCAAATGTTCTTATGTTGCACTAAAATACGCTGAGAAGCTACATTTAAAATATGATTTTAATTTACCGGGAACATAATTTTCATTCGTTTTGAGTAAACTAAAATAAACAATTTCCTATTCATTTTCTTAGAAACAATTTTTTTTACTTTTTTAGTGTTAGCATCCTTGTGAAAATTTAAAAGCAAAAGAAAGTAGTCTATGTGAAAATGAAGGTGACAAGCATGCTTTATTTCGGTTATTGTAGTTATAATAGAAACCCTAAACATGGAAAATAATGTTCATCGTTTATTTTTACCTGTAATATTTCAATACGCTGCTAGAAACTATTTTTTTATCTTATAATACACAACACCAGAAAATTGTTGTAACGAAACACAATATAGATGTTCTTAACTAAGTTGATGCCTATTGCAATAAAAATTAAATACTTATGATATTTAATAGAATAGGCATTTATAAGTAGACCATTGTAAAAGTTTAATTCTTGTGTTCAACCACGAATTTAGTCACCAATAGTTTGTAATCGCCATTCATTTTATTTGTTCCAAGATTTATAGATTTGTACACTTTATCCGTCACAAAAATGCTTGGCTTTTGAAAAGTTAACTGCTTTTATTGTAGGCTTTAAGAAGAAATCGGTAACTTAATTCATTTTTTAACTAAACAGTAATTTTAACATTTATACCCCCTAAGAACCATTTTTAGGTGTTATGGAATATAATACTAATTTCAAAAGTAAATGGTTAGTAAATTATATACCAATGTTAAGCATATGTCTTTGTTTTATTAAAAAAATATATTAAAATGATACATTCTACAAAATACTCTATATTCCCATCCACCCCATTTCAACCAAGTTTACACAGCTTTACCTTTACCTTTACCTGAAATGTCGTCCCGTTCACCCAACATAAGGCATGTGACCAGTCAAATCCTCTTCAGCAACAGCCAAGGGACCAGCTCATGTTTCACTTAATTGATAACAACTAGGTTAGGCTAGGTAGTGTACAGGTAATTCTCAATGGAGAAAAATATGTTGCTACAAGACATTGTTTGAGTTTTCATTTAACTTTTCGAAGCTATGGGATTTTATGTTGGCTGGCAGCTTTTTAGAAAGTTGTGGTCCTATAAAGTTAAGTTTGCTCTCAAACAGTGAGAGGTTGTGAACAATAGCAGTTCTATTGTTCTTACATTTAATTTTGTAGTTGTGAGAAGGATTCTAAGAGAGTTGGTTGGATCTCTTAACATACATGATTACTTTATATATATAAGCTAAGTACAGTTTAAATGTTGGGTCTCTAACCCTTAATCTAAAACTGTATCCGACAACTCTTTTTTTCCAGTTTAAAAACTATATCCAAGTTATGATTTTGAGTAGCTGATGTGCGACTCGATCAAACTTAAGTATATTAATTTTGACAAAGATAAGTTGGCAAGATTGGTCTAAGCAGATGATTCTAAGGAACGAACAGGTTTGCCTAAAGCGTATTAATGAGATTTTTCAGATTTTCGTTCCAATTTAGGCCATCGTCCAAAGTCACCCGCAGGTATTTCGAAGAACTCAACCTTGTCAGCTGGGTATATCCAACAGACAAGTTAGGATGAAAAGATGAAATATTTCTTCTCTGGTTCGTTTGGGTGAACAGGTAATTGGTTTTATCTAGGTCGAGAGAGAGTTTGTTGTCTGAAAAGTACTGGACAAGAGTGTTGAATTTAATGAGGGAGTCGATTTCCGGATGCTGAGGCTCTAGTTTCCTAGCTGGAAGAGTCGTGTCATCCGCGTACAAAATCAGATTTTCAGAAAGGACGACATTTTTAATGTCGTTGTACATGAGGAAGAGGAGGGGGTCTAGTGGATCACAGTGGCACACCATACCTCACCTCATTTACATCTGAGAGAAAAAAACTTGGTTCCGGATTTTTTGGAGAAGTTTATCTCTGTGATTTTGGTCCTGCCCCACATATACGACTCAAGCCACTGAAATTCTGCACCACATACACCAAGGTGTTTTTCCAGACAGGATTAAAGGTAAACACTGTCGAACGCCTTTAATGATTCGGTAAAGCATCCAACTAGACGGCCCCCTTCCCATTCAGGTGTCTAAGCAGTTTGTGAGAAATTGGATAAAAGCTGATTTTGTTGAAAAATTTTTCTTGAATCAAAAACTTCTTTGGAAAAATGAATTTGTTTCAAGGAGTGAGAATAGCTGGATGTACGCCACCCCCTCAAGAACTTTAGAAACTGCTGCTAGAAGTGAAATTGGAGGATAATGGATCTCTCATGATAATTGTCTTTTTTAAAGATGAGTTTAGGCCTACCCTTTGAAATTTTAAAAATATTACGAGAAATCGAATTTTAATGGAGTAATTAATTATGTGAGTGAGGGGTTATACCAGTCTCTCTATAGAATACAATTTTTCATGATTTATAATACCTATATATTGTCACAGTATTAATTAGTGTAATAACATCTTGGTTTCATTTGAAGTTGGATATTCTTTCCTATCCAACTTTAGACGAATGCAACTTAGCCTATTTATGTTTTTCACCATCTTAATTTAGAATATGAAGTACGTTGACAATGTTGAAAAGCTGCAAAGGTCATGATCAAGAACCAATACATTTGATTATTAAACATTTAACATTTTCCTATTTCACTTTTAATACTCTTTTGTTAGTCAGTTACGAAAATTTTAATCATTTACATAAAAATTTACATACAGTAGGTAAATTGATTACGAAAGGAAATGTACCCTAATTATTTTCCTTTTAGCAATGCGAATGTCAATTTGAAAATTTTCTGTTTATTTATTCAAGCTATTTTATATTATTTTAAATTAATTACTTGCAATATTACGTTTCCCAAATGCACTAAAAAGTTCCATTGCTTATAAGCTAATACGACTTACTTACTTTTTAATCGCCACCACAACACGGAAACAATACCGCCGAGGTTTACAGACTTAATCCCTCCCCGGACGCCGAATGCTTGGGATTATCGCTGTACTGTCCTCTTTACACGAGCAGGCTACAATTAAACCAGTTATAACTTATATACTTTAGAACCACAAAAATAACAACACATGCTAGCAGCAAATCTGTCAATTGATAATTGATTTGGTACAAATTTACGTATAACCACACATTTCTTACATTTCTAACATTTCTTACGGACTGTCTAGACCTTCGTTCGTGGCACTGCCTGATCCTACTTATTGTATCGAGAAAACACTTAATCGAGTAGGATTCTTATGTTTCAGTAGGCTTCCTGGTTCTTAGAACTGTCGATACCATAGAAAAATGCTCTGATTAGTTGGAGAATGTCTTCCAAAGTGTCTGAATAACTCACGCTTCCTAGTTATTAAAGAAAGATTTCTATCATATCTTAAGACACAGAAGGTTATTTTCTTCAATTTGTAGGCATTTTGAAAACAACAAATGAAAGTAATAAAAAGCGTAACAATGATCATCATGCTTATAAAACTAAGAAAAATTCTCCTTAATCACACGCGAGTCACCGTGTTTTACTGCGAAAATTAAGTGAGATATATGTTAATAAAATAGGATGAATATTTTATGGACACCCATATTAAGAAAATTAAGAAGTTTAATGAAAATATAAATTAAAACAAATAAAATCTGAATAACAAGATAAACTTGATTAAGCTATAAATAAATTATCAAAGCTTAAACAATATTATGGTACATGGATATTTTTGGTTGGAATGATAATCCATAAAGATGAAGCTTCAGTTCAACTGTTTAAACATCTAAACACAAAGTTGGCTTCAACTGTTGTTGTTTGAGTTTCTGCTGCTATTTTAACATTCACGTTCTCAGATTTTTCAACATTTGTATTTAACTAACAAATATCTTGCTTGGAGATTTCGCGTCGTGTAAAGTTTAATTCACTTAAGCTAAATATAAATGGTAATGTTTTTCTAAATGTGCATTAGCAACATGTAAAATTCCAACAGATTCATTTTACACGTATAATATGGTTTATATTATGAAGATCGACAAAAAGGGAAATAAATTGAAGATACATTAAACATTTTGTATTAGTTTATTTCACTCTAAAAATTTATATCAATATAGATAATATATACACTATACATACATAGTCACAACTCTGTTTTCATATTTGGGACGCTTAACTGAGGTATTTATATACCATTTTTAAGCAACTCAAATAATTATATTAATAATGATTCATTTACAATATATTTTTATTCTTTATATAATTGGTTTTATTTTTCATAAAAAAAACAATATTTTAATGCATCAAATAATGAAATCTTTCAAAAATACAGTCGTTTGTTATACAATTTTACAATAATAATACAATAATTTTAACATTAAAAGTTTGAAGAAAATTACAAAAATTTTCTTAAAGTAATAAAATTACAATTATTAAAGATTTTATATAAATTTAAAATTTATATTTAAAACGTAAATGATAAAAAATATGATGTGTATTCCTTGCGTTATTCACCTGAAAAAAATTAATTTTATAATATTATTGTTATATAATGAAAACTGTAAAGTTGAAGTAAGGATAAAAACAACATGCAATACACATAATACCTTAATTAAGCAAATGTTCATATTTCCAATAATATATCCGTCGCAGTAAACCTGCGTAAAGGGAATTACAATGGAGTTTAATGTTTTTTCGTCATAAACATCATAGATATGAGTACGTATATTTGCTGTCATGAATTTTTGTTAGAAAATGTTGGATAAACCGATGTTAGTGAAGGTAAATGTAAAATTTTATGTTACACTTAATTTTGTAATACTAGTTACAAAATCAGTATATATTTCAGTTATTTTAATGTTTTCTCGCCTCTTAACAATAGCACACAAAATAAAAGCCAAAGACTTTTCAGGAGAGTAGAACTGTCAGCTAATTGCTAAGCTCCCTCTCTATACCTAGTTCAAAATAAAGTGCGGTCGAATGACAGAATTTTATTTCCCACCACAAGGAAAATTTCCTCAAACCTTCCTGAACTCCCCGATTTTCTCCACAATCAGATGTTATAATTTCGGCCTTAAAATTCAGAGTAGAAAACAACGCTAATGATCGTGTTACTTCCCCTGCTTGCCACTGGAAGTGCTTCTTTCTGCATCTCAAACGTCAAAATTAGAATATTTGTTTACGGAAAAGCAAAACACTGGCATAAAGTGACATGAGATAGTAAACAGTTGTAGTAATTCTCATTGGTTGGATTCCCGGCAGCGGGAAGAACGAGAAAAATGGGGGAATTGAAATATGCGTTTCGACCGCACATTTATTTTGAACGGGGTATAAAGGCCATGCGATATATTATTATGTAATTTTACCTATGGACAAGGACGAAAGAGAAGCCCTGCTACTTCCTCCGCCTTCGAAAGTGTAAATGTGAACCTCGTCTTTGCTGGGGGAGAAAAGCTCACTCAGACCCCCTCCTTCCGGCCTCTTACTCCTCGTCAAATCTATGAAAGATGTTTCTGAAACTGATGAACACTTTGTCAGTTTTTATATCCTAGGCTCTAATACGAGTAAGGTGCATGTATGCACAAGGATCTCAAAAATAGCTTTAACGATTTTCTCCAAACTTTTCAAATAACTTTTTTGTTGGGAATCATATATAGCCTACACAATTCTACATGTTAGGGAAAAGCTCATTTTATTTTGATCCCTAATTAAAATCCATTAGTTTTTTGTTAAATTTAAAAACAAAACAAAAGAAATGCTGAAAAGAGCTAACCTAATTGTCAATATAACAATCATGTGCTTTGATATAAATATGTGGTCTTACAAGGGAGCCAGTTACTGATTCATTGAATGCCACTATTTTTACTCGTACTTTATACCGTTCACGCTAAAATCCAAAGAGTGAAATAGGTCGTTCTTTTGGTGGAAGAATTCAAAAAAATTCTTAAAGAGTGGAAATTTCACTCAAAATGAGCGTAGAAAAAATGTATTTTGAAAAGGATGAAATATACTTTTATTAAAAGAATGAAAATTCGATATAGTTCAGAGTGTCTGAATTTTACTTCCTAAAAGAACGGGTTTCGTTCTATTTCGGATGAATCCTGGAGTCACGTGACGTGCATGAGTGACTAGCCTCTCACAGCATAGGAGTAAGATTTTCATTTCGCCATCTTCGTTATGATTATAGTGGTTGGTTAGTGGTTCAAGTGGTAAAAAGGAAGATTGAAGATTATATCCAATAAACGCGAACACTAGAGCCTATACCTTTACTTTGCTTTTAATAAGCACCAGTACAGTTCACACGTGTAGCCTAGAGCCTTATGGTGTTCACTGATAAACTACTCTCATGAGTTGGTTGGCCTATGCCAATGTCTGTCTAATTAACTTACATAAATTATAACCCATGTTTATAATCTTACTATCAATTGTCAATAACTAGCTTGATGAGCCAAGCCAAGAATTATACAAGGGTCTGTAAACCACCTAATTTGGAAAGATTCGTTAGGTTAGGTTTAACGAAAAAAAGTCTTTTTATGAAAGAATATTAGTTCTTCGTTTAGTGAAAAGTCACTCTTTTGAGTAGTTAATTTCACTTCTTTAAAAATTAAAATCATTCCTTTTAGGATTGATTTTCACTCAAATTTGGACGAAAACATTCAATCTTTTGGTGGGTGATCAAAGTTTCTCTTTTGAGGTAGTGAATTTTCACTCTGAAAGAGTGGCTCAATTTCAACTCTTTAGAAAAGTGGTGAAATGACTCAACAAGAGTGAAAATATCTCCTTTCCATTTTACAGTGTTTTTTATAGCTGTTGGTATATAAAAGCATAAAATAGTTATGTATTTATAATAAGCAATTTTTATAATAAAAAATTATCATATTCGAGTTGGCGGTAACGGCTTGTTTACCCGAGCGACTGTTTACATTACCAGTGTCTCTAACACTCTATCTAACATTAGGTTGGACAATAGTACCAGTGTCGTCCGCCAGAGTGTGACACGACACGTCGTCGCCCACGTTGGACACGGTCAGCGTCACGGCCGTCATGTATTACTCTATCTAACATTAGGTTGGACAATAGTACCAGTGTCGTCCGCCAGAGTGTGACTCGACACGTCGCCCACGTTGGACACGGTCAGCGTCACGGCCGTCATGTATTACTCTATCTAACATTAGGTAGGACAATAGTACCAGTGTCGTCCGCCAGAGTGTGACACGACACGTCGCCCAAGTTGGACACGGTCAGCGTCACGGCCGTCATGTATTACTCTATCTAACATTAGGTTGGACAATAGTACCAGTGTCGTCCGCCAGAGTGTGACACGACACGTCGCCCACGTTGGACACGGTCAGCGTCACGGCCGTCATGTATTACTCTATCTAACATTAGGTTGGACAATAGTACCAGTGTCGTCCGCCAGAGTGTGACACGACACGTCGCCCACGTTGGACACGGTCAGAGTCACGGCCGTCATGTACTACTCTATCTAACATTAGGTTGGACAATAGTACCAGTGTCGTCCGCCAGAGTGTGACACGACACGTCGCCCACGTTGGACACGGTCAGTGTCACGGCCGTCATGTATTACTCTATCTAACATTAGGTTGGACAATAGTACCAGTGTCGTCCGCCAGAGTGTGACACGACACGTCGCCCACGTTGGACACGGTCAGCGTCACGGCCGTCATGTATTACTCTATCTAACATTAGGTAGGACAATAGTACCAGTGTCGTCCGCCAGAGTGTGACACGACACGTCGCCCACGTTGGACACGGTCAGCGTCACGGCCGTCATGTATTACTCTATCTAACATTAGGTTGGACAATAGTACCAGTGTCGTCCGCCAGAGTGTGACACGACACGTCGCCCACGTTGGGCACGGTCAGCGTCACGGCCGTCATGTATTACTCTATCTAACATTAGGTTGGACAATAGTACCAGTGTCGTCCGCCAGAGTGTGACACGACACGTCGTCGCCCACGTTGGACACGGTCAGCGTTACGGCTGTCATGTATTACTCTATCTAACATTCGGTTGGACAATAGTACCAGTGTCGTCCGCCAGAGTGTGACACGACACGTCGCCCACGTTGGACACGGTCAGCGTCACGGCCATAATGTATTACTCTATCTAACATTAGGTTGGACAATAGTACCAGTGTCGTCCGCCAGAGTGTGACACGACACGTCGCCCACGTTGGACACGGTCAGCGTCATGGCCGTCATGTATTACTCTATCTAACATTAGGTTGGACAATAGTACCAGTGTCGTCCGCCAGAGTGTGACACGACACGTCGCCCACGTTGGACATGGTCAGCGTCACGGCGGTCATGTCGTCTGCACCTCCTCCCTCGTCGTTGTACTTGATGATGTTCTCTCTGACGTCACCCTCGATGTCCTTCTTGTCCCCTTGGTCCCTCCGTCTGTTGTAGATCACCACTATCAGCAATATCACTGAAAAACGTAATAACGCTTTGTTTGCATGCGAATCGTTATGTAAATGTAATATAGGCCTATGATAAAATTAATAACGAACAATTTTTAATATAACTCAATTTTAAATTCTGTAAACTGGAAACTTATGTAGTTGTAAATATTGTCCTGAATGAAAGAAATGGATTGGAAAACTGATTGGCTGGTAGAACTGGGGTTTCGGTAACCACTATTAAAATTATTTAATTATGATATTTCAGACTTCCTGTGAAAGCTTCTGAATGGCCGGTTACTTTTGCATAAGTCCTGAGATGGTTGTTGGAGTTTTATGCTTGAATCAGAAGAACTTTTTGTGAGCGATGACATAATACTGTAAGGTCGTGCTTCCCGCTAAGAACCAAGAGGGATGACCCGACCCTTAGAAGATTAAATTATCGAAGCAAGATAAAATCGAAGCAATACTTAAACTTAGCGGTATCATCTAGGATTACGTGAGACCATAGGGATTTTAATACCGTAGTTTTAAACAAGATGAACCACACGGAGTGTCCTCCAATGATCCATTGGTTTGTTCATAAAACGTGTCCCCTACGCAAAATAAAAGGCATCCAGTAACAAACATTTACTTTCTCCCTAAAATAGAACAACTGTTAAAACCTACAAGTAACAATATCTTGATTGGTCAATCGGTAGTGTTGGATGGCTCCCAGTCCGAAACTACACAGATTGGGAAATTTTTTCAACGTACTGCCTTTGACCGCTAAACGAAAAAATCATTTTCTCTACTAAATTTGTAAGTAGATAGCAATAATTTAAAATCCTGATTTTAAATATTAAGTTTTTAGATAGTTTTCACGGTATATAGTAATGTTTGTTTCAATATGAAAATACAGAAAAAGTTTTTTTTAGACTCTACAGTATCTTTAAACGCAAAGTATACGTATTTTTAACGCGCAAATTTACTTGGAGATGCGGGACGTATAATTTTATTTGGCTTTTGATCCTTAATAATTCACATGATTTTAAATATTTTTAGTTTTTTTTTTGAAATTTTTGTTTTCATGTTTTTTGAAGTTTTGGCAATTGAACTGCCTTAAAAATATAGCAAATTTTAAATGGAAAAAGTAACTGGAGTTATTGTGGATAGGGACGTACAGGAGGATGATAAATAAGAGTTCACCGACACAGATGCACCAACAACTCAAATTCGAAAAGGATGACGGAAATAAAATCTTCTACACATACCACGTGACGTATATGGGGAGTCAAAGTACCCACCCAGTGCGATAGCCAGTATGCAGCCTATGACTGTGGCCAGAGCTCCCACCCCCAGACGCACGGTGTGTCGGTCCCTGAGCTGACACTGGTCCCCCCAGTAGCCATCTGGACAGACGCAGCGGTACCGCCGACCATCCGCCTCCTGGCAGACGCCGCCGTTCAGGCACGGCGCCACCCAGCAGTCGTCGCTGGCCACGCACAGCTTGCCGTCCGGAGTCAGCACCTTGCCGTCACCGCAGCTGAAACAGCCGAAATGATATTGTGTTTAGAATAATTTTGGAACAATAAAGTGAGTGTGTATGATGATACTTTTAACTAATTTTCATGTACGTACATCAGAGTCTGGATAAAAAGTAGCAGCTAATGACCCCACCAAGGTAATAACATAGTATGTCAAAAGTGAAATTGCCAAAACAATGACAAATTGCATATTTTTACTAAATTTTGGCATAGGAATTGCATTCGATTGAAACATTAAAAATCTAAGTGATGTAACATTAAGAACGATCGTGAATTCGAAGAGAAATTCTGCAACCCTACGCATGGTAGGCCTGCGCTGTAATCTGGCATATAAACTGTGTCTTAATAAATAGATATATCTGAAATAATTAAATAGCTATTTTGTTGCAAACAAAATTATATAACTGTCTTTAAATGTATATATCTATTAAAATAAAGTCGTGTTAGTTACACCATTTATAATTTAAGAACGGTTGAACCAGTTTGGCTGCGAATATTTGGGGAGGTACCTTAGAACCAGAAAGAACACTTCCATCCAAATTCCTCCACAGGGTTTCTTCCCAAACGCCTTTAAAGTTACCATGGTCTAAGGCAAGCAAAACTTTTGTATTAAAGGAAGATTTGTAATAAACAACTACAAGATATTCTAATCTTGCGGCGAGTGAACGTAGCGGACTCGTTTCACCTGAAGGAAGAAAAATCCGCAGGTTGGTATTAAAGCATGTCACGTAAGCTAGTAATTATATAAAACAATGGAAAGAATGGTAATAAACAACTACAGGATATTATAGACGTGCGGCGAGTGAACGTAGCGAACAAGTTCACCTTAAGGTAAAAAAAAATCCTCAGGTTGGCATTGCAAAGCGTAAAGCATACCAAATAAGCTATAGTTATATAAAATAATAAAATACATATAATAAACTACAATAGTATCTAATCAAATTGTGATTGAGTTTTGTTTATTCAACTTCATAATACCGAAGAGAACAAAATGAGTTTCCAATACCTAACTAAAATAGGAAATTTTACATAATATATATTTTTTCAACAGCTAACGATGCTAATGCACTTTACCATTTTAATACAAACTATTCGTGTGATGATTATACATTGGATTATTTAATAAATTACAAAGAAAAGAAAATCACAACCCTTCATTCCTGTCTACATAAAATGTTATCACTCTCTCGGTTTGAATTTGTCCTTGAATGAGTATTTTTAATCATTATGTTAGATTTAACACTATTACCAACTAATAGAGTTTATTTGACATAAATGAGAGATATATTAATTTGTAATTAAAAACAAGAAATTAAATAATATAACTTTATTTAAGAAGGACTGAAGGTCCTAAAACCGTACGTTTTTTTACGATAATGTGGTGAAAAGAATAGTAGTTTTCATCACTTGGAGCAAAAGTGATTCTTTTTGGTGCGCAATCGTGTTTTAAAATCTCGGCTGCAACGATTAAGCATCAAAAAGACACTTTTGCTCCGAGTGATAAAGAACGTTTTTTATCATAATGCGAAATTAGACTTTTGATCATTAATTAGGCCTAACTATAAAGTTGTATTTTAGAGGTTATATTTACAATGTTAGTAATATACGGTGTTTACATTTATGTTGTTTACAAACAATGCTCTTTATAACGTTTGAATTTCAAAATTATGCTCATCAATATTAATAAATGAATAATAATATACATATCAAACAGCTAGATTTCAGTCCTAGGACCTAAAAAATTCTCCAGATGATTTTTCAGCCCTAAAACAAAAAAGAATCGGTTTTGGTACAGTTGATAGAACAAACAACATGCTGATTTCTTTCAGAATGATAAAAATGACTATTTTAAATCAAATATTACACGTTGAAATATAAAAAAAATTTTCGACAGAAAAAGATTAAATACATTTCCGTACTTTTTCATATTAAGGTAATTCTTTGTGGAGAAGAAATAGTAAATCCTGTAAAAGAATATCAAATATAAAAAGATAACAATATCCCCACTGAACAAAGTCGTAATATCAATCATCGAAGGGGTGGGGGTGAGGGGTAAGCGGATACGAGTAAGCAGCTTACAAGCAGCGATGCGTGTTCCATGGGTCGGAGTGGGGGCAGTGGGCGGCGCCACGACAGAGCGCCGAGGAGCACAGCCTGTCCGTGGGGCAGCCCAGGGCGGTGTTCTGGGCGACCACGGCCGCCGCCCAGACACTGCTGTTGGACACGGGTGGCAGCGGCAGTGAGCGTCCGTTGAGCCTCACGTCATCGATACAGCCTGCAACAGCGTTGTGATGATTAGAACATCTTGTAGCCCAGCCTGTCCGTGGGGCAGCCCAGGGCGGTGTTCTGGGCGACCACAACCGCCACCCAGACACTGCTGTTGGACACGGGTGGCAGCGGCAGTGAGCGTCCGTTGAGCCTCACGTCATCGATACAGCCTGCAACAGTGTTGTGAAGATTAGATCATCTTGTAGCCCAGCCTGTCCGTGGGGCAGCCCAGGGCGGTGTTCTGGGCGACCACGGCCGCCGCCCAGACACTGCTGTTGGACACGGGTGGCAGCGGCAGTGAGCGTCCGTTGAGCCTCACGTCATCGATACAGCCTGCAACAGCGTTGTGAAGATTAGATCATCTTGTAGCCCAGCCTGTCCGTGGGGCAGCCCAAGGCGGTGTTCTGGGCGACCACAGCCGCCGCCCAGACACTTCTTTTGGACACGGGTGGCAACGGCAGTGAGCGTCCGTTGAGCCTCACGTCATCGATACAGCCTGCAACAGCGTTGTGATGATTAGATCTCTTGTAGACCAGCCTGTCCGTGGGGCAGCCCAGGGCGGTGTTCTGGGCGACCACAGCCGCCGCCCAGACACTGCTGTTGGACACTGGTGGCAGCGGCAGTGAGCGTCCGTTGAGCCCCACGTCATCGATACAGCCTGCAACTGCGTTGTGATGATTAGATCATTTTGTAGCCCAGCCTGTCCGTGGGGCAGCCCAGGGCGGTGTTCTGGGCGACCACAGCCGCCGCCCAGACACTGCTGTTGGACACGGGTGGCAGCGGCAGTGAGCGTCCAATATGTTCAGTACGATGTCTGAAATGAAACTGGTGTTTAATGGTAGGTATATCAAGTTTTGTGGCTTCTCAACAATTTTAAAACCTGGAGCAACTGTTGGATAAAATGTATGTAAGATATGCTGATTTACTCCTTCTCTATATGATCCATGTATAATATTACATGTTACATCAATACTATTTACTTTTAATATTGTAACAGTTGTATTACCTGAATGAGTAGTTCCAGGAGTTAAGATTTTCTTTTTTGTATCTGTAAATCCAAGTAAACTGCCAATAGAGTTTTTCATTCCGACATCTATATAATATTTTGAAGTTATTTCTGCTTTTAAAGTATTATTGTTTCCTTTGATTGTGATATTATCTTCTCCGAGTTTTTTCTGTAATAATTGGTTTATATCATCAATTTCATAAGCTCCAGTAGGAAATGTAATTATTTTCAATTCTGAGTATTTTCCTGCAGCATCCTTAGTTTCATAATAATGTAGTAAATTGTTTTTTCCTTCTGTAACATTAGGAATTGAATTGTAGGTAGTCAAATCAAGTAATGCCGCTTCCCATAATCTTTCCTTGGATAAACGCAATGCTGGGAATAGAGTACTTTTTAACGTGGATGAATTTCCACTCAGTGACACTGTATACGATGACATCTTAAAGGTGACTGACACTTTTCGCTAGAAACTCCAAACATAAATGTCCACATATTTCAGTATTGTTAGGTTGTTCTCTTTTGTAATTGTAAAAAATGTTTTTGGAGTTTTGAAAATAATGTTGAAGTTCTTTCGGCGGTGGTAGATTGCCAAAACTGTCAAAGTAGTAAACGGTTTGTCCGAGCTTTTTATAGCATACCCAATGAGTGCCTGGACCATAGGTGGAATCCAAATTTACTATTCCAGTTTCATTTTTCCATATTTTAGTTGGTAATGCATCTTTCATAAAAACTCCTCGAAAGAATGGTATTTTCAAACATTTTACATAATCATTTAACTGATGATTAGTTAAGGCTTTATTTGGAATTATCAATTGATTCTTTTTATTTAGTACACACGGTACGGTCTTAGGTATAAACCTGCTCCGTTTTTTACCATTGACCAAACAGAAGCCTTTTTTACTTTTCCTTCACGAGTTCTACGACGTCTCTTTCTAATATTTCCACCTTTTTTGGGAGCTCTTCTTTTTGCAGGTCTTCCTCTGCGACGTCGTCTTCCACCACCAAACTTAGCTTTTGTCTTCATGGCTGTTGTTACTGCCCAAGCCGCTGCTTTTTCTGCAATACTTGCGTCACTTTATTTTACTCTTTGCCAAGCTTTTTCTGCTAGAATTTTATCTGCTATTGATCTATTTGTTGAATCTTTAAACTTTGAATATGCTATATCGTGTTGTTTGCAAGCTTGATCTAATTTATTAATTCCAGGATCTCCTCTTGCTAAACGTTTTGCCAACTTAGTTCCAGGTCCACAATATTGATAACCTCCAGGAATATGTAATTCGTATGGTAGAGCGTATATCGCTCGATTTACAATAGCACCAACAGGTATCCGTTTAAGCAGGGATAACGCAGCTGAAGTTATACCACGTCCTCTCTTGTTGCTGTCTTGATGATGACTGAGTGATACAGCCTTCATTATGTAGTCTTATATAAACTGGCGTGTTTACTCCACAAGATACTTTACATAAATGAATAAGTTAGGTATAATTTTATATATTTAAACACTTAGTTATTCAAATTAATGATATACTGATTTATAGTTCTATTTTTAATCCAAGCTTCCCGTTCATCGGGTTGAATTATCACATGACTCGTTGTACTAGCTATATGATTATGGGTATCAATAAGTAAATTGCCCACTATTCTTATTAAACAATCTAAATTTACAGCATCTTTTGGATGTTGAGGATCATGTAATTGCATAATACGTTTATCATTACATGTGTAAGCTGTTGAATCACTTTTTGATGTTTTTATGACTTGTCCAATAGTAGCAGCATCATTTGAATCTTCACCTGGTAAAATATTAATTATTTTCTTCATCTTTGCATCATATTGGGTCCCAAAGTGTTTATCACAAGTTATTGTTTGTTTCATTGTAACACAATCATTTTCTTCGTAACCAGGATAAATATCTTTTATTCTTCTATTACGACCATTGTATGTACCTAATGTACCACCACTCGCAATTAATGTTTGCACCATTAGAGGTACATCTGTATCTTTTATACCAAATCTTCCATTTGTTATTGTTTTATGTCCTGCATCCCATTCATCATTATTTCCTTGCATTAAATTAAACTTTTCATTTCCATGTATAAATTTATCTCCCCGCTTTAACACGGCATCTTCATGTTTTACAAAATTGGATGTTTCCTTTTTTAATTCTTTAGATAATTGTTCCATAGTAACAGCATCTTTTGGTTGAGAACCAAACTTTACATTTGTCAATGTTTTACCATGACAATCGATTTCATTAACATCTTGTAAAATACAGTTGTCCTTGATGTATTTTAGGTTTACAGCATCACCGTCTTCCTTTGGGTATCCAATGTCATTTATAATAAATTTATAAAAAGAATATCCATGTTTAGTTTTTTCCGGTATTATAGAATGTAAATATTCTTTATTAACTGAATCTTTATCATTTTTGGGATTTCCCACGTTGGTTATTCTATAATTTCCAGCATCATATGTTTGTCCATCTTTTAAGTTGTTACCCCATTGCAATTTTAAAGTATTTGAAAGTTCAGATGATAAGTACTCTTTAGTAATTGCATCAGAACCTTCAGTTGGTTTACCAACATTAATTAATCTATGTGATTTAACATCATAAGTATTCTTATGTAATTTCAATGATGTTGAAGTAGCTTCTTTTACTGTCTTTAAATTTGCTCCATCAGTATCTTCTTCTGGATCTTTAACTAATTTTAAACGTTTATTACTTATGTTATAGTCACCTTCAGGTGTTTGCGGTAATCCGCTTCTTTTTCTGTCTTCTCCAACTTGCACTCCTAATGCGGAGTAGCGTCCGAACTTGTCGACGCTCATGTTAGAACTGATACATCTTATACTTGTAACTTCTTTATATTTGCGGACAATTATACAATTATGCCACGATTTTTAAGTTCATCAACTAGAGCCACCCATTCATTATTTAAACCAGTATGACCGGCTTCCATAGCTTCATGCAATAGTCTCATTCTGTCAACTAATTTATTGATGTCGTTGTAATAGATAACATTTGTATTGTATAGATTTTTCATTAATCCTTTACCAGATGTTGAAGTATCTCCTTTACTCTTTTTACCGTTGTTCAAGAAGTGATAAATCCATAAGTGATAAAGATTTTCTTTTTAAAGGTTGTCTCACAGCCGGTGTGGTACGTAATGTTGGTAATTTTCGTGGGGGAAACAATTTTTTTATAACAATACTATATTTTGTTGCACGTGAACGATTAATCATTGCATCCTTTGAGTAGTTTCTTTTATGAGCGTTAGTATTTTGTAAAATTTCTTTAAAAGTATTTAAATCTTTTGCTGAATATTTTATTGGTATATTTTTAAAAATTAATTCATATAATCCTTTTGTTCCTTTATATCTATGATAACCAATAATGATATAATCGTCTTGAGTTACTTCAAGCTTAGAGTTACCAATTTTCAATTCATTTCCATCAATTCTTGCTCCATATACATGTGATTTACTTAAATTTGGATTTGATTTCATGTCATGTAGCATTTTCATCATATATTTTCGTCCAAGAGGTCCATGTTGTAATATATCACTACTTAATTGAGTTAAATTTGGAATAGATTGTTCTGCTTCAGATATTGGCTATTCTTCCTTTTCAACAATTGATTCTTCTTCATCTTTTGTTTCTTCTTGTTCACTAGCACTTGTATATGAATCATCATCATCATCTTCTTTTTTTAATGCTTGTACTTCTTGTTTAGAAACTGGTAGTAAAACATCTCCTTCATAACGAGGTTTACCAATAGTTTCTGATATCTGTTTTAAAGGTTCCGTGATAGGTTTAAATGTATTCTCTAAAAATTCTTCTCTTTCACTTAAACCCATCCTTAATGCACGATTCTTTATCCTAATAGAATCACTGAGTGATTTTATTTCTTTTAATAGTTTTTCTTGATTCACAATGTTTACACTGTGAAGTTCAACGTGTTACTAGATGTAGCATAGGTAGTTCAACGTATTAATACAAATTTATCCAATCCTATACGATATCTACCATTTTTAATATCTTCTTCTTTCATAATAACGAGAAATCCATATTTTTCATTCCATGCTTTACCACACATTTCTTTAAATTTATCAAATGGCATATCCGCATTAACATGATCATTATATATATGCTTTAAATTTGTCTCATCTTGCTTAAAGATGATCAACATATTTGCATTGTCTCTTATAAGTTGTTTTGGAATTTTACTGTATGTTTGACCAATATAAATGCTATCAATATTATTATGTCTTCCCATAGCAAAATAATTTCTTATAGTATCATGATTTTCACAAGAAACATCGTCAAATATAAAAATGGAAAATGGTTTTGCTTCACTTGGTTGCATTATTGTTTCACTAGCATTAAACTTGTAGAAATTCACTTCAGGTACACTTGCAAGTATTTTATCTAATAATTGATTATTTGGTTGTTGCAATGATTTTGAAAAAATATATATATTGTTAAAGCGTAAACCTTTAGGATTAGTTATAAGGTTAAAGACAACATTAGTTTTTCCACAATTTGAAGGACCAGTTATTAAACATCTTATAGTATTTGATAGTAATTCACCATGTTTACCATGATTAACTTATTATTGTCAACTGTCAATTCATCAATATTATTAATATTAAATCGATCTTTTTGTTGTACAATCTCCATCTTGTTTAAAGGTTAAACACATAATGAGCTATTTAATAACTATACCAAGTCTTTTGAAGGAATCCAAGAGTCTTCACTTTTATCAAATCCTAACCACCTAACTTTAACCATATCCTTTTTCCTTTGTAAAACCTTTTCAACAAGATATACATCACCAACTGTTGATTTTAACAACTCATGTCCATAGAATCCACCTTGAAGTAATTCACCCTTATTATCCTTTAAAATGTAAGTTTCAGGTATAGTTGGTTGTACTTTATAAATTGTAAATACTTCATTAGTCCAATTTGGCAGATATCTTTTACTAAATACACCTTTGTATTTGCTTATACGAACTTTATCATTAACCTTAAACTTTTTTGGTTGTAACTTTTCTATTTTTGGTGTTGTATTATTTTTGATGCGTTGTAATACAATTTTAGCATTGACACTGTTTACTTGGATAGGTTTCATTCCAATGGTGCGATGATGTTTGTTGTTATACTCTTTTATAAGTTGTGGTAATATGTCATACCACACATATGATCCTCGTTTTGAAAATTGTTTATACATAGCTCCTTTTAATGTTCTATTAAATCTTTCAATTATTGAAGCTTTAACTTCAGAATTTGTAGAATAATGATTTATTTTATATTTTTTCATCAAAGCTCCAAAATCTTTATTAAAATATTCTTTTCCATCATCCGTTTGTAAATGTTGAATTTTAAATTTATTTCTTTGTATTGTTGTCTCCATAGCTTTGGTAACACTTTTACCAGTCTTGTCCTTCAAGGGTAAAGCATCAGCTATTTTAGTAAAACAGTCTATAATTGTTAAAATATATTTAAATCCTTTGTTTAATTTACTGTGTGGTATCATTTCAATAAGATCAGCTTGGTAAAGATCATTCATTCCTTTAATGATTGTACTTCTTCTTGGAAATCTTCTTCTTGCTGGTTTATGTAGTTCATTTACAATCTTATCCTTTACACTTTCCATCTTAAAGTGTTGCTTGCACACTGTTTGTAGAAATACTGATCCATACAATAGTTTATTCTCTTATATATAGTTGAAATATAGGTCAAGGCCATTTCATATTAGTGTAAAAAAGAGGGAACATGGCATTGGGCTTTCCATGTCCCCTCTTTTTTACGGAAAGGAAAAAGGAAGAAGGTAAAGGACGAAGAATAGGTTTACTGGTCGATAGGGTTTAAGGAATAGTGGCCAAATGGTAGAGTATTAATTTTATCTTCTAAAATATATCGCTTGTCGTCTTTGTAGCTTAATGCCCACTTTGTTTGTTTGACACTAAAAATTTGGTGGTTATAACTTCTAATAGTGTTGAATGTTGCAGTTGTTTCAACATTTTCAAACAAACATCTTTTATAATGTTGAAACTGTACATTCTTCTTTAGGAAAGATATCTTTATTCCTTTGGCTTTCTTCGTGACTTGATGTTCGTTCCTTTCGTTTATGTACAGTTGAAACGAATACAGTTTGGACATCAATGCTACAATTTCCATCATTGGCACACCATTTGTTTCATCTTTAAATTTTCCCAATACTTTTTTGTTTTTGTCATAGTCATAATTTGGATGGTCCTTAGGATAATCGGAAAAATCAAAATCATCTTTATATACAAAGGTTCGTAAATCCTCATACATGTCATTTGTTTTAATCCAGTAAATAAGTGCATCTGTATCCATATATGCAATACCAATGTTATCTCTTCCATAATGATTAACCATCTTCTTATAATGAAACTCGTACATGTGTGTTTTAGAAATATCTAATATTGACATTCCAAGATATAAAGGACGATCCAATAGAACTGATTTTTTGTTCATAGAAATGACGACAAGATTTTCATTTATAATTACGGATGAACCAAAGTTTGGTTGTTGCACTAGTTTCTGTAATTTTACTGGATCAGTTACTAATTTGATATTCTTATGTTTCCTTTTGTTTTCTAAAGTCTTGCCAAATATTGCATTGTTCATCAGTTTGAAGAAATCCTTTTGAAAACTTGACGTAGCGGCAGCTCTTCTTCTTGTGTTGTTGTCAATGTATGGTTTCAACCAACAAGATGGAGAGAATTGTAGTATTCGATTAATTTTTGTAATTTTTAATCCCAAGTCTAAAGCCTGTTGTATCATCCAATAATGTCCAACATACCTAGACTTATTGTTTAAAGTCATTAATAATTTCGGCCATCTTCCAGTAGGGGAAATTTCAGTCTTTGGAAGAAGTGGTAAATCGTAATGATGATCGTGAAGATGTTCAGGATATTCAAAATCAACATCAAAAATGTAACCAGTTTCACCATGCTTTGGTATATCCATAATGTTTCCAATCGATTCTCGATCTATCCATTTAAAATTATCATATGGAAGGGGATTTGACATTGCCCATCCGTATAAGTTATTTGCATCGAAATAACCTAGGAATGTCGTTGGTTTTGATGCATCATAATCGGGCAGATACTTGTTATTCGCCTTAAAATGTCTGGTTACACTTTGTGTCAATCCCCCTCGAACTCCTGATTCTAACATCAAAACCATATCTATATCAGTGCCAATTTTCATATTGCCATGCTAGTCCAGGTGAAGTGTATGAATGAAGAGGGTCCAATCCATATGCTGCAAAACACGTATTTCTAAATTCTTCCATTATATCACATAATAAAGTTACATCTAATTTAACATAAAAATCTGAATATTCTCCCAATGTTGTAAATCCTAATTCATTCCATACTTTACATGCATGATCATAATCCTCTTGAGATATGTCCATGTCGTATAGTTTACTTTTAAATTCTTCTTTTGGCGGAAGTGATGTTTCATTAAACTTTTCTAAACTGTCTATATAATCATATGGGAAAACACCTTTCCGAAGTACGAGATCCAGTTTGTCGTTACTTACAATCTTCTTTGTTTCAATAAAATCTTGTTTCCTTAAATTTTCAGAAAGTTTAGACAAACTCGACGGCATAAATCGGTAGGAGTCTAAGAATCTTAATTTGACATTTCCAACTGTTTTAGAGAAACTTATAAATTTTTCTGAAGTTTCAGCCAACACATCTATCGAACCATCGTCTCTTCCTAATTCAGGTATTATAAAATGAGCATCATACCCACTGAGGTTATGCAGAACCACAGGAATAAATAGTGGTAAACGATAGCTCAAATTACATTTATTACAAGCAGCACCCCTGTAATAACCTGTAAGGTGGTCATGATCTTTAACTTTATAATTGTCAATGGTAAATTCATTTTTACATAAGAAACAATGAGTTGCATTTTCATGTTGAATTTCCTCTTCTTCCTCCATCGGTTTCATTGGTATGATATTTGTATATAATCTTTGTACATTTTCAGCTATTAAATATAAATGGTCAAGAAATATTGTTTCCACATTTTCACCACGATATACTAGAGGTTCTGAAGTTAATCCATATTGGTTTAAATGTTCTTCTGATAATGTTGATTTAACCATTAAACAAAAACTATTTGGTTTATGCATTTGATATTTGACACTTTTTCTAGCTTCACAATTTTCATCTTCTATAGGAATTAGTGTTGATTCAAAATCCGCATATACAACTATAGGGATACGATATTGATGATGAACTTTTTGAAATGTAACAAATGCTCTGCTTTCTGAAGGTAAAATAATTTTTGCTTCATAATTATTGTTTCATAATCTTTTGTGCTCTTGTAACCATTCCATTCCTTGTCTTCCTTCTCGTTGGAAATTAAAACATCTTTTGCAGATCAGCTTTTTGTTTCGATTTTTTGAAAGTTGTTTATTAACAAGAGAGTCAAATTTCTTTATATACACATAATGAGATACATCTCCTTGTGTTAGTAGTAGTAAATCTGTATGATCTGCTAGCTCTTCTTTAGCAATACGTAAAGGATAAACTTTATTTGAACTATCTAATCCAAAAACATTAATAGATGTGCCGGGATTTTTCTTCTCAAATTTTGATATATCTTTTAGTGATACAGGATAACTAATTCCTTGAAAGTTATATCTATATCTTTGATTTTCATAGTGCTGGTTTGGTTCATTACAATGATTTGGTACAAATTTACATGTCATCGCATATCTAAAACATTCGTTATCTTGATTTTTCACATTAACACATGATCTTGTATCCTCAATTATTTTTGGTAAACGAATATAACTAGATCCCATTAGTCCATATCCATGTTTATGAACTCTTATATTTAATCCTTCAATACTTATAAGACTCCACCCTGATCCTCGTCCTTCATGTTCCTGAATTTTAGTTAATATTTCTTCTATACATTTTTCAACTATTGAATCAATGTCTGAACTTCCTATGATAGTTTGATTTTTAGTTATAAATCCTCTTGGTGATAATTCTTCTTGTACATTTATAAACATAGCTTCTAGTAGTAATCCAAATTTGAGAAAATTTAATCTTTTTAATTCTTCTTTTAAAGTTCTACTGATGATTGGTTTTGCTTCTCTAATAAATTCTTCTAAGTTTAAATCTTCATTTTGAATCTTATGATGCATTACTACCTTTCCGGGTAAAGCTGATACTTGTAAATTTGGTAAAGTTGTTGTAGGTCTTGCTGTTATTTCATTTTGTTCTTCTTGTTCTTCTTGTTCTTCTATGTTGTTGTGAATTAGTTCCTTATGTATTTCTAACAGAATATCATCATTAAACGATTCCAAACATTTAACGCAATGATACATGTTTGGTGGTGTTCACTCTTCAAAATTTCGCCAAGAAATGAAATGAGCTCTCCCTTTCCTTCTCTTATAATAGTTCCCCCACTACTATTTCATCTTCTTCTTCTTCACTTTCAGAAGAAAACAAACGTCTTGGACAAAATATTAATCTTCTACAAACAGATTCTTCATTAGTATTCTCTATATTAATTGGAGTTTCAATATGTATTTCTTCATATTCAAATGATGACGAAGACTCTGATATTACTACATCCATATCCAAATTTTCATTCTCCACATCATTGGCATTTTCTTCTTCTGATGTTGTTACATCCACATCCATATCATTTATAGTTTTTACTTCTGAAGTTTCGCTATTATTTTCATCTTCTTCCATATTTAAATCCTCTAATTGAATTTTATACAATATTTCAATCAGAGATTTCCTTGGATAATCGGTGTTGTCCACAGGAGCCATTTCCAGTAAATGAGGAATAACTGTTTTTGATCCGGCTTATATGATATTTTGCTAAGTATGTCAAGGTCATTTTTGATTAAGCGAGAACTGGGAATAGATTACTAAGCAGCATGATGATTCATTACTACAAAGTGATCTATTCCCCATTCTCTAAGAAGTGTCCAATCAATAACCAAAGTCCAAGTTCATTTTTTTTGTTTTGTTTAATTTAAGTCTTTTACATCTTCTTATTTTATTACACAATTTATAGGTTCACTGTTCGATGTTTCAATATGTTGTTTTATCTTGTGCTCCAGCTCTTCTATTCTTGCTTTCTTTATCATTAATTCCGATTGTAAGTAACTGATGTAATCAGCCGCCATGTCTACCGTTCTTGATCTTATTTCTCCTAACTTAACACCAGGAATCAATCTCTGTAGTTTGTAAAATCTCAACCTTATTCTTGACTCTCTTACTTTAGCCATTTCTCGAAATCTTTGTTTTCTATCTTCTTCTTTGCTTGTGGTCAAGTCCATACTTCTGACAAGTTTACTTTCAGAGTGATTCCTCTATAGTAGGCTTGTCCTTTATACACTTTCCCCCACCATTTTCAATTTCCCCCACCCTACTAATGTAGGTCAAGGTCATCCAATATAACGCGAGAACGAGGAATAGAGCACTAAGTGGCATGTTAGTCCATTACCACAAAGTGATCTATTCCTCGCTCTCTATTCTACATCTACTTTTTTTTCATTTTACTATTTTATTTTTTTTTGTTTTTCTTGGGGGGGGAATGAGTGTTTACTTTTTACAATGTTCATTCTTCTTCTCCAACTTTTCAATTCTTTCTAACAATTCCAACAAATATGCATTGGTTGCTTGCAAAGTTTGTATTCTAGTACATCCCACTTTAATAAAGGGAACTGTTAACTGTAATTTTGTAAATTCTATCCTTTCTTTCTTGCACCTTTCTCTCATGTATGTGTTTTTCCTGATTCTTCCTGATTGAGCTGATATTAACTTATTACAATCTGTATGGGGCTTTGATACTTTAAATACTGATGTACAAAAATGAGTTGATGTTGTCGGCTGTTGATTTTCATACAAATTTTGTGTTGAAGTAGTAATTTGTTGATTTTCATACCAATTTACACTTGAAGTGGAAGGTTGCTGATTTTCATACCAAATTGAACTTGAAGTACTAGGTAGCTGATTTTCATACCAATTTGAAGTACTAGGCTTCTGATTTTCATAACAATTTAAACTTAAAGTATTTGGTTGATGCCAATCCTCAGATGCCAATACAGGTGTTGTGGAAGGATGCTCCATCGTTGTATAGAGTGAATTCTGTTCTACAATTTTGCCGGTTTTATCTCATTTCCCCCACCACTAACTTGTACATTTCCCCCCACCACAATAATTTTCTTCTTTTCACATTTCAAATTTTGTACCAGACTTCTAATGTTACATCTGCATCTTCTTCCTTCACATACTTAATAAATTCTGGGCCTCTTGAAGTAATATTTGGAGTATTGAGGTAGTTCATCACCTTCACATGGCTTTCTTCATTATGGATGTAACAAACTACTTGAACTAACATGTTACTATCTTCTTTCGATTTGATAAATTCTGCAACTGAGGTCCATTCCTCGTATTTAATTTTGAAATGCTGAACTTCAAACTGCATGTTGTTTGAACAAATGCTGCAACAATATTAAAAGTCTCTTCAAACAACCTGTATTTATACATGTTCCCCCACCACTTTATAATCTCCACTCCTTTCCCCCACCTTCTTCATATGTAGAAGGGGTATTATGATTTCAATGCACTATACTTAATAAATTCAAACAAATTTTACGCACAAATGTTACATTTTTTCTTAACTGTTTCAAATTTCATCACTTGGCCTTTTACAAGGTGAACTAATTTACCTCCATCGTCTTCAAATTGTTCAAAATCTAAAACAGATGCTTTTCCACAATCATGACACATTTGTGTTCCATCTTCAAAAATATAAGCAAGATAAATACCAAATCCACAATTGTCCTTCTTAAATTTGATGAGCATTTCACGAATTGGTTGAGGTATTTCACATTTATTTGTTCTTATTATATGATGGTAAAGAAACCCATTACTAATAATTTGTTGTAAACACAAAACTAACAAGCTGTCCATAGTATTAGACTTGTACTGAAAGTTATATCCATAACTATCTCTTTATATGCTCTTACCCCCACCACTTTTATGTAGGTCAAGGTCATCGGATATTAAGCGAAAACTGGGAATAGATCACTAAGCGGCATGTTATTACATTACCACAAAGTGATCTATTCCCTATTCTCTATAAGGGGTGCTGATAATTTAGATTCCTAAAATTTCTTTTCCTTCTTCTTCACCTTCTTGAACAGTTGTATTACCAGACATGTGTGATATTAATTTCTTCAATTCTCGATTTTCCATTTCTAATCTTTTCAATTTTAGATCTCTTGCTTCAACTTGCACTTTCAAAAATTTGATATAACTTCCAGCCCAGTGGAGAGTTTTCAATCTTGGTGCTCCAAGTTCAATTCCTGGTATTTGAAATTGTAGTCTATTGAATTCCATCTTCATATCTTCTCGGTCTTGTCTTTCTTTTTCTAGTCGTTTTAATCTTTGTTTTTCCCCGAAGGAAGAAGTCGGTACATGATGAAACATTTTGATCAACAATTTCTTGAAGAGTGAGCTTCTACACAGATAGTCAACACATTTATCCACCAAATTTAAGTCAGTAGTGGGGAGATGCCAATGGTGGGGAGACGTCAATGGTGGGGAGAGTTATACTAATGTAATGGTTATTTCTACCGTTACACTCGCTCCATTCTCGAAAAGATATTTGTAATATGGTTCTGGATATTGTTCTCTTTCAGATCCTGCATGTTCTTGAATAAAGTCGAAAGCCAATCTTTTTGAATAATCATTATGAAACACTTCTCTAACACAAACAAGAATTTTTTCTTCCAAAAATTTTACTTGAACTAATGGTATTTTGCTTACATCGTCCTTGTCCATGATGGACCGCTTGTAGGTAAAAGTATTAGGTGGTAGTTTTTGTGGTTTATCGAGTAGAGAACAAAATTTTCTGTACAATTTCTCCTCAATGTCTGGAAAACGATTTATATCAAACAGATTGTAGTATGAAGGATCAAAAGGTATTTTACGAAACATCTTCAGTCACTAGTCTCCCTAAGACTGATCTCCTGCACAAATATTTAACACATTTATAAACATTCCCCCACCAACTTTTAACTTGTGGTAGGGATATTTTTCCCCCACTACTTCTTCAAAATGGTGGGGGTACCTTAGTCCAATTCAGATTCAGATTCAGAAGACAGTAAAGGTGATATGGGTGATTCCAACGATGAATCCAATATAAATATTTCAATAGCTTCCTTAATTATATCTTCATCACTATCGTTTATCATTTCTTCAAATATTTCTTGTTCAATCTGTACCATTTCTTCGTCTTCCATCGTAGAATCATTATTAGTTTCATTATAATTTTCCTCTATGTTTTCTTCCTGTATTTCATTTGTGCTTTCAAAAACATCTTTAACTTCAAAATAATTAATGAATGGAGTATCTTTAGACAACATGTTTATTTACTACTTCTTTTACTTCAAATAACAAACTATGTATCGCTTACTTAGTCTTATATATACTCCTACCCCCACTATTTTTGCAAAACAAAGGAATGGGAGGGGGGTTAGTATCTATTCTTCTCTATCTAGGTTATATTTCATTGCTGTCACATCTACTATAATTTTCTGCTCTTCAATTTTATTGCGAATAAATATTGTCCAAGGAAATAGTTCATTAATATTGTTAATTGTTACTTTTATACTATACAAAATTTCAAAATGTTCTACTAATGAAACAAAAACAATAACTCCTAGCTCATTGTTTGCCATAATTTTTTCTTCAATTTTTATCCGTAAGTTTGTTATTAAACTCCATATATTAATATCATTGGCTATAAAACCATCAAGTCTGGTAAGCATCTTGATGCCGCAAGGTGTGGGTACAGACTAGAAACTTGGAGGTTCATAGCCTGCCTTTTTATCAATTTTAAAAATGGGGAGGGGGAAGGAATAAGGATTGGGAAGGGATAGGGTGTAGGGTGGGGGAAAGGTAATTTTGTTATTACACTACTTGTGCAAGAAAATAGCCACCAGTGTCCACACCTTGTTCATAGCACTCCATCATAGATTGTGCCCACTGCAACATGCGGTCTCTGTCATTTGGTGTGATAAGGAAAGAATGACTATCACCATACAATATAAAAGAGTCAATTCGTATATAACATCCTAAATTTAACCATTTATTAGCTTCAACCAAAAAATTTTCTATTGTATCAAATGGAAATTGTGGATCAATTGCTATAACTTTACGTTCTTCACTAAGTTCAACACTATAATCATCATCGTCTTCACTCTCACTCTCACTATCATTATTTAAAATGTCTTCAGGTTGTAGAAAAACATCGGAAATTTCAGAAGAATTAAAATGGTAATTCACATTAGGAGGCATATTTGCTGTGATGTACTTGACAGCACAAAGTGCAAGTATAGACTAAAAACCTGAAGGTTCATAGCCCGCCTTTTATAAATTTTAAATATGGGGAGGGGGAAGGAATAAGGATTGGGAAGGGATAGGGTGGAGGTGGGGAAAGAGTAATGTAGTTATTAAGCCACTTTCCAACTATGAATCCAATATAAATATTTCATTAGCTTCCTTACTTCAAATAACTAACTATGTATTGCTTACATGATAAAATTTCAATTTCATTAATTTCATTTTCACTGTCATCTTCACTGTCATCTTCAATTTCATCTTCACTGCTACTATCCATATTTTCTATCACATTTTCTTCATGTTCAATTTCATCTTCACTGTCATTTTCTTCTTGTTGTTGGAAATCATCTACTACATCATCTTCAGGTGGTTGAAAAACATCAGCGTTTTCAGAAGGATTAAAGTTTTCATTAGGGTAAGGAAGCATTTAAAAAAATAAAAATATTAAGACTGGCAGAAACAAAGCAACAAGAGCGGTGGAAGAAACCAGAATGAAACACTAGCCATAGCCGGCTCAGCTTTTATAACGGTATGCAAATGAGAGGGGTTACCAGCCGGTCATGACCGGTCATTGGCCCAGGAGGTGGAGGAAGAAGTGGTGGGGGAAGGAGTGGTGGGGGAAGGGGGGGGGGGCTCCATTTTTTCGGGGGGGGGGGGGTCATTGACCTTTCAGGTCCGGTCATTGACCCTAAGGAGTGGGGACGGACACAGAACCCTCCTTTGCTTACTACTACACGGATCAAACTAGCCATGTAGCAGAACTTATTTCTGCTAAGTCGCATGTAAGCTAAATAGCTTACATCCTAAATTTAAGTCTTAGGTGGCCCTGAAAAGGGCCGTTTGGCTGGGTTTGGTGGACTGCTATGGAGCTTAAGGCATAAAAAAATAAGGGACTTCACTGTTGTTTTCCAAATGGATTTCAGCAGGATCGGCTTGTATAAACTTGTACAAATTAAGTGCACAAATATCGCATTTTTCTTCTTCTGGGATGATAAACTTGTATGACAAGTAAGATTTGTATTCATAAACTCCACCATCTATTATAAAATCCAATAATCCATTTCCTATTGCAGCCGAACCGCATTCTGGACACATATTTGTTCCATCCATAAATTTATACTGAAGGTAATGAAAAACTCCAAAATTTTCCCTATAAAAAGAATACACTTCTTGACGTAGTGTTAGTGGAAGGTTTGCATCTTGAAATGCAAGTTCCACCAACACTATATTTGAAACTATATGTCGCAAACATAATTCTAATAGAGTAGGCATATTGCAGCGGTGGCCTCACGGATTGGAATGAAGACTCTGGAGTAGCTAGTGTAACAGTTAGATGTAGGTAGACAACCGGTCATGACCGGCCATTCACCCAGAGGAGTGGTAGGGGAAGGAGTGGTGGGGGAAGGAGTGGTGGGGGAAGGGGGGGGGCTCCATTTTTTAGGGGGGGGGGCTCCATTTTTCCAGGGGGGGCTCCATTTTTTCGGGGGGGGGGGGGGTCATTGACCTTTCCGGTCCGGTCATTGACCCGAAGGAATGCAGACAGACACAGAACCATCCTTTACTCACTACTCACATGAAAGTAGGTCACGAGACTTAGAGTGTTAAAAAATAATGGGGGAGAAACACAACGCTATAACGCATTGTGTTTCTCCCCCATTATTTTTTTAGCAACAATTTGGAAAAAACTAAGTGAATTTACTGTTTACGCCCCCACCTTGTAATACGATCCTTTTTTATCCCTGAGGAGAAAGTCTTGAGAATCTAAAGTGTTAAATCTCTTCTCTTTACACAAATTCCCACAAACTCTAATTTTATATTTTAAGCCGTTACATTTTGCCAAAATGTGTTGGTGGTCAACAACACTTAGAAAAAAATATTTCAAACCTTTCTTAAGCCTCTCTCCTCTGACGGATATTATTTTAGGATCGTCTTCAACGGTGGGGGTTTCTGTCAGTTGTGGTTCAGAAATATGTTTCACGATATGTACACGGAAAAAACTTTCATTTTTAACACATTTCCTCCCACAAGCTGATCCTTTCTTAATTCCCTTAATAAGCATTTCAGGGCAAGTAGTGGGACGGCTAAATGCCCTACGACGCTCTTCTTGTAATGATCGAAATTGCTCTGAAGGAGCAGGTTTAGGGGCAGGTTTAGGAGCTGGTTTAGAGGAATTAGTTTTGTAATAGGTATGGTCTTCAAGTGTAGCAAGTGGTGGGGTAGGAGGCGATGGTGATAGTGGGGTGATGGGTGTACTAAGGCGATGAAGAATAGTTTCAAATGAAGGAGTCTTAGGATGGGGAGCTGGCTTCTTCGGTGGCGGCATCATAGTTGATAGCGGTGCAGAGTCATTTGAGAGCGAAGGCGAAGGCGGTGAAAAAATACTACGAGGTCTAGAAGAGTTGGTTGGCGGAAGAATAGCTCCAGAAGTTGAAGGTTCAGATGAAAGCTTCTTCTTATACCAATCCGGACAGTTTTTCAAGCGAAGAGTTTTGTTTGATGCAGTAACAGCGGTAGAAGTCGAAGTCGAAGTCGAAGTTGAAGTAAAAGTTGAAGTGGTAGAAGTAGTAGAAGTAGTAGTAGGCACAGAAGACATCGTTATAACTCCAAGTTCACAGCGTAACGTCTGGAATCGGAATGAAACACTAGCCCCGGCCGACGCGTCTTTTATAACGGTATGCAAATGAGAGGGGTTAGCAGCCGGCCATGACCGGTCATTGGCCCGGGAGGTGGGGGAAGGACTGGTGGGGGAAGGAATGGTGGGGGAAGGGGGGGGCTCCATTTTTTCAGGGGGGGGGAGGGGGGAGGGGGGGGCTCCATTTTTTCGGGGGGAGGCTCCATTTTTTTCGGGGGGGGTCATTGACCCTTCCAAAAGTGGGTCAAGGTCATTCAAGATTTATAATGATCCAAGGTGATGGGAACAGTAATACTGTTCCCACCACCCTGTTTGCCTAACGGTTCCCACTCCCAACCCACTAGTTACGTTCTGCAAGGGACATCGACGCAATTTTGTTTGGACCGTCCGGGTCTACCGTAACGGTCCGGTCCGGGTCTACCGTAACCTTGAATTCCAAGGGAAACTGGAACACCTAATGCAGAAACGCAACTCTAACCTTACCCAAACTAATCCCACCCATCATATTCCTAAACAAAATGCAAAAAAAAAAGTCCGGCTTGCGGATGTCCCACCCATTTTAAATGAAGTTCAACTGAACTTCTGAATTTACAGTTAATCTACCCCCTAACATCTAGCTGTAAGGCAAAACAAATGCACAAAACAAACATAAATTATTAGTACCAACACATCATTATTAAAAACCAAATAATTCAACACAACCAAATACCATCATTATTCTTAAAATTAATACACCTTAATGCTAAATACCATCATTATTCTTAAAAATTAATACACCTTAATGCTAAACCCAACTTATAACTAACATCGCAATGCGCAAATTATTTCTTAAATTAAATACACCTTAAAACTAAACACACACACACATACCACATTGCATTAAAAAACGCAACATAGTAGAAGAAGTTCAAATATATATAGGCCTACTATATATTTGAAACCTCTTGCTGAGTCGCCAACAACATTTCGCTATGAAAGTTTGTTGGCGACTGAAGCAAAGATATAGCTCCTATCGCTCCTCGGGTTTTCAAGGAGTGGGGGAAGTTGTTTCACTCCAGTACAGTGTTCAATCCAGTCCAGTTCACAGCGGTATAGAAGGAAGGTAAAGAAGTGGGGAGCGGCGCATGCGCAACAACACAAAACCAAGGTTTGAGGTTAGAATTATCCATGTGCAGTAGCGCTAAAGTGAGTAATACAGGACTAGGCGCATGCGCATAGCATAGACTCATTCCGATCCGGACAACTCGTTGCATGCGCAGCAGGTTTGAGGTTAGAATTATCCATGGCAGCTGCCATATTTAGTCTGGTTTCACCACATAAAGTCAACAACCGGTGGTGACCGGCCATTGACCTGGAGGAGTGGGGGAAGGAGTGGGGGAAGGGGGGGGGTCCATTTTTTCGGGGGGGGGGTCATTGACCTTTCCGGTCGGTCATTGACCCGAAGGAGTAGGGATGGACACGGAACCTTACTTCTCTTACTACTCAGGTGAAAGTCGGTCAACCAGTCATTTGCTCACCATCTGCCGCCATCTGGCTGGAGTTATTGCCTCTATAAAAGTGGGTAGTTTATCGCGCCACAAACATTCATTGCCTTGCATCCGCTCAGTCATCATCTCTCATTAGTTTTATGTTATGACTACTTCGGTAACTAGGTTTGAGGTTAGAATTATCCATGGAATAAACTTCGTTACTTTTAGCATTCATATTGTAGGTTAATTCTAACCTACAAAATTACTACCCCGGCATTTTCTTTTACACTTCATTTTATATCTCAGTCTTCTTTTAACTTCTAAATGTAACACATCGGTTACAATGAATACACAATGTTTAAAATTAAAGCTTTTGCGAACACAGTTTTACAGAGTACAGTTTTAACCCATTATACTGTTCAACAACTTCTCAGGTTAATGTTGATGATAGTGTTATTTACGACATTTTACGTTCTATGTTACACTTCAATAACTTTGAACTTGTTACACCTATCGACTGTGTTCAACAAGTTTTTTTATTTTACCCCCACCATTCCCTATATAAGGGCCCCGACAATAATTCCTACTTCATTATCTTCTATGCTCTTCAGCTAACAACATCTCCACTCTAATTTACACTACAATAATAATGGAAACCAACCAAGAAAATGTTCAAGTTCATGAAATATCATCAACAACTCATCCAAGGGAAAATCCTTCTACAAATTCAACTTCAACAACTCCTCAGAACCCTGTACAAGTTCCAGATGTATCTTCTACAACAATAAATGATGTAGAAGCTATTCTTCAGTCCCTTGTCGGTTTCAACTGACCTGTATGACGATCACCGATAAACTGAACTCTTAGAGTTCAGTCTTTTTTAAAACCCCCTCCATATGACCTTGAAGCAATTATCCCATCTCCTTTATACACTAACTCCTACTTCAAAAATTAACACCATCTGCTCACCCCTTCTCCACCCCTTCATTTCATTTAGCCTCTCCCCACCTGAAGCTATATGGCATGGTATATGGCGGCAGCAACTGATTTGGCAGCTGGCCGATGGCAGCTGGCCGGCAGCGGCTGGCAATTGGCACGACTTCCGTTTTGAAAGTAACCAAACCCCACTACTATCAAGAATTCCCAGCGACCAAGGAATACTAGTATATAGTATTCTATATACTATACTATACTAGAATATAGTAATCCTTGGTCGCTGAGAATTCCGCAGTTACGAGACAGCCTAGAGGCAATAGCCTATCAATAAATTAGGTTTTTTTGTAACAATATATTATTTAATTATGAATAATTTTAAACAATATGCTTTGTTCATATTAATAAGGCAAGTTTTTATACAGTTGGGGGAAATTAATATTTTCTACGGTCTAATTAATTTATTGTCACTCGCTGAGAGAACATTTAAAGTTCCCTCCAAATGTCGATGGCACAGTTATAAACTACAGTCACGCTAGTTCTAGTTAAGTTTGCTAGCCTATTTCAGCGCTAGTAACTTGGGGACAACTCATAACATTCAGTAGCTTTGTAGTTTTGTAGGTTCAGTGCAAGTGTCGTGACGGTGTAAAATAAAGTGTAAGTTACACAAAAAAAAACACTTTTTAGATCTATTATAAAATGATGTAATAAATAGTTTTACCATAACAATAGACATAATATAGTCAAGTGAAATCAAAATAAGTGTACAATGAAAGGCTGATGAAAAAATCGTTTGTCAATCATCCATCAGTCGTTTGAGAGAATTTTCTAATAATCTCACAAATCATTACTTATCACTTTGGATGCAATACATGAAGGAAATAAGGAAAGAAATGAATAGAAGCTTTTCAGATTTTAGTATTGAAAAGAGCAATAAAAGACTTACATGTGCCAATACAACGCTTACACTGTGGAGCCATTAGCGATCAGAGAGTGCGTTCAACGTTCGGTGTTCATCCCTTTTGTTAACCTTGTTGTGCTCTTTTATAGCGGAAGAAGTTGTCCGATTTTCTTCTTCCGTTTTACAAACAATGAAAAACTACCAAAAAAATGTATAGACGAAAGCTTTTGTAAGTACCACTATTATATGCTTGAAATAAACTATTTATTTTAGAATAGAGTCGATATTTTTGAGTCTTACAAAACTAAAGTTATTTTCTTATCTCTGTGTTATTTTTTATTCTACTAGATTATTGAAAATATTAATATCAACAAAGCTACTTAAACACTTTCATTTCATGTTAGGATAATATTTATAAAATGAATTACCTGTTCAAGAAAGTTTCATCCATAAGAATTATATTGAAACTAAATCCGGCGAGCCAGAGCACTGAAGGAATTTTTAAACATTTTTTTTTGTGAGGACCTGATAGCAAAGAGCGTTTGTGAGATCGTTCAGAGTCATACGTCACGGTGTGATTGACCCCGCTATCTAAACTCCTCCTTCACTCGCCTTCCTGGTAGTCATGCTCCACTGCAATGATCCCAATCTCCGTGTACTCCGGCTTGCCACCTAGGTAGATCCCTTTCTCTGAATCTACCACTAGTTGCTGCCCCCAGTCCCACTCCACTGTGCGGTTGCCCCTCCTATCCTCCACTCCTCCTTCACTCGCCTTCCTGGTAGCCATGCTCCACTGCAATTATCCCAATCTCCGTGTACTCTGGTTTCCCACCCTGGTATATCCCTTCGTCAGAATCTACCACTAGTTGCTACTCCCAGTTCCACCTAACGGTGTGGTTGCCCCTCCTATCCCCACCCCCCCTCCCACACTCAGCTTCCTGGTAGTCATGCTCCACTGCAATTATCCCAATCTCCATGTACTCTTGTTTGCCACCCTGGTATATCCCTTCGTCAGAATCTACCACTAGTTGCTACCCCCAGTTCCACCTAACGGTGTGGTTGCCCCTCCTATCCCCGCCCCCCCCCCACCACTCAGCTTCCTGGTAGTCATGCTCCACTGCAATGATCCCAATCTTCGTGTACTCTGGTTTGCCACCCTGGTATATCCCTTCGTCAGAATCTACAACTAGTTGCTGTTCAGAGTCATACCTCAAGGTTGTGATTGCCCCCGCTATCTCCACTCCTCTACCACTCACCTTCCTGGTAGTCATGTTCCACTGCAATGATCCCAATCTCCGTGTACTCCGGCTTGCCGCCTAGATAGATTCCTTCCTCAGAATCTACCACTAGTTGCTGCCTCCAGTCCCACTCTACTGTGCGGTTGCCCCTCCTTCCTTCTCCTCCATCCAGCTCCAGTGAGACCGACCCTCCGACTCTGAACACCTGCAGCACTTCAGGTACTTTATTAATTGAATTTATAGAGGTTAACAGAAAATATAGTGTAGTAAAATTGCGCCAAAATATGGCTTAAAAATGCAAACAAATTAGGACAGCCTTAATGTGTTTTACGTTATCCCCTGACTTCCCTCAAAAAAGTCCCTTGATATCCAAAGTGGATAACCTGACAAAAATGATGGGATGGCTCACTTGGAGTCAGAAAAAAATCTTTTGTCAACTAATAGGTTTATACATTTCAGATTAAAGTTCTTAAGCAGTAGAATTTTATACTGCAAATTGCATCTTAAAAGGTTGCCTGAGTCGAAAATGGCAGACTGTCAAACTTAGAATAAAAATCGAGTTTTAACCGAAATGGTTAAAAATGTTTCTACATTTTAATATGTGGTTTGCGGCAAAATTTTTATTTTGCAATTACCTTTCAAAATGTGGATAATTTGACATATGCCTATCATATTACCCTTTATAGGTTTCCTCCACATGAACGTCCCAAATAGGAAGTTCTGAAAAAATGTTTTCGTCCATAACCATGCTATGCATAATTTTAACGGCCTTAGTAAGGAGAGTATATAACCTAAAAAGGTCGAATACATAGGAAGTAATTAAATTTCAAATTTCTGATAATATTATTTTATTAAGACCTTTAATTTGATGTATATAAACCATCTGGAATATATTTAAATGTTATATGCTTAGTATTAAATTTTATTGTAACTCCTTATGGGCCAACCCCTCATGTTTTGGGCATGGTTACTATAGGGAACTTTTCAGAGGAAGTTCAGGGGATGGCATAGAGCTCATTTCAATAGAAATTGGCTGTTACAAATTATATAATTTTTCCCGACTAATTTTACTACACTAATATGTGTTATCAATTAAACATTTCAAGATGAAGACGTAATTTTTTCATGTCTTTTGTATCAAATATATTTTTGTAAATATTAATGCACGGTTTAAACGATACATCTTTAGATTTGAAGTAATATTCATGAATTATGTGTCAAAGTAATGAGAATAAAGCGTTTACTCGTATTTGCAGCGTCCTCTTTAATTTCAATACTATCCTCAGGGTTGAGTTTGATATTCCTTTGAGGTTTTGAGCCGATATAAAGATGACTTTTGTCATCTTCACCTATGATCCACCAGCCCATTGTTGCGCAGTCGGCAATGGTAACCATACGGCTTTTAATGAAAAACATGGTATTCTATTCCCCTGTTTCGGACGCCGTTTTTCAACCGATTATCTTTAAACTTGGTAAGTGTTTAGTTGAATAGTTATATTATGTCCCTCATACCTCGAAATTTTTAAAATTTTACAAATAGTCCGGGTCATTTAGCGAATGACCTAGACAAAATTGGCCGGGTAACGAGACCTAGTGGAATGAGTTTGGTATGTGTCCCTGATCATTTGGTAAAAATTCCCAACTTTTCCCACGACAGGAACATCCGCCATTTTGGAAAATGACGGAAAAAGCTGATTACAGCGTAAGTGTTTACTAAAATTTGATTTTCATAAAGACCACACCACTTAGATTCACCCAAAAACGTTTATATTGTTCACAATTAAATACCGTACAAGAAAATACCATATTTATTGGTATACAGCAAGTTTTAAGTTTCAATATGTGCACTGAAATTTAATATTTCGTCAAAATCTTTGGAAGTAATTTTGGGTTTTTGTAATTTACGGCGTTAATATCAAAGATACGATAATTTTAGCTCTTATAAGAATTGTAGCCCTTAAAATTCTGCGTCGATTGCATATATAATATTCTTTGATGAAATAATAATAACGCTGATACGGTGCCTTGAAGTCTGAAATATTCACGGTTTTCAAAGGGGTAAAAATGGTTTTTGCATTTATGGACCTCCATTTTCAAAATTCAACATTTTTAACTGAAACCATTTGAAAGAGCTTAAAAAAACAAACAATTTAGTATTTTGAAATTTTAACTTGGCTTGAACGGGTTACGGAGAAAAGCCAAAAATAGGTTTCCAATGTTAATCTTATGGGAAATCAACTAAACCCTTTATCTCGCTTATTTATCGGCATAAATTGATAAAATTTGTTATGTACATTCACTAGGTAGGGTTTAACTGATATTTGCCTACAACACCCATATTTCGGCAAACCTACATACTCACCCCCATGGGGTTTATGGGAAAAATTAAAAGTGCCGAATATTGATACAATTTGATATTTACCTTAACTAACCATTATTATTCCTAACAACTAACATTTGATAACAACATCCCATTGCAACAAACCTACATACGCATTTCTATGGTGTTTATGGGGAAAATACAAAATCTCAAATTCCTTAGGAAATTCGCTAAGTACGCAGGTTTGCTGCGACGGGGGTATTTGATAATAAGACAAGAAAACTATATGCAATTAATTTAATCAAAATAAATATTAATTTTTACAGATTGCATGATATTCAGTGAAAAGAATGTTTTGATATGAATATGTAATTTAATTTATTAATACTTTGTGTATTGTGTATCAAGAACTCATTACAAGAAAGTTTAAATAAAGCAAATTAAGTACCAAACAAATTATAAATAGATAGTCAGACATTTCAGATGATAAAACTAATATTTATGTTAGTTTTTTTTAAATATAGATCAATATATTTTATATCTTAATAGATCACCTGAACCTTCCAGTAAAAATGGAACAACTAAGCTTAAAAGGGAAACAAAAACATGGTTCTTCTTAAAAAATTTGCCATTATTTAAAAAAATGTTGAAAAAACTTAGTAAAATTAGATTAACAAAATTAAATAGCGTTTTTTACTAATTGCATACTATTCATTTGAAAGAGTATTTGATATTTTGATCATTGAGTCATTAGATGCAGGTGTATATAATATCATATACGGTAAGTAATGGGACCTAATGAAATTATAACATAATAATAGTTGGAAATTACAGGTAGTTAAAATTAAAAGAAATCGTTACAGGTAGTTTAACGAAATCGACCAATGTTTGTAAGCTTTAAGTGGTATGAGCTTTACGAAAATATCATTTTAGTAAACACTTACACTATAGGGAATTAATTTTCCGCCATTTTCTAAGATGGCGGACCACACCAAAATTAGGAAACTACCAAATGATTATTAAAAGTTAAGCACACTATATGTATTGTATCTATTATAAAACTACCCATCTTTTTTTTGGGTCGTCTGATAATTTTAGGGCCTACAGAGATGATGTCCTTGCTAGCGAACGGCCTCACGAATTTAAATTAAAAAAATATTGGTACCTGTGTATTAATTTGAAATTTATATACCCCTCTATTGTGGACTATACAAGCGGAATAAATGGCATATCGAATTTTGCGTTGTTTATATCTTGGTTTAAATATCAAGATTAAATTGGTTTATTTGATTAAATTAATTAATTTAATTTAATTTAATTAAATTTGATTAAATTCGTCGCAGCGAACCTGCGTACTTAGCGAATTTCCTAAGGAATTTGAGATTTTGTATTTTCCCTATAAACACCATAGAAATGCGTATGTAGGTTTGTTGCAATGGGATGTTGTTATCAAATGTTAGTTGTTAGGAATAATAATGGTTAGTTAAGGTAAATATCAAATTGTATCAATATTCGGCACTTTTAATTTTTCCCATAAACCCCATGGGGGTGAGTATGTAGGTTTGCCGAAATATGGGTGTTGTAGGCAGATATAAGTTAAACCCTACCTAGTGAATGTACATAACAAATTTTATCAATTTATGCCGATAAATAAGCGAGATACAGGGTTTAGTTGATTTCCCATAAGATTAACATGGGAAACCTATTTTTGGCTTTTCTTCGTAACCCGTTCAAGCCAAGTTAAAATTTCAAAATAATAAATTGTTTGTTTTTTTAATCTCTTTCAAATGGTTTCAGTTAAAAATGTTGAATTTTGAAAATGGAGGTCCATAAATGCAAAAAAACCATTTTTACCCCTTTGAAAACCGTGAATATTTCAGACTTCAAGGCACCGTCTCAGCGTTATTATTATTCTAACAAAGAATATTATATACGCAATCGACGCAGAATTTTAAGGGCTACAATTCTTATAAGAGCTAAAATTATCGTATCTTTGATATTAACGCCGTAAATTACAAAAAACCAAAATAACTTCCAAAGATTTTGACGAAATATTAAATTTCAGTGCACATATTGAAACTTAAAACATGATTTATACCAATAAATATGGTATTTTCTTGTACGGTATTTAATTGTGAACAATATAAACGTTTTTGGGTGAATCTAAGTTGGTGTGGTCTTTATGAAAATCCCATTTTAGCAAACACTTACACTGTAATCAGCTTTTTCCGCCATTTTCCAAAATGGCGGATGTTCCTGTCGTGGGAAAAGTTGGGAATTTTTACCAAATGATCAGGGACACATACCAAACTCATTCCACTAGGTCTCGTTACCCGGCCAATTTTGTCTAGGTCAAGGCCATGTTTTGGCTAAATGCCCCGGACTAAAATATTACCATGGAAAATCGAGTTACTTTGTGACGTCCCAAAGAGTAATATTTGTTAAATTTTCATTATTTCGAGGTATGAGGGACGTAATATAACTATTCAACTAAACACTTACCAAGTTAAAAGAAAATCGGTTGAAAAACGGTGTCCAAAACAGGGGAATAGAATACCATGTTTTGTTTTAAAAGCCGTATGGTTAACATTGCCGACTGCGCAACAATGGGATGGTGGAAAAGTTTGGTGTGGTTTTGGTAACCTCACTTTTAGTATACATACCAAGTTTTACCGAAGCTCAACACTGCCATTTGGCTAGTAATAGACATCATTCCCTTTAATAAATTCGACCAATATTTTTTGAAATGTAGACATCCTGAACTTAACTAGTTCAAAACATATTTTATAACTGAAAAATAACCTACTGATTTGGAAACATTTGTTATTACAACTATGTTGTCTAAAGTGATTCAATCAGTTATAATTCTTTCTGAAAATTAACTTTAACACAATACAATTTCTGTAATGTGTATCTCTGGGGCTCGATTCTCATAAATTTTTGTGGGAACAACTACTAATCAAGCTTTATCCAAAGACAGCAAAATTTGAAAATCAGTGCAAAACTGTTTGAGGATTTCCAATTACAAAACAATTATCGTATTAAAAAATAATTAACTAAGAAATGAAACTGAATGCCGTTTGGTGGTGAGAACTTCATATTTTCTCATTAGTATGGTTAAATACCAAATTTTTATTCAATTTAATACAGTTTTACTTTTCCTGCTTCAAAAGACTGTGACGCAAAGGCATTTGTCGAAAAACAACATAAAAATATCTTGAATTTGAAATTTATTAATTGGATATAATTACCTCATAAATTATGCATTACTTGTTCTTGCATAAATTAGATCAACATTTTTTTTATTTTTAAATAAGTGAGTTTTTTTTCTAAATTATAATAATAAATGGTAACATGTGGATATTTACTAGTACAGTCTAGTAGAATTACTAGAACCAAATTTTAAATTGCCTTTCAGATAGTTAACTATAGATGCCTATTTAAACGGATGGATATCAAACTAATATTTGCTTAAGGAAAAAAGTTATATTTCAACTAAAGTTGCTCATAGTTCGAATTTAAGAAAAATTTAATTGTAAGTATATTAACTCTTATGATGAAAAAAATTAACCATACTACTTTCAACTCGTATGTCATAAGGCAACAAAAGTTTTTAATTATCAAAACATAAACCAATAAAAAAATCAAGGTAATTATTAAACCCAAAACAGCTACAGTATTTAGAATAAACACAATATAAATAAGTACATATATGTGAAACAATATAAATAAGTACAATATAACATTCAAATGCAAAAAATAGGCATAAAGTAATATAAAATTAGTGTACAGCCTTTATAAATAACAAAATATATTAGTAAAAAAATTTTGTACTAAAAATTTTAATGAAAAAGTAAAGTTTAGGGTAAAGTGTATTCGTCAGCTACCTTTACATGGTGCCACTGGCCGTCAGTTATCTTTACTGCGGTGATGCGCAGTTCAGATTTCGCTGAATCACTCAGTTTGTACCGGAACCGCAAACTGCTTTCGACAATCTGAAAGAGAAATAAACCCTCGCTGCAAACCAATCACCATTTGCTGTAATTAATATCAGTAACGCGTGGTTAAATTAACAACCCCTATAACCATGTCTGAAGTAACAACTGTGTTTCCGAGAATTAATATGCAATTTGAATGGCTTCATTAAACGTGGGATAACGTGGGTTTCCTTTTATTGTTGAAATTTGGAGTAGTATGTATTATAAATTAATTTTTCTTTTAAAATAAGCTTTGAGTTTAAAACTTTTTACAAGCATTAATTTTAACATGTTTTCAAAATATTATAAATTAAGAATATTAGTTTTAATGGACTGAAAATAATTTTTTCCATGACTTTACTCATTACATTGTTGACAAAGCCTAAGTGTTTCAAAAATCCCTTTGGATAGCCGATTTATAGTTATAAGTTTATAAATATGAAGTTAACAAAATGAAAACTGTGAACAATAAACAATTATAGGTCTTAACATTGCACAACTATTTTTAAGTTTACATTATTTAGTAAAACTCATTACAAATAATTGAATTTGTCACTACCTTGTCACATAACACCTGCATATATCTAAAAAAGTATTCAATGTTGAATGACGATTTTGAAACGTATACAGTGAATTTTGGATTTGATTACGAAACATATTCAATAAAACAAACCTAAAAAAGCCCTGGTTAAATGAAACTTGTCTTACAAAATTAATTAAGTCAAAGCCTGCTAACTTGAAATTCATTTCAACCTAAGCAAACTTAAACTTAGCAACAATAATCATTTCAGACGTAATTTTTTGAATAAATTCGACTTACATAAACATCGTATTCTTCCGTACATTATTTTGAAAGCAGACATATGCAATACCTGATGTGTCCACCGACACGTCGGGGCCTCAACTCGGGGTTTTGACTTACAATGTTTGTAGAAAAGATTTAAATGTATAGGGGTAATCTTAGACTTGTGAATGTAAAGTGCAAATCAGAAATTGACTTATTTATTTAACTTCCAAGTGAGGAGGTAATAATGTATTTCTTAGAACACTATGGTTAAAATATAACCGCAAGTTTAGTTTTTATCATTCAGCACGAAATCAGCCTGTTTTTTGCTCTCTTAATTTAACCAAAACCGATCCTTTTTTGTCCTAGGACTGAGAAATCAGCTGGATAATATTTTAGGTCCTAGGACTGAAAGGTCAGCTGTTTCCTAAGTATAGCCTATTATTATTGATTTATTAATGTTGAGGAGCATAATCTTGAAATTAAAAAGTTATAAAGAGCATTGTTTGTTAATAACAGAAATGTAAACACTGCATATTACTTACTTTGTAAATATAACCTCGAAAATACAACTTTATATGTAATATTTATAACGATCAAAGGTTTAATTTCGCATTATGATAAAAAAAAACGTTGTTCATCACTTGGAGCAAAAGTGTCTTTTTGACGCTTAATCGTTTTTAAAAACACGATTGCGCACCAAAAAGGCCTACTTTTGCCCCTAGTAATGAAAACTACTATTAAAACATGTATGTTTTATTTTTAGGCCTAGACAAGGGTTCTCAACAAGATTTAAAATAATACAAAAACAAAAGTTTTTGAGTAAGCGAAAGTCGACGAATAAATAATAGTAGTGGCAAAAGAGGGCTGCTGGATCAGTTCAAGGTCACCCGAGCGATGACGACATCAATGACGTCATCGAGGTCAATGACTTGAGGTCAATGACCTCATCGATGACGTCTCCGATGAAGTCATCGCCAATGACGTCACCCTATGACGTAATCGCTCGGGTAACCTTGAACTGGCCCAGCAGCCTTCTTTTGCCACTACTTATAATATTAGAAACATCAATTTACGCAGGTCCAGGGTCGATACCTCGAGCACCGCGTACTGGTCGGCCCGCTGGTCCCCCATTCTGAACAGCTCCCCGCTCTCCTCCCTGGTCCTGAACCTGAGCTGCACCTCCGTCACGTGACTGTCCGGCTCGAAGCTGAGTGAGTACTTGACGTAGCTGTGGGGCAGCAAGGTGACGGGAGCGGTGGGAGCGTCGCACAGGGAGCCGGTGTATCCGGGGGAGCAGAGGCACCTCGGCTCCCGGGCGCTTCCCACGCAGTCGCCGTGGACGCAATCGGGGGAGCAGGGGAGGGGGCAGCCGGGCGAGGTGGAGGGGGAGAGACCAGTGCTGGCCAGGTCGTACAGCTGCGGAGACGTAGTAGATATTAGTTTATTACAGAATCTGGCCTACAGAGTGACATATGAGTCACTATTTATTTTTGTTATTCTATGTAAACTCTACTTACCGGTATTATAAAAACTTAAATTAAATAGTTCACAAGAAATACAAATATTTGTTTAACTTCATCTTTGTGGTCAGGGAGCAAATAGTAGTGGGAAGGGTTTGTTTATCCTTGCTAATATTACTGGCCGAATCATTTTAAGTTTTCTTATTTCACTGTTACATACCAGATAATAACTTTACATCGTGACATTTTTTGTTTACATGTTTTTTTTTTATTTTTCAGTTGCTTTAGAACTGTTTTAAATTTCTTTTGAAAATAACACAGAAGACGGAAAGAAATGATATGCTATTGAAATTGTTATTTAATAAAACCTGCAAATTTAAAATGATTATAATCTTTATGTTTAAAACGTAAAAATTTTGTCCCTGCCCCTATATTCTAGGTAAGGATCAAATAAAAAAAGGTAGATATAATCAATTTAATGTTATTCATAAATTTTTGGTGAAATATCATCTTATCCTAGGGGTTGGTACATTGATGATATACATTGACTGTAAAATAAGGTATAGGGGAGACCAGCAAATAGTACTTGAATATAAACGATATTTGGAAATTTGTTTAGACATTTTTATTATTAGAGCGAAAAATATTAATAATTATTTATTTTAGGCTCTTCATCATTATAAAAATTGTAAAACTTATTTCCAAATGTAACACAACTATACAATTAATTTCCTAAAAATACAGACGGATGCCAGACTTTTTAGCAATTCCATATTATCTATCAACCTCAGTAGAAACTGATAATTTAATATAAATAAATCTTCATTGGTATTGTATATAAGCCTAGTATGTGTAATTATATTATGCCTAAATGTGCCTATTAGGTCTGATTTTGCTATTATGTGCAGGTTTATAAAATGCATAGAATAATTAGTAAAATATAAAATAATAACTAATCAGTAACTTTACAGTCCCAATGTAGTAAAACCACTTATAGTTTACTTTATATGATATAAGGTGAAGCTAGAATAGACTATGTTGTTAAATTAGGCAAGACTATCTTAGGATTGGTCAATTAATATAAAGTGATGCTTTTTTAAAAAGTTTTGTTATTTTATGTGTGACATTTACTATATGTTGTTGTTATATGTTTATTTAAGTTAACCCTTTAATGATAAAATATTTCCAAGTTCGTTCCTAACAAAAATTTTATAGAGGAGTGTAGCTGGCGTGAAATGTTTTGTCAAGGTATTCTACAAAGATACCTTTCTTCAAAGGGAATAACTAAAAAGATTTCCGTTTTACCTGGAATGAACAATTGATAGAATGCTCTTCTCCTGTACACTCAACGCTCTGAGGCAATATTTAATAATCCTTATTGGGAAACTTTATTTGTGTTGATTACTGTATTTCTCTAAAAAACAACAACGAATGTTCTAAAAATATTTTTTTTACAGAATAGTTATATTTAATTCAGTTTATGCTTTTGTATACTTATTGAAGAGGGGAAATTTTGTAATTATATATTAAAGTGAAATACCACTCACTGATCACGAAATGTCAGGAACTACCGAACGGATTTAATTCAAATTTTGGACACAGGATTGTCTGGCCTCTTAGATTTCAATTAGGAGACACAATTATAAAAATTCACGATCCAACCATTGGAATTCAAGAAAACCTGCAAGTTTTCTACTTCTCTAAAATCACTGAACGGATGTAGACTATAAAAAATATAGTACACATATTTGTCTTACCGTCTACCTGCTAGCTAACTCTTAGTTGGGTAAAATTCACTATCCAACAGTAGGCATCCAAGGAAAACTACGAGGTTTCCATGTCTTAAAAACACTGAACGGATGTATACCAAAATTTGTATACCGGTTGGTTTTATAAATTTGGCATGGAAGTTCATCTTTGCTAGTAGGTGCTCACTTAGAAACCGTTTTTCAAATATAGTTTTTGAAGTTCTTTAGAGCTCTGCCTCGCAGGACTTCAAAATTACTCTAAGGCCTAATGGGTTAAAAATTTGACATGGCCGTTCCTCTTTGCACTTAGGTACTCACTAAGAAAATGTTTTGCCAAATTCATTCATTGCTCCAGACTCCACCCACTACTATTTCGATGTGTCAATACAATTCTGAAGGAAGAATATTTCGTTGTTTTAAAAGGATTTTACAATGCATCAAACGAATTCAATCCTGGGCGAAGCCGTGACGGGCAACAACTAGTATTCTACAGACACGGATTATTTCTAAAAGAAAATGCTACTGATAAAACAATATACTTTTTTATACCTTACGTTATATCAAACTATACCTAACTATTTAAATAGAGTATAATATGTCACAATATTGTGCTCACTACGAAAAACTTTGAAATTTTTTTATGAAAAGCTTTAAATAAAAAATATTTATTATGAAAAATTTCAAAGTTTGTAAAATTTGAATACATGAAAAGTGTTCATTCATCTATATTCATTAATATTATTTCATGTGGCACATTACAAAATATTTTTTATGTCATACCCCACTAACTCACAAGCCACTGAAGAATATATTAAAACTAAATATCAATACCTTATTGTATTATTTACCTTACTATTACAAAAAAAGTTCTTAATGCAGCCATCAAAGCTCTCTCCATAAGGCACATGGTTCCAGCGGTACCGCTGGGGTTGAAGGTCGCCCACTCGCCAACCACCGAGCTGAAGGGGCGCTACCAGGTTGAGCTGCTCGGTGAAGGGAGGCATGGCGCCCTGGGCGCTGCAACTGGGCGCATCCTTGAGACCCGTAACGCCAAGACACCGGTCCACTACTAGCTGCACCGTCTGCCACATATACGTTAGTAATACTGTGCCAGATAGGACGAGCTGCTTGGTGTAGGGAGGCATGTCGCCCTGGGCGCTGCAACTGGGTGCATCCTTTAGACCCGTGACGCCCAGACACCGGTCCACTACTAGCTGCACCATCTGCCACACATTCGTTAGTTACACTGTACCAGATAGAAAGAGCTGCTCGGTGTAGGGAGGCATGTCGCCCTGGGCGCTGCAACTGGGTGCATCCTTTAGACCCGTGACGCCCAGACACCGGTCCACTACTAGCTGCACCATCTGCCACACATTCGTTAGTTACACTGTACCAGATAGAACGAGCTGCTCGGTGTAGGGAGGCATGGTGCCCTGGCGCTGCAACTGGGCGCATCCTTGAGACCCGTGACGCCCAGACACCGGTCCACTACTAGCTGCACCGTCTGCAACACATTCGTTAGTTACACTGTACCAGATAGAACGAGCTGCTCGGTGTAGGGAGGCATGGTGCCCTGGGCGCTGCAACTGGGTGCATCCTTGAGACCCGTGACGCCCAGACACCGGTCCACTACTAGCTGCACCGTCTGCAACACATTCGTTAGTTATACTGTACCAGATAGAACGAGCTGCTCAGTGTAGGGAGGCATGGTGCCCTGGGCGCTGCAACTGGGTGCATCCTTTAGACCCGTGACGCCCAGACACCGGTCCACTACTAGCTGCACCGTCTGCAACACATTCGTTAGTTACACTGTACCAGATAGAACGAGCTGCTCGGTTTAGGGAGGCATGGTGCCCTGGGCGCTGCAACTGGGTGCATCCTTGAGACCCGTGACGCCCAGACACCGGTCCACTACTAGCTGCACCGTCTGCCACACATTCGTTAGTTACACTGTACCAGATAGGACGAGCTGCTTGGTGTAGGGAGGCATGTCGCCCTGGGCGCTGCAACTGGGTGCATCCTTGAGACCCGTGACGCCCAGACACCGGTCCACTACTAGCTGCACCGTCTGCAACACATTCGTTAGTTATACTGTACCAGATAGGACGAGCTGCTCGGTGTAGGGAGGCATGGTGCCCTGGGCGCTGCAACAGGGTGCATCCTTGAGACCCGTAACGCCCAGACACCGGTCCACTACTAGCTGCACCGTCTGCAACACATTCGTTAGTTATACTGTACCAGATAGGACGAGCTGCTCGGTGCAGGGAGGCATGGTGCCCTGGGCACTGCAACTGGGCGCATCCTTGAGACCCATGGCGCCCAGACACCGGTCCACTACTAGCTGCACCATCTGCCACACATTCGTTAGTTATACTGGACCAGATAGAACGAGCTGCTTGGTAAAGGGGGCAGGGCGCCCTGGGCGCTGCAACTGGGTTCGTTCTGGTGACCATCACACCCAAATTCTGATCCGCTCTTTTTGGTTGATTCTATTTATGGTTCTATTTCTATTGCACTGAATCAAATTATTCAGTTGTTAGAGGCGCTTTAGCCTTGTTTTGAACAAGTATATTTTTACTGCCTTGTTGTTGTTTGTTTCCGGTTTCTATTTTCTGGCAAATTACAAATAGCCTGTCCGTGAGCTCAATCGCTCGGAACTACAGTATGGAGTGTTCTCGATTGTAGTTCTTTCTGGACCTTGCACATTAGGGATGTATGTCACAACCTCATATCGGTTTGCACTTTAAAAATAACCTAATTTTAAAAATAATTTATAGAAAGGTTGAGTCAAGTAAATCCAACTGTTTGAATGCAATCTTTCACAAATTTTTATTTTTTGTAAGTAAACATCATAGCTTTAAAAGACAAAGAACTTTAATTTCCTTAATGCTATAATATTTTTTAAATATTAAATTCATTTTAACGCTTTATTTATGTTCACAATGTAATGAAGAAAGTTATACTGTACCTTAATAGTGATTGTTTAAGAAAAATCAAGGATATAATTATATAAACATAAATAAATGCTGCAATAGTAACTTAATTTCGGTTTTATAAGGGATTTAAATAATAATTCACAATGTTACCAATCATTTATTGCTATTTTCTATACACTATTTTTAGTAGTATTTGTAAAAGTTTATTTGAAGTGATCGATTATGGATTATTTGTTCGAAATTTACGAACAAATTGAACATTAATTGAAATTGAGATCGCCACTGATCGAAATGCAACCAAAGAAGTAGTTGATTTGGATCTCAGTAGTGCAGTCACCAACCCAAACTTCTGGGACCTCTCTGAAACATGTAGTTTTCTAGAATTTTTTATTTCACAACAGCTGTCTAATGACTCAATCTATCAAACTCCTCCCATAAGATTAACATTGAAATATTAAAATCTGTAAGGCTAGTCTCTGGTGGCCGATGTGAATTATAATGGGAATCTGTTCACCTACCTACAAGATATTACTTATCTAATGGTAATTGGGTATTCCTCCTACAATGCACACAAGATGAGAAAGATTAAGAAAATAAATCATACCTATAAATATATAGATATAAAATATACTGTTATAAACAAAATAACACCGCTAATAAATTTCTCGTTAAAATTTTATTTAAACTTTTCCTTTACAAGGTATAAATGCAATAAGTAAAGTATTAAACATTAAAAGCATTGTGAACTATAATGTCAATGCTGAGGAAGTCGGTTTCTCTCAGTTATCTTTCAGAATTTTTTTAATTAATAAAGAGTAGAGTAGATTGGTAACGATTATTATAGGCCATCAAACATTACTTGATTAACCGACGCACTCTGCGGTGTGTATTTTAAGGTAGATATGACTGAATTGTGAGTGTGACATATAAATATTTTACTGACAAAGATCATCTGATTCAATTGTCATGATCTTTAAATAATAGCCCAATGCACTTAGGCAATAACGGTCCAGTTTCACACGATAAAAAAGATTCTAACTTTCGTCAGGTTTGAACCTGAAACTTTCAATGAAAGGCGAGCTCTACAACCAGTTAGCTACATACAAGGTGGTTGCACGAGACGTGAGACAGTGTGTGAGACGAGCGGGAGCAAAAGAGAACAAAATATTGCGCTTGCGCGCCCACTCGCCACTAGAGTGCAGCTCTTGTCAGGTGCAGTTCGCTAAAAACATTATAAAACTTTGACTCAATAATAATCAGTGAAACATTTAATTTTAATCACCTGCATATCAATAACTGTTTATAGTTATTATTAATGGTGATGTATTATTAAGCTGTATTGTATTATTACTCTGTGATTTTTTTAATTGTTAATGGTTATTTTGCTACCGGAATTAAAGCTAGGACAATTTGACTAGTGTGTGCAGCGAGGCTAGTACACGGTCACCCGCCTCTCCCACTCCTACTCCATTCCCCTCCCAGCCATCTTGCTCCCCTCCCCCATGCGCGGACTGTCTCACGTCTCGTGCAACGGCCTGTAGTCAGATTTGGTGGCGGTTATAACAGACTTCATATCCTCTAGTTCCCCGACCTCCGTGTTCCAGGTGATGTCGAGGCGGTGCCAGGCGCTGTCGTTCAGTCTTGTCTCCGTGGTAACCACGAGTTCCACGGTCCCTGACCCGTAGTCCACCAGGAGTCGGGGGTACCCGTCCACCAGCTCCACCGATATAAAGTCTAGGAGTGGACACAACATGGCTTACAATAGAAGGAAATAGCCACATTGTGGAACAAAAGTTGGAAAAGTGCTTGAATCTTCTTTATATATACTACCGATGCATAACTTTTTTACTAAATCTAAATTTTACAGGAAGATTTTTCCTACTAAAATTTATTGTTGAAACGAACTGCACGAATATGATGGATTGGAGCTGTGCTTATGTTTGTTAGGTAGCTGCCAGTATTTAGTTTTCCCTTCTATTACAAAGGTTATTTTTAATTCCAAACAAATAATGTTTTGGTTAGTGGAAGATTAGTTTCATTGAAAAGGTAAAACCTCTTGTTTATTTTATCAGAAATTAACTAACAATAATACGTAAATTTTAGAGAACGTTTGAGTCCACACACAGTTAGCTTGCTGCCGAAATTAACAATGAAGAAAAGGAATTTATTTCCCCTTTACTTTTATTTCCCAATTTTAGTGAAACAAGTATATCGCAGTAGTCCTGCTTTTAAGGCAAGAGGCTTCAGTTCGCTCAAAGATGACAGCATTACATGTACTAAATATATTACTGAACCTTTGTGCCTTTAGATCTAACATTCTTGTGACGGGTGGAGGGTAATTATGTAGTTTGTTGTTTTTTTACGAATATAATAGTAATAGAGTGTGCAAAAGCAACTTTTTTTTCATACAATGTACTTTTGAAAAATAACTTAACATAACGAGAACTTATAATTTTTTCCTATCTTAAGTTTTATACTAAGACGCTTTTTTCTTTTAACTGTTTGTCACCGTTATCATTAGTGACAAAAAATGTAAAAAGTTTGAGCCTAGTTACGTTTAGCTAAATAACTAACAGTCAATGTAGATGTAAAATAACAATAAGTAAATTAATATCGGCTAAAGAAAATTTAGTTACCTATAAAAATTTTGATGGAACTAAGTTAATATGTCAGAACAAGCGAACACACCTGAAGCCGTCATCCCCCCGGGTTTGGGGGGCCCGACCGGGCCGTTGTACACCAGCTGCCCGTCCGCTTTTCTGGTCAAAAACTCGAAGGACAGATGTGAGTTTTCGCACACGCTCAGGGGAGGGTACCAGGCGTACCCTTCGCCGTTGAAGGTGCGGGAAGTCTTTTGACACCTCGGCCCGTTGAAACCACTCGGACATGAACAACTGAAACGTGTCAAAATGGACTATATAACGTAACCTTTTATACCATTCATCGTGCGAGCTATAATAAGGCAACTTATCAGTAGTAGTTTTTTAAAGACCTTTTTAATTTCGACAGTTATTATGCAAAATTTTGATTGAGGAATATATTGTTTGACATTGATAAAGGTGCTAGCTGTTACCCGAGATGCTTTGTAATGCAAACCAGACGATGTTCCCCTTCACTGAGGTTATTCTCCAAAAGTCTACAATATAATTAGCTTTTTATGGCCAATCTTCCCTCCGGTCATTTTTAAGTTCCTATTTAAAATAGGGGGAAAACTATAATACCTAATAATTCTATATGTACCTTTAACCGCTAAGCTCTTTATACATTGCTTACTGCACTATTCTTTATATAAAAGATTAAAGAGAATGATCCGTAGGCTTGCAGAATTCCTTTCAAATGTACTATCGTCCCTCTGGTTAAGTCAGAAAGAACTAAAATTTCATTTAAATTCTTGTTCGAATAATATAGCTGGATTTTTTAATAGTCAGCTATGAGAAGTTTGTTTTTGTTCTTATTACCTCATTTTAAGCATTCCAAGTTTTACCGTATGAACAGCCATTTAAATAGTACCGGTAGTGAAACACTACATCCAAACAGTTTGAAAACACTGAAGCAAATTTGATTTTTGAAAGGGGTGAATTTATGGTCTAACTAGAAAAATTGGTCACCTGATGCCGTAGCGGCCCTCGATGCACCTTCCGCCGTTGTAGCACGGCCGGCTACGGCAGGTCTCGGGTCTGGTGTGGTCCCGGGCGCCACAGAGGCACTCCGCCACCACGGCCACCCTCACCCCTGCCAGCGCCGTGGTGTTGGCATTCACCAGGGATGTGCCGCGAACCTCCAGCCGCGGGGTGCAGCTGCCCTCACACGCGCTCCCGCCCAGCCGCTCCGAGCACTCCCCCGCGCCCACCTGGCTGATGTTCAACCTGACCGACTCCTCGATCTGGAAACACAGTCAGATGGATGAGCTTCTTCATGCAGTGGTCATACTTAAAGACACCGATCCCTCGTATTTTAAGGTGAAAATTACTGAGGGCAAAGAACTAAATCACTATTTTGAGCCAGGGACCTCACATAGTGGGAATTTTAGCCTGAATATGAATGAGAGATGAGTGTGTAGGATGGTTGTGGCACAATCTTGTAGTCTTGTTACTGACTAAAGCTGACATTCTCCTTGGACAGGACTGTTAATTCATAGCCCAACAGCCAATGGTATCTAGGGACCTACCGTTTAACCTGGGATCCGAACCACAATTTCGACGTCTTATATACGAATTGGTCTAATTATGAGGGTGGTCTTTATGGATGAACTAGTATTCACTAGTGCGGACGTTAATTCCCACCAGAGAACATTGCATACACAAGCCATTGCTTATAACTATCCACAATTCGTGACATCCAAGTAGCTGGATTAACGGACGTCGCCACCGTCGCAGCCACCCACTTCTCAACAGTGCGAACGCTTCTTCATGCTGTGGCCATACATAAGGACACCGATCCCTCGTGTTTTAAGTTGAGAATAACTAAGAGTAAGGGTAATAAGTGTGAAGGGTCAGATTAGATGCAGCTTTGTTACTGACAAATATCTGCTTAACTATTTTCTAGGATCATTAATTAATAGAGAAATGACCAGAGACAGCTGGGTACAGTTTTAAGCACCAAAAGGCTCCTAACATTTCTCAGGATATTCGATTTAAAAATGTGAGGGCCATAACCACTCACCTACCTATCTAGTATTGATATTGGATTACTGGACTGGGACGGTAGTGTCGTCCTGTAATCCAGCTACTTAAAGGTCACGAATTGTGGATAGTTAAAAGCGATGGCTTGTGGATGCGATATTCCCGAGTGGGGATTAACGCCCGCACTAGTCAATACTAATTCATCCATAAAGACCATCCCCATAATTATACCAATTCGTATATATGAGGTTGAAATTGTGGTTCAGATCCCACGTTAAACTGTAGGTCCCTAGATGTCATTGGCTGTTCGGCTATTAATTAACAGTCCTGTCTAAGGAGAATGTCGGCCTTAGTCATTAACAAGACTACAAGATCGAGCTCAATCATCCTACACTCACCTCTCATTCATATTCATTTTAAAATATCCACTATGTGAGGCCACTGTCTCAAAATATTCTTACGCGTTGAATTTCTTTTTAAATACCAACCTACAAAAAGTTCTAAGTGCCGAAGTATCTGATAAACTTTAAGGAGAAGTCCAGGAAAATATTTGCCAAAGTAGTTAATTTAATACAAAAGTTGTGATTATTTTTGACAAGGTGTAAAAGCGCACTCACCAAGTTGGCATGCAGCATGAGCATCCCGTCTAAGACCTCGCGTTTGAAGTTGGTTACGGCAAACCGGACGTCCGTGAGCGGAGGGTTGGCGTTAACTTGTTGAACACTGAAGACGGCGACGTGTTCCTCCTCTACTTCCAAAACTTCCGCCAACTTTGTTTGTAACAGAGAGAGTTTACTTCCACCGTTCCGCTTCTTCTGTTAAAGAAACAACATTGATTAACGCAAGACTACTTTACACACTTGAGACTTTTAACAAGATCCTCGCCGCCTTGCCTTATACATGCGTGGGATTAAAATTGACTTTTGCAGCTTGGATACTAATTCAAACATTGAACGAAGTTAAGTAGACTAATAACCATAAACTTGTAACAAGTTTGATTTTATCCTATCTTATACTCCAATGCGAGTAAGTTATGTATGTTTGCATACGGATCTCAAGATAGGGTCGAAGGATTTTCTTCAAAACTTTGCAAATATAACTTTGTTCTGGGATAAAATAATATAAATACAGGACTCTATGCAAGGAAAAATCGTATTTCCTTATAATCTTTATTTCAAATTAAACAAATTTTCAACATTGGTATTATGGGGTTAGATATAAAAACAAACAAAATAATGAATCCCCAAGTACTATTCATTATAGGATTTATCTGAATTAAAAGGTTGTTAGTGTTGTTTGCAGTAGTGAGTTTAAATGTGTGTATATTTTGTATTGAACGAAATAATTCACCTCTTACTTGTACAACCATTTGTAACATAAAGGTACAATAAGGTGTGAAAATAACATGTTACTATTTTGTAATGTGTTATTACCATACTTTTCGATAGTATGCTATCGAAAAGTATGGTATTCAGGTTTTAATCATTATAACCGAAAGTTTTTTGTGAGGATTTGAGATTCTTTAGAAGGAAATTACACCATTGACTATGTACACTAACGCGAATAGACCTCTCATCTAATGCATGTAGTTTAAGTACAAAATTTGGAAGTTTCGTGTACGCCAGAGTCGCTGCCATCGATGTTGTTATTATTCAGCTGGATTTACAGTGCTGAAAAAATTCTTGTTCATCACACTACATCGATATCACCTGTTTTCGACCCTCACTTCTACCAACGAAACACCTGTTTTGCAGGCATAGACCGGAAAAATTTGCCGGCCTAGGGCGGTAATGGAAACGGTAGCAGAGAAATCTAGAATATAAGAAGATTTTTAACAACAACAACAACAAATAAGAAATCAGTGACGCAATTTGTAGTTCAGCTGATAGCAAATGTTAAATATGTATGACGTAGATGGGAAAATAGTGCTTTTCGCTTGGAATCAGCTGTAGTCACCTACCGTTAGAGTATTAGTTTTGGTGGCCTTAGCTGATGTGAAGTGGTTGCCTAGCAACCAGAAACTCAAGCAGTAAATCTCGCTAGGTTAGTGAGGTTATGTTTTGTTTGTTATGAACGAAAAAGTATTTTTTTCACTTTTTTAGAATTTATTGAATTGTGTAGTGTGATGAAAAATATCATTCGTAACTCGGGCCGGCAAAACGCTACTTTCGGCCCTTGTGACGAAATATACTATACCAAAACATAAACATAACTCTCAGTTACAAAATGTTTCATCCTTGGTTGAGAAGAGTGGTAATACTGATTTATCTCTCATATGTCACTTGTACTTCATGTACGCCGCAGAAGATCGCACCAACTTCAATAGGTTTCAAACACGCCTATGCTATGAGAAGTCTATTCACGTTAGTGTATATAGTTAAAGCTTACAAGTACTTGCAACTTGACAAAAAATTAATCTTCTTGATTGCACACGTTAATAAAACTAATATACTTAAAATATATAGCTTTGCTTTATAATTAATGTTGACTTTATAATTAATGTTTAAATAATTTCCAAAACAATGTTAATGTGTTTATATACCAATAAAACCATTACTCTAAAACAACATAGAATCCCACTCACATAAATTGCAAAAGCTATTTGAGCTTACCAGTAAATCTATTGCGGAAATCCCACTCAACCTGAGTGATCCGGAGTTGGTAATGGAATTGTATGACATATCCTTCACTCTGACCCTGACGTGGGCTTTCACGTTGTTCTGGTTGTGTTTTCGGTCTTGCACCTTGAAGTAGAGGTTGTACAGGCCCCGGTGCGTCCCTGATCTCATCATTAATTCTCCACTCTCCTCGTCGAGTTTGAAGCGATGGTTTTCACGGGTTTCCCATTTGAAAGTTTTATCAGGGAGATCCCAATCGTCTAGATCTTCTACGTACACTCTGCCGATTGGAATGTCCATGTTTTGTGCCTGGTAAGCAATAAAAGATGGTATGATAGCAAGAACAATAACAGTAGATAGATTTATAGTACAAATGATTAAGCTGTTTTTATTAAAGTTTAAGAAGGTTAGAAAATGGTATGCAAATGCAGGTCTAAAATTCTAAAAACACACATGAAAAATGCCTATTTATTTCACATTATAAACGATATTTCCTTATAATTTTAATATTTTTTTTTATTACTTGATATTTCATCTATTATTGGTCTTAGGGAAAATTTGTATATCATACAGCACATTAAAAATAAATTAGTAGTGTCAAAAGTTTTATAATTGAACAGCAAAGTTAACTACATAGAATTAAAAACCTACATATATATTTGTCACTGGATTTTTAACCCTAAAAATAACCATAAAAATGTTAGCATTCAATGAAAAAATTCGATTTTTTTAAAAGTATTTATTAAATATAATATAATTGGTACTCATAGTTTTGCCTTGAGTATCTGATGACACCTTGAAAAGCAAGATTGTTTTTCTTTCTCTTAAGTATTAAGATAATTACCAGTTCTAAGACAGATGATTTCATTTTCTAATTTGTTTTTAAGTATAATGAATTGTTTATGTTAGTGACAAATTGCCATTTTCAGACCAGTTCAATGACCTCTGGATGACATGTCAAGGTACCATTGTAAATCATCAATGATTGAATTGAATTTATTTATTTATTCTAAAATAATATATACTGTTCAGACAAAAATACAAAAACCAAACGAATCTTAGCTTAAAACAAATAAAAAGATAAATTCTGCTAAATAAAAATAGTACAAATTGAGCCGATTAACATAATATAAAACAATAACAAACATAACGAACAATAACATAAAAATTGAATAAAAAAGGATTGGGTTCTAATTTCTAATTATGTTGACATTTAATTGCCGTGACAGTGAGCAAACATAACAATCATTCTTTTGAAAAGAAATTATGTACGATCTAACCGGTGTGACAAGTTTAGCCAGTGATCGACTACATGACGTCATCAAAATAACGTCATCAATAGGGACTTTTTTTGTTATTGACTTGGACTTAAGCTGAGCATTTGCCATTGACGGATATTACACGGCCAATACTGGCGAATCCAAAGGTTGCCGGTTCGATCCTGAGAAAAGTTAGTAGCTTTTTAAGGGTTCGATTCTTGACCCAGTTGCCATTTGTCATTGGGCTATTTGATGCTTTCTAACAACTGGTCGATGTTAGATAGTTACAAGACTGGTATTTGGACCGTTCCCCGTCAAAACGTTACAAAATGCCACTGGCGTAGATACACTCAAAATACAAAATAAAATACAGATCGCAATATTTGGATCGTGATCCTGGATAAAAAAACTGATTGAGTGTGTAAAGTAAAATATTGATGAGTGATCCATGAACCACACACCAATATTTGACTTTACACACTCAATCTGTATAGTGATCCAGGATCACGATCCAAATATCGAAATCCGTATTGATCGAGTAAGATCCGCCATTAAGTGTATTAAAGAGTTGAAACTGTATGTACTCACCCTGTAGACGTAGGCCTGCACGTCCATGGAGCCCGGGCCCATGGGGTTGTCGTTGTCGTCGCCCACCACCACAGTCAAGGTGTTGGTGCTGCTCCTCACGGGCTGGCCGGAGTCAGAGATCACTATCGGGACTAAATACTCCTTCTGCTGCTCCCGGTCGAATGAAACCAAGGAAACCACTCTGGCCACATCCTCATATCCTTTGATAAAAAATTGGTAAAATAAATAAGTGAGACAAAGAAGAATACATGTTACGGTTAAACTTGAATGATACCTGTAGTTTTTTTTATTTAACTAAACAATAACTTATTAAATTTGGTTTATATAATAGAAATGATATTAAATATATTATCATTCAACTTTATAGATTAAACAACTGTGTTCAATATATTGCTACAACACCTATTAACACTCAAACTAATTCAAACAAATTAATTGGACTACTTTTGTATGCTTTTCCTTTAAATTTACTATAGGTATGGTATAAAGTTCAAAGATATATCTTACACATTTCATAGCTTTTGCATTACGTGTTAATATTTTGTTAAACTAGAGTTTATAGGTCAACAATTATGAATTACGGAAACGTAATCAAATCTCCTTCAATTACGCCATAGCATGAGTGCGTTGCAAATTAATTATTAGAGAATACCCTTGAAAGATATCAATTAAAAATTGCATAATTGATGGATGTTGCTTATTGATAGGACATTGTATTTTTAATGTTAGGATAGGGAAAAATAAATAGAAGGCCTATACCTTACCTTACCTTACCTTATATCCTTCAATTGATGTTTGAAAGCGCCACTTCGGATTGAATCTTGTAACCTAACCCATATCATGTCAATAAGAATAACATTCGCAATCTGTTTTTGTCTTATCTGGTCAGTGGCGTAATGGTTACAACGTATTACCAGCTGATGAGAGAGCAATATTCTATTACAATGTAACAGTAACTGGCTGGGTAGCTGAGCGGTTATAGTGCTCACCTTTGAATCCAAAGGTTGCCGGTTCGATCCTGAGGAAAGTCTGTAGCTTTTTTAAGGATCAATTCTGGACCCAGTTGCCATGTGTCATTGGGCTATTATTAATTATGCTTTCAAACAACTGGTCGATGTTAGATAGTAAACAAGACTGGGGTTTGGACCGTTCTACGTCAAAATGTTACAAAACTGCCAATGGAAGATAGGCAAAAAAGAAAAAAAACAGTACTCCTCGGCCCTGACTGAAGAGACCTACGCTCTCGGTGTTGCTTATTTTAAAGTGAACATGACTTAAAGGTGAGTGTGTGTAGTGGATCATATAAGGAGTAGGTAGCTTTATCACAGACAAAGGCTAGATGGTTCATTTGTCGGGACCATTAATAAATAGCCCAAAGACCAAAGGCAGCTGGGTCCATTTTCGAAACATCATTAACTTTTCCCATGATGGAACATAAATTCACAGTGAAGTTTACCTTCCTCCTGCACAACTCTGAACGACGACTTGATCACTTCCTCGGCATTCGGGTCCAGCACGAAGGTGAAGGGTGGTCCGTTCCCCTTGACGGCGTCATCGGGATCGACGGCCAAAACCCGCAGGATCTCCCCGGCATGGTCGTTCTCCTGCACCACGGGCCGGTAGTCCTCTGAGAACCTGGGGTGGGATGGGAGAGAAAAGAGAGTAACCGAATACAAGTGCACGAGTATGGTTGTTTTTGTTATTGGTGGATAATGATAGCCCGGCCAAACCGCTAAGCACGTCAGAATCTAACGGGCATTTTGAGTCCCCTGAAGAATGTGATATTGAAGGAGGAGCAAAGGAGACACGGGACATCAGACGGCCTCCTTGGCCAATCAGAGAACCAACTCTCGTTCTTATGTGACAACTGATTTTCAGGCTCAAACATGCGCTTCGCTCTGCCCTTTAAACGGCTAACCAACCGACTGTCCATTCATGTTCCAGAGGGGGTTTCCCATGCCCACAGCACGTATTTAACCTTCCGTTCAATAGAACATGAATAGATCATGATGGAAGGGAAATTGTCTATGTGGACGGTCAAAAGGCTTAACACCTATTATGATAACTTAGTTTGCTGTAACCAATGTCTACTTTGCAAGTACTGTACTATAAAACAGTTTGAGTGTCCTGTTTCACGAGTACGGTACTCATTGGGCGTGGAAGTTGTGGCTGAGGATGGTCGTGCTCATCAATCAGACAGCTGATGAACAAATTTCATACTTTCCTGCTTTCAAATGCATTTTTACAAATTTATTTTTATTGTTTGTTTACACCTTTTACTATCTTAGTGTTGTGAAATAATACACTAATGAAAAGAAACCAAATATAAGGTTTTAATCAACTTAAAACAGAGCTAATTATCTCACATCATGATTAGAAAACTACATCATAAAAAACAAATATAAACAATAACAATTTAGCTCAGCTGAGTGGTAATTTGACATTTGGATTTATAAACATATGTAACATTACATTCACCCCCTCTTTTTTATACATAGTCACTGAGGTAGGCAGGGGGCCTTCTGACTCTAGCAGAACGGCGAAGATCCGGTGTGTGCGTCCCAGGCGGAGACCGTAAATTATCATTGGTTTGAGGATCAGGGGCAGACGCTGGCGACGACTGTGAACGATCATGATCTTGAGAATCAGGAGGCTCTCTTTGATCTTCAGTATCTTGATAATTGTTTTGAGGAGAATCATCGGGAGTGGTTATAACACATTCTTCAGGACTTGTAGGTATCTCTAGTGGAGGTCTGGCCAGATGTCGCACTGATACTAAAGTTTCTCGGCCATCGTTGTACTTGATTCGAGCATAATCGGGATTTGCTTCTAAGAGTTGTGCTTGCTCTACTAAGGGTTCGTATTTGTTGTTTCTTATGTGTCTTCTTACTAGAACAGGCCCCGGATTCATCAACCATTGGGGTTGTGTGACTCCATAAAATGATCGTCTGGGATGCTTGAATAGTCGTTCGTGCGGTGTTTCGTTAGTGGCTGTACATAACAGGGAGCGAATACAGTGCAGAGTCTCTGGAATCACGTACTCCCACTGTTCAGTCTTCATGTTCTTGTTGCGTAGAACAAGTGATATTGTTTTCCATATTGTTCCATTGTACCGCTCCACTTGAGAATTGCCCTGGGGATTGTAGGGAGTAGAACGGCTTGTTGCTTTTCCTTGGGAATGTAGGAATTCACTAAGTTCTCTAGACATGAAAGCAGAACCCTGATCAGAATGGATGAATGCTGGCATACCGAAAATCGAAAAGATGGAGGTCAGAGCTTTAATTACGGTTGATGCTGAAGTATCAGGGCAAGGAATGGCAAATGGGTATCTTGAAAACTCATCGACTACTGTGAGGATATATTTGTTCCGTGTTACAGATGGCATTGGACCTTTGAAATCAATGTTAAGTCTCTCGAAAGGAGCCATGGCTCGAACTAGAGTTGTTGGTGGTTTCCGATAGAACTGAGGTTTGACTTCGGCGCATATGGAGCAACTTGCTGTCATCTTGCGGACGTCGTCCAGTGAATAAGGAAGATTTTTGCTCTTCACAAAGTGAAACATTCGTACAATGCCTGGGTGTCCTGCATCGCAGTGAATTTTGTGAAGTTTCTCCGAGTCCCTTACCGATAGGAAGGATGTGACACGAGAAAACGCATCAGCTGCGACATTTTCTTTGCCTGAACGATAGACGATATCATAAGAGAAAGGAGCTAGCTCTAAGCGCCACTTCAGAATTTTGTTATTCTTGACTTTACCATAGTGTTTCTGATTAAACATGTATGAAACTGACTTTTGATCTGTAATTAGTTTAAACCGTCGACCAATAAGAAAGTGTCTCCATTTCTGAAGAGAGTCATATATTGCCAGAGCTTCTTTTTCTATTGCTGGTAGATGTTGTTCGCATTTGGTAAGGGTCCTTGAAAAGAAACATATTGGTCTTCCTGCTTGGGAGAGAGTGGCAGCTATTGTGTATTCTGACGCATCCGTTTCTACAGTAAAGGGAATATGTGGATCAACTGCAGTCATGCTAGATTTAGCTATTTCGTCTTTCAAAGATTTGAAAGCCATTACCGCCTCACCATCCAAAGGAAATGTTTTAAGGCTTGACAGAGGACGGACTTTTTCAGAAAACTTCGGGATCCATTTAGCATAGTATGAAAACATGCCCAGAGCTCTCTTGAGACTTGCATTGTCGGTCGGAGTTGGATATTCTAGGAGCGTTTTCAATCGTTCTGGGTCAGGGCGCATGGACATGTTTTCGACGATGTAGCCCAGGACCGAAACTTTAGTCTGAGAGAATTTGCTTTTGCCCTTATTGATCGATAGCTGATACTTGTCGACCGCATCCATGAATTTCTTGAGGTTGTGATCATGTTCTGCCTGGTTTCGTCCACAAACAGTAATGTCATCCAAGTAGGCGAATGTGTCTGATAGCTCCTCACTATCTATGATCTGATCAATAGACCGTTGAAAACAGGCTACCCCATTAGTAACACCAAAGGGAATGCGTGTATATTGGTAGAGTTTCCCATTGGCTTCAAATGCAGTAAAAGGCTTGTCTTCTGACCGAATCGGTATCTGATGATATGCTTCCTTTAGATCAATAGTGCTGAAAACTGAGTACTGAGCAATCTTAGAAACAAAGGATTCTATGTGAGGTAGTGGATAGGCGTCTAATTGAGTGAATTTATTAATTGTTTGCGAGTAGTCGACACACAAACGTTTCTTGTGACCATTATCCACAACAACGATTTGAGCTCTCCACGGCGATTGACTAGGTTCGATTACACCTTCAGAGATAAGCCTTTTTACTTCATTTTTGATGAACTTGCTTTCTTCCTCAGAATAACGCCGGGATCTTATAGCTATTGGTCTGACATCCTCTGTTAAGTTTTCAAAGAGAGGAGGTGGAGGTACCCTAGCACTTACTAGATTACATACATTGAAAGGGGGCCGTTTACCTCCAAAATTCAATTCGATGGTAGAGTGTTGGCGAAGGATATCATGTCCAATAACAACATCAGCGCACAAATTAGCTAAGACCAGAAGTTTTGCCTTGGGATAATAGTGTCCACTATAGTCGATATCAACAATGCAGTGGCCAAGAGTAGATGAAGTGTGACTTGTTGACGCCATAGATATATTATGTTTTGTAGCATATTTAAAGATATTGTATCGGTCAACAGCTTCCTGAGATATAAAACTATCGGAACTTCCTGTGTCTATTAATGCCTCAACTGGATTACCATTTATAGTCAGTAGTACAGTAGCTTTTGAAAGACATTTTTGTGAGGCAGCAAGTAAGGAAGAGGTCAAAGAGTTAACTTTTGAATTTTCTTTAGTCGATTGCCTATTCTCAAATGAATTGAATTGTTTCCGAGAGTTACACACTGTTGCCCAATGTCCTTTCTTTTGACATATCTTGCAAATGGAATCTCTTGCAGGACAGACCTTACGAGAGTGTCTAGATTTTCCACAAAAGTAGCATGAACCATTTTTAAGAGAAGAGATTTGGAAAGAGGACGGATCATGAGACTCAAGAGATTCAGTCTTAACCTCTGCCTTTGGATGACTACTGGGCTCAAGAATGGTTTGGGTTACTGAGTTGCAAGGCGCTACATAGGATAGTGCTTGATTTTCAGCTGCTTCCAATGTAGCAGCTTGGTTATATGCCTGATCAAGAGTTAAAGTTAGATTTTCTAGCAGTCTTTGGCGAATAGTTTGAGACTGCAACCCTCGGATAAATGCATCTCTAATATATTCGTTTTGATTTTCAGAGGCTGAGACAGATTTAAAATTACATGACTTACTAAGTTCTTTAAGTTTTCTTAGATACTGATCTATGCTCTCACCTGCCTCTTGCCTTCTTGTGGCTAGTTGATGCCGAGAATATATTTCATTTGTAGGTTTGACGTAGAGTTTTTCCAAGAGAGATATGGCTTCGTCGTACGAATTAGCTTCCGAGATGACCTCATGGATTGAATAATTTACAAAATTAAAAAGTAGTTTTAATTTATCTTCCTCTGCAGCACATATCTCATCGGTGAAATTCTCAAAAGTAGTTTTCCAATGCTTCCATCTTTTGTCTGCATGTGATTCATTTGGATCTAGAGAAAGTCTTTCAGGCTTAAAGTATTTGTCCATATTCTAATTTGATTGGAGTAAGAAAAAAAATTAAGTTGATTAAATTGTTGTGAAATAATACACTAATGAAAAGAAACCAAATATAAGGTTTTAATCAACTTAAAACAGAGCTAATTATCTCACATCATGATTAGAAAACTACATCATAAAAAACAAATATAAACAATAACAATTTAGCTCAGCTGAGTGGTAATTTGACATTTGGATTTATAAACATATGTAACATTACACTTAGATGACAAAATATATTTATTGTTTATTTCGGCTCATCTACAGGACACCAACTTTCTTAGAATATGTGCGAATTTCACCTACGCACACACAAGGTGAGAAAAAGAAAGGACATCACACCATACACATTTAAGATTTTTGTTACCATAAGGATCAACGTGTACTTACTCAACCTAGTTGGTAATTAATTAATTAACTTAATTAATTAATTAATTAATTAATTAACTGATCACACGAGTGTCTGGATGTAATTGGAAGTCACGTATTTGTTTACGAGTACTAAAGCGTGAAAATACTAGTAACCATTTACAAGATTCTCATGAGTACTTCGCTGTATTTGTAAGTCACCTAATACTAACACTCTTGCACTCGATTCCCTGACAAAGTGGGTGGTGTAGGCTGCTACTTCCATTTAGGAATCGATTACACGAATACAAATATTTCGAGACTCTCAAATGCATAAAAGTACTCTTGTAGTAAAACTCGCCTGGTCTTCGAATAGAGTAGATTAGTAGGAGTAATCTTAGTGGTCGTTACTGCGTGTTAGTACGTACTGCACTAGAGTAGCGGAGAGTGGGGCAAGACGGGGTACCGGGGTAAAATGGGGTATATAAGTTCCTGACCTTTTAAGTGCTGCAATCTAAGTGAGGAAGGCAGTATTATAGTAGTCAGGTATAGTAAAGAAACGTTCCAATAGGTGACGGCCATATTGAGCAGAAAGTTTGTCTATTAAACACGTTTTGTTCCATCTAAATGTTAAGTACCCCATCTTACCCACTCTCCCCTACAAAGACAAAATTCACTCAAGTACAGAATTTTTCCTCGATTCTGTGAGTTATTTTTACTTGAGTGATGACAACACTAACCTAGGCGCGTTGTCGTTGACGTCAGCCACAACCACGGTCATAGTAACGGAGCCGGTCTGAGGTGGGTACCCGTCGTCCACCGCCAGCACTTTGATCTGCAACGGGTCAAGGTCAAGTCTTGAAATAGTCAGTTTATTATTTTGTCACTTATATGCACATAAAATTGTAATAAAATTTCCGATGAGTAAATAAATAAAACCAATCATTCTTTTTGAGTTTTATGACACTTTTTTTTAAATAGCTCTTTGTGTATTAAGAGCACACAATACGTCATTGCCACTCGAGAATCGTAGATTTCCAGAGAGGTAATGGCTATTTGTACTCGTAATACACACAAGAATTTTCTTACCACCATTATTGCAATAAATTAAACGTTTTATCGAATAAAAAAAATATCTTTTAGGTTATGTTTGATTTTTTCTGTTGTAACATCCTGTTAACTATCAACCTTTAACCAAAAAGCAGCAATGACTAAACGACACCAATTGCCAACAGCTGTGGTATGGCTTGTAGCAACACCTGACTTTAAATTGCTATTTGGTTTAACGTGTGGGAATGAACATTGCCGCTCTAGAGCGGAAACGAAACGTTTCGGGTACGGTTTACCGGTGTGGCAATGAAGTTATTTCCATGATTTGGTAGGAAAAGTATATATATTTTTTATATTCTTACCCATTATTAAAAACAATCCCGTGCAACTATACCTAATCATTCCTTTATAAACAATAAATATTATAAAGCTATTTAATTGATTAAAGCACCACCTTAGTATCACGCAGTAACTAAAATAAACATATTTTTCTATTTTGTGTACTAGTAGTGGCAAATTGTTGGTGCTGGGACAATTAATTCAAGGTCACTGACCTCGGCGATGACGTCAGAAAGAGCTCACCTGATGCACGGCGGTGGTCTCCCTGTCCAGCGCCCTGTGCACGCTCACTCTGCCGTCCTGACCGATATGGAACTGGCGGTAACGGTCGGTGGTGCGGTCGATGGAGTACCTGACCTGCCCGCCGCCTCCATGGTCCACGTCCCGCGCCCGCAGCTCCTCCAGCACGCGGCCTGGCGGGACATCCTCGTACACGGTCACCGTGGGGTGCGGATTGTCGAACTGGGGAGCGTTGTCGTTCAGGTCCAACAGTTTGACGATCACCCAGGAGTAGGACGTGTGGCTGGAACCTGGAGGCGAGTGGTCGTCCTAGGGGCAGCCCACATTGAAAATTCACCAGGATATCATAAATACCTGGATATCGTCAATAATCCTGAAGTCAACAACTAGTCTCAGACACTTAAAGTGTAATTATCAAGAGTAGAGTTGAAATTATTACTATGAAGAAATCTTCACAAAGTTAAAAATTATATCACTTATTGGAAGAACAAAAAACAATAAAAACAAATTAACATGGACAGACAAGGTTTATTTTTTTTATTGTGTGTACGAATGAGACATTTTATTTTCTTGAAGGGGGGTGGTTAGTCAAAAAAGCCACTCGAAGTTTATAAAACTATACTCATATCACGAGTCAAACAAGCAAAAACAATAATTACACATAAAAAATTAATTGCAAAGTCACGGCACTGCGCAGGTACGGAGTGCAGGTCCGAACTCAACACGGCAGAACTGTAGTCCAGGACACTAGGACTGTAGAGAATATGACTATTAAGTTCAGGCCTTTGACCTGATTTGACTGAACAAGAGGACTCAACATTAGAATATATGACTGCTCTCATGCCATGAATGTATGGTCTACGAGACGACGAGAAAAATATGTCTTATTATTCCTATCTAGTTAATGAGTGTCGAAAACAGTCGAGGTTCCACAAACGTTAGAGTTAATTGCTAACAATATTTAGGTATTAATTAGTTGAAAAATATCCGTCAGGTTCAGTTGATGATGATCAGTCAGTCTGATTATGATGATCATCAGGGTGTATCAGAACCTGATGAGGTACTTTTAAGTTCTGTTCGGGGGACTATCAGTTTATGATTGTATGATAAAGTGATCCCAAACCGATCAGAAAAAAGTCCCATGACAAGAATTAGTATTTCTGATTTAAAACCGTACGTACCATGTGTGTACAAATCTATATATTAATATGCAAGCATGTTTCATTTCCTCCTTTTTTCTCAGCTTGTGTGCATCGTATGAAAAATCCGCGCATAATATTATGAAGGGATTGTGCTGTAGATGAGCAGAATAACATTTTAATTCACATCGGCCCATCGGGCTACGCCCTAAGGGATTTCAAAGTTTCAATGTCAATCTTATGGGAGAAGGATAGTTGAATGAATCATTAGACAGCTGTTGTAAAAACAAAAATGCTAGCAAATCAGGAAAAACAGTTGTTTCAGTTATAACATATCATTTTGACTAATTGGGTCCAGACGGTCCACATGAACTGAAAAAATGTTGGTTGAATTTCAACCAGGAAGCGATCTATAGTCTATACTTATTTAATACGCTAAGGGTTTTTTTGTCTTGAGAACTCCTCCTACAATTTTTATTCGATTTTCAAGTTTTTAACGTCGTTAGTAGTGTCAAATTGTTGGTGCTGGCTCAGTTCAAGGTCACCTGAGGTATGACGTCATCGAGGTCAATGACCTCACCGATGACGTCATCGATGACGTCATCGATTGCGTCATCGATGACGTCATCACTAATGACGTCATTTCTATGACGTCACACCCATGACGTCACAGAAATGACGTGCTGATGACGTCATCACCCCTTACGTCATCAAAATGACGTCACCGACGCCACTGAGGTCAAGGTCACGCCGAAACTTAAAATTTTTTGGCACTTTTGCCGTTTCTCGCACTACGCTCCGAGTTTCAGTCAGAGTCCCCGTGACCTTGACCACTTGGAGCGAATTTCCGACGAGAAACGGCAAAAGTGCCAAGTTAAACTCGAGTTTCTGACATGACTCTGCCTAAATGGGCAATCGGTTATTCCTCAGGTGACCTTGAACCAGCACAACACCAACAATTTGATATTACTGTGACCTTGAAAACCTAACAACGGAGCGTCGACACCGATGCGCACCCCACGACAGCCACCGAGTGACTGACTGTCAGGCTCTGTGGATGCTAGGTATATCGGCTTGAGAGACTAAGACTCTAAACTGTCAGGAATGGGAGTAACTAACTGAATTTTGCAAGGAAAAGTCATTTCATCCAATATTTTAAACAAATCCTCATTAGTAAAACTGACATTAGTCTGTTTTGTATAAAACGTAGGGTGTCCGCGCAACAGTTTGCGCCACTTAGCTAAAGTTGAAACTCTCTTAACTTTGAATGGTGGACAGTGAGCAACTAATAAAGTCTTAACACGGCTAAGTTTCTTACCTAAAGTGTCCTGCGACATGGCTTCACCTAACAAAAGTCTGCACAATACTGAGAGACTGCTTGTAGCGCATGAGTCAAGGGAAAAGAGGTGGGGGAAACAGCAGGAGTGGGGGAAGGTCACAGTGGCGGGGGAAGGTGAGGTGGTACGCTGGAGTATCGCATCACTTCACCATGAGGTGTCCTACAGTCAACACACTGTTCTCTTGGCCCGAGTTGGCACTAGAAGAAACATTTCTGTACAGCTTAGGCTGTGAGAGCCGAGGAAGCAAAGTCAAAGTGGAAATTGTGTTAAACTCCAAGATGAAGAGTCTCCTAAATAAACTAATTGTATCCTTGCAATCTCCTATAACTTTAGAGAAATACCACTTTATTAAGCGACACCTTATACTTTGGCAAAACGAAGCGGAAATGGAAAAGATTACAGTAAAATTAATTTAACTTAAAACTTGGACTGGACACTCATGGCGATACCACGTGGCGTGAAAACGCCACCCTAAACATTACAAGTTAGGTTATTGAGCACCTCTGGTACGATAACCGATGTGCTAGAGTTAAAGTGTGATGACCTTGAGTCAAAACACTGAAATACTACAAGTCGATATCGTCCCAGAGTTAAAGTGTAGTGACCTACATTCAGAACTTGTAAAATTACTTACATATAGAGAGCTAGAGAACAGCGAGACGCACCGCATGGAAGCCGGAGACATACTGGCGAAGCGGTGTTGTGCAGCCTAGGGACCCAGTTGTGGTGGGGGTATAGCCAACACTTAGAGTACAAGTGTTGTGGGTGACCTTGACCCACATAACTTACCTGAACCCCCCCCCCCCCCGACAAAAAGTGCGAGCCCCCCCCCCCCCCCCCGACAAAAAGTGCGAGCCCCCCCCCCCCCCGACAAAAAGTGCGAGCCCCCCCCCCCCCCCGACAAAAAGTGCCCCCCCCCCACCCCCACCCCCCCCCCCAACCCCCACCCCCACCCCCACCCCCACCCCTGATATCCTGGGCGTGGCAGCCCCGGTGGGGATATAAGGGGGCCCAGCCAGAGCCGGCTCGCAGTCCGCTCCCGCGCGTTGAACGTGAACGATCGGGACGGACCGCCATAGGCATCACTAAACATTGAATGGTGCCTTCAGTGTTTAGCGAAGTCTACTCTAACTTTAAGACTTGTATTAGTTGTAAGATATTGCGCTTGCGTTTGGGTATTGCGAATTGTTTTATATGAGAGTGTTTTACTTGTACCTTATGTCTCCTGTGTGTCTTTTATCCTTTGTGTCTTGTTTGTTATATGTGTTTAACATGTATGTGCTTGTTCCAGCATTGACTACGTTGAGCTCAATTGTGTGTTGTAAGTGTGTTATATTTTTCTAAAGTGTATACGCTTGTTTTAGCAATCCCCCCTTGAGCTTTTGCAATGCTCAAAGTAAATCGTAAAGACAGGGAACGGGAGTAGGCCCCCGTGTAAAGTTACTTTTGTATAATTGTTAGGCTCCTCTCATGCATGCTTTAATGCGGCTGAGAAATAGGAGCGTCCGTTTGTACGCCTATATGGGGGTAATAAGCCGATGGCCTCTGCACTCGGACCGAGGACGTAAGCCACTAGGGTGTCCTCAGTTAGTTTCCCTTCTGGAAACTCAAAATTATGTAAATGAAACTTTGTTAGCTATTTGTGTTTTTTTGTCCCCAAGGCCCCCGAACATTCGTGGTTCGCCATGGATGTACGGGGGCCGAAATTTTTTTAATGTCCGTGTGGCCTTGACCCACATAGGACTTGTAAAAATTTACTGCATTGCTAAATTAAAAATATTAAAGATAGGGTTACGGGAGTAGGCCCCCGTGTAAAGCCACTTTTTTTATAATTGTTAGGCTCCTCTCATGCATGCTTCAATGCGGCTGAGAAATAGGAGGTGGTCCGTTTGTACGCTTATACGGGGGTAATGAGCCGATGGCCTCTGCACTCGGACTGAGGATGTAAGCCACTAGGGCGTCCTCAGTTTCTTTCAAAATTATGTAAATGACATTTCGTTAGCTATTGGAAAAGTTATTAGTTGGAAATGCAGTAAATGTTTACAAGTCTCGCGTGGCGAAGGGTACACGACATTGGATGTTGCCTTGTTGTCATAGTTGGGTCTCTTCGGAGGCTACAGCGATGACAACCCAAGTGCCCCACACCCCCATAGGGGGGTGTGGGGCTTAATTTTTTTTAAAGTTTTTTCGTGACCTTGACCTAAATATAAAAGTTTTCAAAATCTTTAACAGTCAGATCTTACTAACACAGTTTATATATATATATATATATAGAGGTCTTTTAAAAGTTAACAGTTAGGTATTAGTAACGCACAAGTTTGGAATTGGGTCTCTTGGGAGGCTTCAGCGATGGCAACATAAATGTCCCAAGTGGGGTTTATTTTTTCAAAAAGTGCGAGCCCCCCCCCCCCCGACAAAAACTGCGAGCCCCCCCCCCGACAAAAACTGCGAGCCCCCCCCCCCCCCGACAAAAACTGCGAGCCCCCCCCGACAAAAACTGCGAGCCCCCCCCCCCCCCCGACAAAAACTGCGAGCCCCCCCCCCCCGACAAAAACTGCGAGCCCCCCCCCCTCCCCCCGACAAAAACTGCGAGCCCCCCCCCCCACCCCCACCCCCACCCCCACCCCCACCCCACCCCCTCCCCCACCCCTGATATCCTGGGCGTGGCAGCCCCGGTGGGGATATAAGGCGGCCCGGCTGCATGCACTTCTCATTCCCGTCCAAGCTCCCGTACGGACAGGTTCTCTCTTGTTCTTGAGATTATTTATAATAACTTCACTTTTTTATTCTCATCTATTCTTTTCATTAAGTCCATTTATTACAATGGGTAAAATGGGCCTTAAACTCAAAAACTACCCGCCAGCTTCAACCTCAACCGACACGACTCAACCTCCATCATCCTCCGCCTCGATCCTGGAATATCTGATGACTGCAAACATCTTGAGCTGCCTGACGATGCCACCACCGCCGCCGCCGCCACCACAGCCCGCCTCCATGCCCAGCCTGTCGCCACTGCCGCCGACAGTGGAAGAGGCCGGTGCACCTCCACCATCGTCAGGAAAACTCAGCGGTCGAGTCCCGGTAGCCTCTCCAGCACTCTCGCTGCTATCGGACTCAGGATCGGAGTCTGCAGTCTTCGAAGAGACATCCAGGTTGAGGATAACCCCCTACAGTAGAACCCAAAAAAATCTATCCTATACCAAATCACAATGTCCCTCACCCATATCCCCCATGCCATCCACACCAACCAAAGCACCCCGTAAATCCATCTTTTCCCCTGAACTTCCCTCCATAGACCTAACACGCTCTCCTACCCCACCCAAAATTGTTTGCTCTATTCCTTTTGACCAATCTTTGCCTCTTCCACCCCCTTCCACCCCTATTTCTTCTAGCCAGCCTAATTCGGAGAAGCTCCAAAACACTAAGAGTCCAACACAAAAGAAACGTAATCGTGTTAAATGCCCTGCTGGCAAGCGTGATAAATGCGATTATGTTTGGTTTAGCAGAGAGGCTGTGGTTCTTTGTTGTCCGAGTTTTGCTCTTCCAGAAAAAGATCGTTGCCAACGACACTTGAATAAGAAAATCAAAATTCCGACACCAAAGCCCTATAGCCTTAATATTATGCCTGAAAAGTCCAAGTTCAAACACCCCAACAGTCCGCTGAAGCTGAAAATTAATAGGCTCAAGAGGGACAAAAAATATTATTTCATTGTTCAAGCTTATGGAGCATTTAACATAAATGTGCAAATCATTCTAAAAGGTGATGGCCGCCTTCATAGAATGAAAGTACCACCTGCGATGGTACAAAGAGAATTTTTTGTCCCCGGGGCTTATTTAATTCGAAGAAAAGGATGCCGATCTGTTTGGGAAATGGATTAGGACATGGGCTCACTAAAAAGAAAAAGCCAAAATTGTTAGGTTGTGTTGGACAATATTTAAAAGTCTTTTTCCAAATTATTTTTCCAAATTTAGTCTTAACCCTCTTAAAGTAAGGGAGAGGGGTATTATACAAGTCAACTAATAAAAAAAAAAAAAAATACTTGACTTGTATAATACTTTAACCTGGCGGTGATGTAAAGTCACTGGGACAATCTCAAACCGTGTCCTTGAGGGTGAAGACTAAGTTACAAATAAATCATTAACAAATAAAAACTTACCTCCAAACACTTGTAGCTTGCTACAAGTGTTTGGAGGTAAAAATTTTTCAAAGTTTGAATGACCTTGACCCATATAAATTACTGTTTAAAGTAAAGTGCTAACCTTACAACTAATGTTGTGTATCACGTGATACCCCCACTCTAACGCTCTTACTAAGCTTGTATGAGCCGTTCATTTGCTTCAGTCTGTTTCTGTGCTCCGTGGTAAACATGTCACGGTACAATTACAAAGGTGGTGACTTCTTGATAGATCAACACAATGCTTGGGAAGTGCTAAACCAGCATAGAATGGAAGTTGAGTATTGTATAAGACAAGACGGGTCTACATTTTATCTATGTATTATAAACAACCAAACTCATAAGTATGAACACTGGACAAAAATTAATTATAACAACATAGATGAGCTGTTTGCTTGGGTGTTTGAGGTGTGTAAAGTTATTGAAGAAACCAAAATAATGGGTGTGCTAAAGGTATGTAAAACTGATGACCGGGAAGACTAAGCAAAATTTCTTTTAACCCCCCCCCAGTGTTATCCCCACCACTAAAAACGGGTATATATAGGAGTGGTGATCAACCGTCCTCTCATTCTGCTTTACACCATTAAGCTGAACACCACCATGTCTGCTATGAACGTCCCAGCCTCTACCTCTGGCCCGGTCGCCTCCAACTCCAGCCCGAGCATTGGACCAATCCGATCGGGGCCTTCGTCAAGGAGTCGTGTCCGATTCTCCGGCTTTGGTCCTGTGAGGAAGGAGTTGTGGAGCAGCGGAGCGTCTCAACCAACCACGACGGATGCATCAACTCAGACTCCACCAAACATCATCGAGTGGTACGACGAAGTGATAGAGCAAAGGGACAGAATGCTAGAGAATACTCGCAGGGAGCTACTTTATGTCAGGAGTAAATGGGAAAAACTGATTAAGAAGTGTGAAAGCCTGTTGGACAGTGATGATAGTGAGGATGAGAGTGGATAGGTGTGTGGGTAAAGACTTGGACTGGGACTTGTGTGTATGTATGAATGTGTGCGTGAATGTGAAATACAGAGCGGGGGATAGATCACTCTGTGGCAATGGACTAACATGCCACTTAGTGATCTATCCCCCGTTCTGGTAATGTTTTTGGATGGCCTTGACCCACTTTACCAAGGCTAGCTAGTACCCCCACCACTGATAAGTGTATATATACGGGTATTGATGTGCAGTTTGGTTATTCTGCTTTGTATCGCTTAGCTGAATACCTCACTTCAACATGGCTTCCAACTGCAAAACTTCTCAGGCTTCCTCTTCTTCTTCAAGAAGGCGTGCTGCCAACGTCCTGCCTGCTACTCGTGGACCTGCTCGACCATTCCACAGCATAACTGTTGCTCGGGCAAACGCCTGCAAAGCTCCAATGCTACGGACCTTGCTGGAGGTGAGCCAAGACGGGCAAGGCTTGCTCAGTCCTGGTCAACGGCAGGAGCAAGAAAGGCGTATGGCGTACTACAGGCTGCAGGGTGTAGTTCCCAGCTTGAAGTTAGGCGATCCGAGAGTAGCAAGCATCAACGAGGCAGCGGACTACATATCACACCTTCACAGTGTTTTAGAAGTAAAGGACCAACAAATTGAAAACTTAAAAGAACAATTGAAACAATTTAACTTTAATCCTGTGGAGTTTGTGGAAGCAGTGATGAGTGATAGTGATGATGAAGGAACTGAATATATATTGGGTATGTAATGAAAGACTTGGACAGGGACATGTGTGTGTGTGTGTGTGTGTGTAGAATACAGAGCGGGGGATAGACTACTTTGCGGCAATGGACTAGCATGCTGCTTAGTGGTCTATCCCCCGCTCAAAGGGTAGCATTGGATGACCTTGACCCACTTTACAGCAAGGACAACCGGTTAACTGGTATAAAAGAGGGGGGTCTGTACATCCCGACTTCATTCTGCTTTGAACCTTCCAGTGGAACGCTAGAAAATGAGTGGATCACTGATCATTGGTAAGGAGTGGGAGTATGTAACCATAAACTATTTAAACTGTAGAGGGATGTTGAAGAAGGTGTATGATAATGTTAAAAGAATGGTTGTTGAAGAAGGTAGGGTAGTGATTGTAGCGTGGAAGAAGAAGCAGTATACAGGACAACAAGTGAGAGCAAGTGACTTTGGGGGGAATAGTGTGTTTCAAATTGGACGAGCGAACTTGGTTAATTTGGACATTGTGTTTTGGGACTTGGAAAGGTTAATTGAAAATAGTGGCAAACATGGGGAACTCTTAATTGGCAGGGAGGACAGAGTATATGAGTAAGTGTAAAAGACTGGGGGGCTTATGTGTGTGTAAAGACTAGGACTTGTGTGGAATACAGAGCGGGGGATAGATCACTTTGCGGCAATGGACTAGCATGCTGCTTAGTGGTCTATCCCCCGCTCAAAGGGTATTATTGGATGGCCTTGACCCATATAATGTAGAGGGGGAATAGGTAATAGGAGGGGGGAAATTGGTATATATGTAGGACTGATGAATAAAGTATTTAGTCAAGCATTTGTCTAGACACTATCAACAACAACAATGGAGAGCTTCAGTGTTGAGTTCATCCTCTTGGAAGAAGACATCAACGAAGTGGTGGAACTTATAGAGGATAAGACCAGCCAGGGCACATTGGAACTTGTGAATTGCGAACCGTTGGACAATGCCGCAATCGATAAGATTGCATATTTCATGATGCATTTGTATAACGAACAAACAACCAATATGGAGTTTGTGCAGTACCTTTATCAAAACCAAGTAAATGTGCGAGTGACAATTACTTGGTGGCAGTGATAATAAAGTGTAACATATGGATGTGGACTTGGATGTGGACTTGGACTTGAGTGTGGTCTGCGGAATAGAGCGGGGGATAGATCACTTTGCGGCAATGGACTAGCATGCTGCTTAGTGGTCTATCCCCCGCTCAAAGGGTATCTTTACGTGACCTTGACCCACATAAATTGTATAGTTGGTGGGGGTATAAAAAGGGTAAGCAAATTGGATGGATACAACACTTCCATACCATGGCTCCACTTGACAACACCGTGTTCCATCGCAACAGAATTGTCTCTATTCTGGAGGTAATACCTCTAGAAATTATAGAAGTAGAGGACCAACTACCTGCGGTTGATCAAGAAGAGGAGGAGGAAGAGATAATGGATATTGAAACGGACTCTGACGAAGCTGGTTCAACGGACAATGAGGTGGACTTGCACGCCTACGAAACATTAGAGTCGTCATCTGAGTCGGAAATGGAATTCCAATTGGAAATCGAAGAAGAAGAACAAGAACAAGACACTCCCCATCGTCCAATGGATAGGATGTTAGTTGCCAGAAGAATTATGTATTGTCATCGCTGCCTATTCCGTGATGAGGATGATTCCGACTCTGATGGTGATGTTTCACCCTTGTAAAAAGTTTAAACAAAAAGTTAAAAAAGAATGTGAGCGGGGGATAGAGCACTTTGTAGTAAATGATGCTGCTTAGTGCTCTATCCCCCGCTCAAAATAATAATTCCAAGTGACCTTGACCTACATAAACTTGCTCAAACAGACATCTTTGAAAAAACTTGTACAAATTATTGAATCTAGACTAAATATCATCAATTTATCAAGCCTACTGATAAATGTATTACAAACGGTTGTGTAAAGGCTAAATTTAGCACATGAGTGATAACCTGTTTCCATATGACGTCACTTTCCCCACCTATCTGCCTCGGATATAAAGAGTCCCGGTGGAGTGCGCTGCTCATTATTGCGTGGACATTCACAGAGTGTGCATTCAAAGCCAAACTGTTTGAAATGGCTCTTTGCGACATTTGTGGGGAAATCTTTCAAGACGAAGATCTTTTCACCATACACAGAGAATTACATGAAGACGAAGATAGAAAAGAAGATATTACCATGGATGAAATAGACTTAGACTCAATTGACCGGTTTTTGGAAGAGCACCAGAAGCAGACGGACTACTGGGACAGCTATCTACAGCAAATGCAAAGAAGAAGACCTAGTGTGATCCAATTTGCTGGTGCTGGACCATCTACTGCTACAAGACCTATTGAAGAAGAGGATACCGAAGAAGAGGACACCGAAGAAGAGGATATGGAAGAAGAAGAACTGGAAGATGTAAGACAACTGCGCACCACAGCCTTGCCAGGACGAGTTGTAACACATTTCAAAATTAATAACGTTCAATTGGAATTGGAAACATTCATAACCCAGGCTAAGGAACTTGTTGGTCAAACGTTGAGGGAAGAATTACAAAGGCTAAATTTTATTAAATTTGGAATGGTGTTAGAGGCTATGTTTAACAATACTGATGGTGAAACAGCATTGAGAGCATTCATTACCAAAAACCGAACCCTTACCTTCACCTCCGACATTGATGATATTATTGAAGAATGCTTGGAGGAACTTATAACCAAACTCCAAGAACATGAAGGAAGAGGATCTGGATGGACTTTGTCATCAATCGAAGGTATGGATGTTAGGGTTCATAAACATGGATATGGTTTAAGAGGTAGTAGTTTTATCCCTCTACCAAAGAAAATTCAAAACACTAACTCGTGTAGAAATGTTCAAAATGAGGGTAATGAATGTTTCAAGTATGCAATGTTAACCAAGTATGTTAAAAACAATCCTTGTAGAGTTGGTAGAGAATACTACGAAAATGAACACCGCTACAACTTTCAAGGTCTTACTTACCCAGTTACTTTAAAAGATATTGACAAATTTGAAAAGAAAAAACCCTGGCGTTTCAGTCAATGTTTTTGGTCTGGATGATTCCAACAACGTTTATCCTTTGCGGGTAGTAAAGGTTGAGCAAAGAAACCATACGGATTTGCTATTGATAACCAAGGGTGAAATTTCCCATTATGTATGGATAAAAGACTTTGAAGCGTTAGTTGTAAAACAATTGACCAAAAGAGTAAATAGGATTACAGTTTGCAAGAGATGTTTCTGCTTTTCTTGGAAAGATTCAAGACGTGGAGGATTGGACTGGTTATTGGAACATAAAAGACTTTGCAACGAGAACTATGAAGTAAAGATAAGTCTTCCACCGCCTACCCGAGCTTCAATACAATTTAACAAGACAGTTCACCAATACCGAATTCCACTAGTGGTCTATGCAGATTTTGAATCAACGTTAGTACCACAGGAGCTGCCGGACGGCGAAGTGACTAGAAGAACAAAATATCAGTTGCATCAGCCCAACAGTTTTTGTTTACTAGTTAAATCAACCTTGTCTGAAAACCAATTGCAAGACTATGGTTTAACATCCACTCCAATACTCTACCGTGGTGAAGAAGCCGCTAAGTATTTTGTAGACCAACTGTACGATATTGCTGGAAAGGTTCAACGCTTGTTCGGTAATATTGTACCTATGGAACCTTTAAACCAAAATCAACAAGAAGAATACAACTTAGCGACAAGATGCTATTTATGCAAGAAGATGTTCAGTGAAGAAAATCCAAAAGTAAAAGATCACGATCACCTGACAGGGTTATACAGAGGAGCTGCTTGTAATTCATGCAATATAAATTACAAACTGCCAAACTTTATTCCTGTCGTTTTACACAATCTTAGCGGCTACGACTCCCACTTTATTATCCCGGAGTTAGGAAGAGATGACGGTAAAATTGATGTTCTTGCTACAACATTGGAAAAGTACATCAGCTTTTCAAAAACAGTAGGTAAAATTAAACTTCGCTTCGTAGACTCTTACAGATTTATGGCATCTAGTTTAGCCAAATTGTCAGAGAACCTAAGAAGAGAAGACCTAAAAGAAACCAGAAAAATTGTACCTGAAGATAAATTAGACCTAGTATTACGGAAAGGAGTGTTCCCCTACGATTACATAACTTCTACAGAAAAATTTGAAGAAACCAGTCTACCGCCGATTGAAGCCTTCAACAGCAAATTAAACGAAAGTGAAATCTCCGTTGAAGACTACAATCATGCATGTAATGTTTGGAACCAACTAAACATTCAAACCTTAGGGGAATATTCTGACTTTTATATAAAATTGGACGTAACTCTGCTGTGCGATGTGATGGAAGAATTCAGAAACACCTGCTTCTCCGCCTATGGACTGGACCCTCTACACTCGTACACATCTCCAGGATTAGCATGGCAAGCTATGCTAAAGTCAACCAACTGTCGACTGGAACTTCTAACGGATATTGATATGGTGCTCATGATGGAATCTGGTGTACGGGGCGGTTTGACACAAGCTGTAACACGTCATGTCAAAGCCAACAACAAGTACATCCCCGGCTTCGACGAGCAACAACCATCGGTCTACCTTGGCTATTTTGATGCAAACAACCTTTATGGTTGGGCAATGTCAAATCCGCTTCCCTACGCTGACTTTAAGTGGATCGACCCGGCCACCATCGGAGACATCTCACAGATTCCAAAGGATGGTCCAAAAGGCTATATTTTGGACTGTGATTTTGAATACCCGGAGCACCTTCATGACCATCACTACGACTTGCCTCTCCTAGCCAAGACTGAAGTTTCACCGACAGGAAGATGGCCAAAATTGATGATGACCTTGGAGAATAAGGATCGCTATGTGGCTCACTACTGGGTAGTTCAACAGGCTCTTGAATTGGGTCTACGTATAGTGAGAATTAATAGAGCAATTGAATTCACCCAGTCTTGTTGGTTGAAACCATATATTGATTCCAACACTGCAAGAAGAGCTGCAGCGACAACAGCATTTGAAAAGGACTTCTATAAATTAATGAATAATGCCATCTTTGGGAAGACCTTGGAGAACAAAAGAAAACACAAAAATGTAAAATTAGTGAGTGATCCTAGGAAATTGGAAAAATTAGTGCAAAAACCAAATTTCGGAACATCCATGATTATAAACGAAAATCTAGTCGCTGTCAGTATGAAGAAAACAACAATAGTCATGGACCGTCCGTTATACATAGGTATGTCGATTTTGGATATAAGTAAAACCCTGATGTATGATTTCCATTATAACAAAATGGTTAAACATTACGGAAGGGAAAACATTGGAGTCGCATACATGGATACGGACGCGTTTATCTACTGGATAAAGACTTTGGACATGTATGAAGACCTAAGGACTTTTCCATACAAAGAAGATTTCGATTTTTCTGACTATCCGAAAAACCATCCAAATTTTAATGAAAAATATAATAAAGTAATTGGAAAATTCAAAGATGAAGCAAATGGAATGCCTTTAGAAGAAATAGTGGCGCTGATGGCGAAATTGTATTCATTTAAGATGTACCACGAGAACAACACACCGACAGTGAAGAAAGCAAAAGGAGTGAAGACATCTTATTTGAAAAACACGTGACATTTGACCACTACAAAACTTGTTTGTTTGAAGATACTACGATATCAGCAACATTCAACAATATCCGAAGCTTCAAGCATCAAGTCTACAGTGTCACCGAAATTAAAAAAGCGTTGTCAGCTCGGGATGATAAAAGATACATTATGCCCCGACAAAATCCACACTCTTCCTTTTGGCCACTACTCTCTAAACCCTATCAACTTGTAACCTATTCTTCGTCCTTCTACAACTACGACCTTATTCCTTTCTCCTTCCGTAAAAAAATGGGAAACACGGCAAGTCCAACGCCGTGTTCCCCATTTTTTTACACAAGTTTGGATGACCTTGACCCATATAAATGATGTGAATATTTAAAACAACATTCATTGTGATTATACATGTGATACAACAAACATTGAAACCTGCAATATGAAGGACTTAAAGCAACAAATTGTCAACGAACTTCATAAACCTGCAAGAAGAAAGTTTCCACGAAGAAATACGGTGATAAAAGGAATTAATGATTTATATCAAGCGGATTTAATCGAAATGATTCCTTATAGCAAACAAAATAAAGGATATAAATACATATTGACTGTTATTAACTGTTTTTCAAAAATGGCAGATGCTTTACCACTAAAAGATAAAAGTGGCAAAAGTGTTACAAAAGCAATGGAAACAGCTATACAAAGAGACAAACATACTATTAAACATTTACAAACAGATGATGGAAAAGAATATTTTAATAAGGAATTTGCAAATTTAATGAAAAAACACAATATAAACCATTACTCAACCAATTCAGAGGTAAAAGCTTCAATAATCGAAAGATTCAACAGAACTTTAAAAAGTGCAATGTATAAAATGTTTTCCATCAGAGGATCGCACATATGGATTGATATGTTACCAAAACTTATAAACGATTACAATAACAAATTTCATAGGACTATCGGGATGAAACCAAACCAAGTAACTAGTAAAAATGAAAACCTTGTATTAAAACGTATAAAAACGAATACTAAACCAAAAGTTGAAAAACTAAAGCCTAAAAAATTTAATGTGGGTGATAAAGTGCGAATAAGTAAATATAAAGGTGTATTCAGTAAAAGATACCTGCCAAATTGGACCAATGAGGTTTTTACTGTATTCAAAGTACAACCTACAGTACCTGAGACATATATTTTAAAAGATAATAAAGGACAATTGCTTGAAGGAGGGTTTTATGGACATGAAATGTTAAAATCAACAGTAGGCGATGTATATTTAGTTGAAAAGGTGTTGCAACGGAAAAAAGATAAGGTCAAAGTACGTTGGTTAGGATTTAATAAGACGGAAGATTCTTGGATACCTAAAAAGGATTTGATATAACGATAGAGAATCATTTTAGGTTGAACCATTACAAAGGATGGAGATAGTACCACAAAAAGAGAGTTTTACTATTAATAATATAGATGAACTCACAGTGGATAATTCAGAATTCAATAGTGGGAAGCATGGCAATTTGTTACCAAACACCGTTCGTTGTCTGGTTACCGGACCTTCCAACTGTGGAAAAACTAATGTAGTATTCAATTTGATTACAAACCCTAAAGGATTACGATTTAACAATCTATATGTATTTTCAAAATCACTACAACAACCAAAGTATCAATTATTGGAAAAAATACTGACTAATGTGCCTGAAGTTAAATATTTAAAGTTTAATGCAAGCGAGAGTGTCATGCAGCCACAAGAAGCTAAACCATTCTCCGTGTTTATATTCGACGATGTATCTTGTGAAAACCAAAACACAATAAGGAATTACTTCGCTATGGGTCGACATAACAACATAGATAGCATTTATATTGGCCAAACTTACAGCAAAATACCTAAACAACTCATTAGAGACAATGCAAACATGTTAATTGTATTTAAACAGGACGAAACCAACCTAAAACATATATATTTTGATCATGTAAATGCGGATATGACATTTGAACGATTTAAAGAGTTGTGTGGAAAGGCTTGGGCTGAAAAGTATGGGTTCCTAACAATTATGAAGAAACAAACGCTAAACAATGGTCGATACAGGATAGGATTTGATAAATTTATATTAATACATTAAACGCGGTATAACACATTCAATGTTGTACAACACGTCTTGCTACAAACATGGTTAACCAAGAAAAATTAGTAAAAGAAATAAAATCACTTAGTGATTCTATTCGGGCTAAAAACAGAGCATTGAAACTAGGTATTAGCGAGAGGGAGAAATTCCTTGAATCTACTTTTAAACCTATTACTGAACCCTTGAAACAATTAAACAAAAAATTTGCTAAACCCGTATTGGAAGGAGATGCGATTGCACCTATTACGAAGTTTGAAAGAGAAAATGTAAAATCAGAAGAGTTTAGTGATGAAGACCCGGAATCCTCTACGTATAGTGGTTTTACCGGTGGAGAACCCGAAAGAGAGCTAGAATCACCGGACTATAGTGGAATAAAAGAATTATATGAAGTAAAAGCCAAAAGAGGACATGAAGTTGTATCAACTGCTAGTGAAGAGGAAAAAGAAGAAGAGACAAGGGAAGGTCCGTCAAACATAAGCTTGTTGGGTGAAAACATTCATAACAAAGGACCTTTAGGAAGGAAATACATGGTAAAAATGTTACTCGGAACAATTCCTAATAAGAATTACCATAGTTATGGAGCGAGATTAACAGAAGACGGTTTAATGATAGGTAATAGCCCGTTAAACGTTGACGAACATGATAATATTGTCATTGGTGATCAAAGGTATAAGGGCACAAAAGGATTATTTGAATTATTATTTGAAAATAAGCCTTCAGTATCGGTAGTGAAAGAAAAAGACATGGAAGCATATAAAAATATTTTGGAACAGACAAATGCATATAGGAGAAAGTATTTACCTGACCAGCCTCCTTTTAGATCTAAGTCTTTAAAATATAAACAATTTGTATCCAAGTTAATACCAACTAGAAGACAAACAATGCCGTTAACACAAAGAAAACCTGTAAAACGAAGATTTATGGCATCCACTTTGGATGTAAGTGCTCAGGAACGAAGAAAAAGAAGTAAGTCCGTTACGGGTACAGGTTTAATGAAGAAACTATATAACACAAATGTGATTTATTACAATAATATCAATAAATTGGTGGATAGAATGAAACTAATACATGAAGCTAAAGAAGCGGGTCATACTGGATTGGAAAACGAATGGGTGGCTTTAGTGGATGAACTCCGAAACCGTGGGGTAATCTCATAAAAATGCGTTACTCCCTAGAATACTATTCAGTTGCACCATGAGTGTCGACAAGTTCGGACGTTACTCCTCGGATGGGTTATATTATGCCAATAGTTTAAAAAGAAGTGCTGGTTTACCACAAACACCTGATGGAGATTATGATATGAGTAATAAAAGGTTAAAAAACATAAAAGATCCTACGGATGAAAACGATGCAATAAATCTAAAAATATTAAAGGAAAAGATATCGCCAACATTAAAACTACAAAATAACACATATGACGCAGAAGATCATAGAATTATCAACGTTGGTAAACCAAATCAAAACGGTGATGCGATAAACAAAGGTTATTTGTCATCTGAATTAAAAAATACGTTAAAATTCAATGGGAAAACGTATAGTGCCAACAATAAACGTATATCCAACGTAGATGACCCTAAAGATGCAAAAGACAGCGTAAATAGACGCTATTTACATTCTTTGATACCTGAAAAGACAAAAGATGGATTTTCTTTTTATAAATTTGTTATTAACGATATAGGTTATCCAAAAAATGAAAATGATGCTGTAAATCTCAAATATATAAAAGATCATTGTGTCATACGTGATGTGGGAGTTATCGATTGTCTTGGCAATTGTTTGGCGAATGTAAAAGATGGTTCAGCACCATCTGATGGTGCAACAGTGGGTCAAATGAAAGAGACTTTAAAACAAGAAACAACTGGATTTGCAAAACGAGATGAAGTATTATCAAAGCAAGGGGATGACTTTATTCAAGGTAATGAAAAATTTCATTTATTGACATACAAAAACACTTATTGGGATTGCAGGCATGGAAGGTTATCAAATGTGTCATGGGGTCATGCAGATAGAGACGCGGCTGCCTTAGGACAAACAGTACATCTAGATCCAAATAATTACCATGCGTTTTTTATATGTAGTAATAAAAAATTAACAAACATGGCGCAAGGAAGAGAAGCAAATGATGCTGCAACTGTAGGACAGGCTATCACATTATCACAAATGGATAGCAAAGTGTATACTTGTAATAATAAACGTATAACAGACCTTAAAGACCCTGAACATGTGGATAATGCTGTCACTGTTAATTTTCTTGTAAAAGTTTTAGGAAATGCATTATTTGATGTATACAATCTTATTGGTATTCATTCAGGTCGTACTCCTTTGTTGGAATCTGAGAGAGGTACTTGGATTAAACGGGAAATTGTTCAAAACTATTTTATCAACCCTCGTACAAAAAAGTTTAGATCATCGGATTGGGGTGATTTTGATATTTAATAAAAGAACACAATAAACGACTTCATTTATGTCCAACTTGTCATAGAGGTAACACATAAGTTGTACATTGCGATTATAAAAGGACAATAATGACGTTCCAGTACATCAGTCCATATAGAGACACTGTAAGGAGAGGAGGCGGGATCACGTCCACAGCGGTTTCTCTGTTAAGTAAAGCTTTAAAACGAATTCCAGTAGGATCCATAGTAAATAGAGCAATAGACGCATTACCATACGAATTTCATATACCGGGAGGTTATCAGTATTGCGGACCAGGAACTAAATTGAAAAAACGACTGGAAAGAGGCGATCCTGGCATAAATAAGTTAGATCAGGCTTGTAAAGAACACGATATCGCATATTCCACGTTTGCCGATTCAAAAAATAGATCAATAGCTGACAAAAAGCTTGCGGACATAGCTTGGCAACGAGTAAAATCAAGTGACGCTAGCATAGCAGAAAAAGCAGCAGCTTTAGCAGTAACAGCAGGTATGAAGGCTAAAACAGCAGTAGGAGGTGGAAGAAGGAGGAGAAGGAGAGTAAAAAGGAGGTCAACCACAAGAAAACATGGAGGAAATATAAAAAGAAGACGACGATCTACAAGAAAAGGCAGGAAGAAGCCCACCGTGTGGTCAATGGTAAAAAACGGGGCAGGTCTTTACCTAAGACCTTATCGTGCATATTAAATGAAAGAAATCAATTGGTCATACCACATAAAGCATTAACCAATATTGAATTATTTAAATATATTTCCTGTTTAAAAATACCATTTTTCCGCGGTGCGTTTATGAAAGACAGTTTACCAAAGAAAATGTGGCAAAATGAGACTGGAATTGTAAATTTGGATAATACTGAAGGGCCTGGCACCCATTGGGTTTGTTATAAGAAACTAAATAACAATGTATATTATTTTGATAGTTTCGGTAATTTGCCACCACCAAAAGAACTTCAAAATTACTTTAAATCTGCTAAAAACATATATTATAACTATAAAAGAGAACAACCTGATAATACTTCAATATGCGGCCATTTATGTTTGGAATTTCTAGCTAAAAGTATCAGTCACTATTGAGATGTCTTCCTATACGGTATCATTAACAGGAAAATCGTCCACTTTACGAAGTATCCTTTTTCCAGCGTTACGCTTGCAAAAAGGAAGGTTTTGGGAGGCGGCACTATTGGATTTTACAACTTACAACTCTATCCCCAATGTTACGGAAGGTAAAAATAACGTATTGCATTATTATAAGGGAAAGGATGCCAGTGGAAAATTTACAGACTTACAAGAGTGCAGGTTACCCACAGGTTCTTATGAAATTGATCATATAAATGAATTTTTGCAAACTAAAATGGGAAAAGACAATATAACATTAAAAGGTAATAATAATACGATGAAAGCTGAAATTACTTCCAAATATTATATAGATTTCACTCAACCAAACTCAATTGGTGATTTATTAGGATTTTCCAACGATGAGCCTGTTTTAGAACCAGATGTAACACATTCCGGTAGGAAAACAGTAACAATATTAAAAGTCAATAGTATAGACATAACTTGTAACATTATACAAGGTGCTTACAGGGATGGGGCTAACACCCACATCATACATACTTTTTACCCAAGTGTACCACCTGGATTTAAAATTGTTGAAAAGCCACAAAACCTGGTATATCTACCGTTGAACACCACTTTCATTTCAGACATCGTGTTGAGCGTATTGGATCAAGACGGTAACTTGGTAGACTTCAGAGAAGAGCCTATTACGATTAGATTACATTTAAAATCGACACTTTAATACAAAACCATGGGTTTAACATTTAAAAGCGAACAACCTACGGGAAACCGCATTAGTAGCTCTTCAGCTGTGGAGGAGTTAACACGCGAGAACATTCGTTTCTTAGAGAGAATTGGATTAAAATTAACCGAGTATGGATATACTGGATATAGCGCAGGGTCCAACATTCGACGAAACCCTATGGGAAAAAGAATATCACACCCACAACCCTTACACTTCATCGAAATTAAACAATAACGATGAAATTCGTATTCCCATACAAAATCAAGACATTTACACACTACCATGTGAAAGTTACTTGTATATTGAAGGACAAGTTACTAAAAAGGACGGTACTACTGTTGGTACAACAGTTCCATTTATAAATAATCCTATGGCTTTCCTATTTGATGAAATTAGATATGAAATATCAGGTGTAACAGTTGATTCCACTAAAAAAGTAGGTATTACGACAACTTTAAAAGGATTAACATCTATAACACCCAATGAAACCAATTTACTTAAACCTGCCGGATGGGTATTACCTACGATTGACACGATCACTCCAAATCCAAATGGATATTTTGATTTTCATATTCCATTACGTTTGCTGCTTGGTTTTGCTGAAGATTATAGGAAAATAATATTAAACGTTAAACAAGAATTAGTTTTGTTGAGATCTTCTAACGATAAAGACATTATTAAAGCTGCAGATGCTACTACAGATGCGACTTTAGAATGGAAATTAAAATTAGACAAAATTGTATGGAGAGTTCCACATGTTAAATTGGCTGACGAGCATAGAATGCTACTTTTAAGAAAATTAAAAGCCGATCGTGATATTGTTATTCCATTTAGAAGTTGGGAATTTCATGAGCATCCCAGTTTACCTACTACGGATCGACACACTTGGACTGTTAAAACATCGAATTATGTAGAACGAGCCAGGTATATTATATTTGGTTTACAAACAGGTAGAAGAGACACCATTACTAAACATGCAGGACAATTTGATCATTGTGACTTGAAAAATATTAAAGTTTATTTAAATTCACAATTATTTCCATACGACAATTTAAATGTGTCATTCACTAAGAAGAAATACAGTATATTGTACGATATGTACGCGAGATTCCAAAGTTCATATTACGGTAAAACAAATACACCTTTATTACCACCTGACAAATATTTCGATGCCTACCCAATAGTTGTAATCGATTGTTCTAAACAAAATGAATCAGTAAAGTCTTCAAGTGTGGATATAAAAATAGAAATGGAATTCAACGATGCTATACCGGCTAATACAACTGCATACTGTTTAATTCTACATGATAAAATCGTAACATACACACCTTTAACTGGAATTGTTAAAAATGTATTGTAAGAACCGGTTTTGTTTCATTCCGCGAGTATAAAAGCAGAGCGTACAGACCGCTCCTCATCAGTTTGTTGCCTACTGTTGTATGGGTAGCATTGTATTCAATATGGCTTCTCCTAGTGGTACACCTGAAAATGTGGTAGATATTGAGAAGGAGATATCTGAGTTTTTAGATCCTCAAGGTCACCAGGAAGGAGGTGAACAAAACGTTTGCGGACAACTTCACGCCAGTAATAATGTTGAAGAAAAAGGTAAAAGAAGAAAGACTATACAAAAGAGAAAAAGGGATATTGAAGATAATATTTCTCCAAACATATTGAGTGAGGTATTTTTGCGAATATTTTACCCAATCTCTTCCAGTTTGGATAAAAGTGTTTTAATCGGTGTTATGAAATCTACAGATTATTCCCCTACTGTAATTTTAACTCATGGACCCAAAATGATTTTGTTTACGGACAGTGCTTGGGAATCGTTTATGAAACATTTGCATCTGCTAGAATGCTATTTAAGTAGTAACATGTTTGGAAGAAAGACAAGGGTAGGACTTTTGGATTCAAATGTGGAAATTGATATCATTAAACAACGTGGTGATCATCAGCTACGGTTTAGAGACACAACAAGACATGATAACAAAATTCAACTTAATCGAGAGGAGTTTTTCATTTTAACTTGTGCTACTGAACCTATAACAAGATACTTGAGACAACTGGTGTTTTCAAGTTCGATTATTAAAGATTATCTGGAAGACACTTTGGACAAACAACCGGACGCACCTATATTATACGGACCTGTGGATACTTCTATATTTAATAGAGTTCCTCATGAAGTACAGATGTGGAGACAATTGGAAAAGTACGCTCAACTACATAAGAAATCAGTAAAACAGGAAGAAGAGGAAGATGGAGGAGAAGAATCAAGTGTTAGTGATGAAAATGAAAATAAGGAAAATATAAAGATGGAAACTTAAATGACAATGGTTAGTTTTTAAAACAATAACCAACATTTTGTGGGGTTAGGCCTATTGGGGACGGTGCCCACGTTAAATATACACCAACGCGCCAACAACTGTACGGCCTGGTATAAAAGTAGTACCTACCGTGGTGTGGAAATCAGTTGACCTCCTGACTTCGTAATGAGCAGACGTGTGACCTTCAAAATGGACAAGGGAGAAGAACAACAAGTAAAGTCCAAGCCTGGTATTATTGAGTTTCAAGCGTTTCGTGGTAATGATGATAGATTCATTATAAAAGAACTTGTGTTTTTGGACATGAATACAAGTGTTCCTTATTCGTTTTTATTTAAACCACCATGTTCTTATTCGTCTTTAACTAGTAAAGCCGCTACTACCAACAGATGGATTTCAAAACACTTCCATCATATCGATTGGTATGATGGTTTTACAAGTTACACGGACTTGTATCACATTATGCATCACTTTTCAGACAAGTTTACCAATATTTACACAAAGGGGCTGGAAAAGAAAAGATGGATCGAAGGATTTACTCATGTTCCGGTTAATGATGTGGAATTGGATAAGAATTATCAATACATGCTGGAAACCATATGTATTTGTACAAAAAGCCCAGAACATGATAAAGATAGACATTGCGCTTTGAAAAATGCCTATAAACTCGCCTCTTACCTTCAAAGTGGGGAATTGGGGAGTGGTGGGGGTAACGGAGAGTATATAAGTGGGGAGCAGACAGGGACCTGGCATGAGTATTACTCGAGATTCCGAGACGACAACATCTCCGAGCAAGAAGACGATCTGTAACCTGACCATGGCATCTCACCAGTTCCTTCAGACTTTGGTCGAGCAGTTCAATGCTCACTCCAAGTCAACAATATTACCTGTAAAGAAGTGCTCGGAACTAAAAGACGAGAAGCACTACATAATCCATGCTATGAAGAAGATGGAGACTACAGTTGGGGAGGCCATCTGCTGCAGTCTCAGCGAGGCACCGTTTACTCCGGGGGATGAACCAAAGTTCCAGGTGTACCTGCCCAAGAGATTCGTCCATCTTCTACAAAACGAGGATCTTCGCTCTATTCAACCCGGGTGTCTATACCTGGTGTCCCACGGCTGCACGGGTAGCAATTCTACAGAGTTGACCATCCACATCGCTGACAAGCAGCAGTGTTAGATTTAAGTTTTAATGTTGTACATATGTTGTTGTTGTAATGTTTTATAAATAAACGAATCATAAAAGACAAAAAAAAAATAAAAAAAACAAAAAATGCAACATATCAATATGTGACAGACTTCACGTATTGATATGTTGCATTTTTTTTTAAACTTCGCGGGTGACCTTGACCTTTGACCTTTGCATTTCACAACTACCCCCACTACCGTAATTACCCCCACTACCGCACTAGGATTCAAACCTGCTTGGATGCGAAAAACGGTCATTCTTTTGCCAACTAGCAAACGATGAGCACCTTGTACGAGCTTTGCTTACAACGAGTTATAACTGACGCATCTTTATTCCAGATGGCTTTACGAGATAATATCCCTCTAACAGTAAAGCAGGATATCGAGGAGTACAAGAAAGATAATAGAGGGTATTCGGGATACTCCTGGTATAGGTTCCAAGACGGGGAAAAGTTTTGTAAGCCTTGTGGCAATGCTGCCGTCAGAGACCTTCGACGGTTCGTACAGGAAGGTGGTAGAAAACAGTTTGGATTTCTAGCACCAATGTTTAGATTTGAAAACTACAAGGACACCTGTGCTATTTGTTCCATCCCTTTGTATCAATGGAAAAAGTTTAGAAGTGTTTAATTGCATCTTCCATACCCCCACCACCATCACCCCCACCACTTTTCCATGTACCTCCAAACGTTGTGCCTCGGCTTCATTTCTACTCCAGCAGCCAACCTAGCAACATCAGGATGTCTCTCAACGTCAGTTGCGCAAGTTACGAGGAGGTGAGCATCAAGACTCAGCAGGAGCTAAACGACTTATACAAGGAGTTGCAGCTGATGGTGGCACGAGGCTACCGTATAAATGTGCAAGTTTACGCTTGCAATATACGGAACACCCGGCAGTCAAAGGAAGAGCCTGGACACTCCTCGACGGCTTCCTCACCAGCGTCCATGAAGACCGAGCCAGACAACTTGGACTACTTCAGCTGACTAGCAGTTGTATTTCTTGTCCTAACCATTGTAGAATATGTATATTTTTTCATTATATTAAAGAAGTAAAAGAGCAAAAACACCTATCTTGTTACTGACATATAAGCTCAGTAACAAGATAGGTTTTTTTAAAACACAATTTGGATGACCTTGAAACTTCCCCCTCCACTGCTTTGTTACCCCCACCACTTGACTATTGGTGTACATGGCACATCGCAATTGGAAACCTCATTCCATCTTCAACAGCCACACCGACAACATCAACAATGGCAAACCTACCAACAGATGAAAGATGTCCTCACGCATGTTGTGACTTCGTCCACGAGTTGGAGAAGAGGATGCAGGAGAGGGCGATAAGAAGAAAACAGATCCACTCAGAAAATATCATGATAGTCAACGGCTATCTTTTATTGTTCGGCCTTATTATGGTTGTACTTTTCATACTGTACGGCATAGTCACATGTGTCGGCAAGGTTGCAGAAGAAAACGCTCGCCACTATCAATTGGAAAGTTTCAATGTTACTTTGTAAGTTTTCCTTTTTTTTTTAAACTCCGTTTGGATGACCTTGAAAATTCCCCCACTACTCCACCACACCCCCACCACTTCACCATGTTCCTGCATGAGCATCACATCAACCGTCATTCCTTGTCCGACAAGCAACCATGGCAGACAACAACACCATCAGCCAAGCTGACTCCACTACTGATGTCGGTACAAGTACGGGTTGGACACTGTCGATCGATAGTGTACACTATTTGGAGTCAATTTGCGAACGTATGAAGGAAATACTGCGGGACAACCCTGGGATCATAATACAAATGAATTTAAATTATGATTGGTCCCAAGTTAGAATGCAAGGGGACGACAACAACGGTCAACAATCTCCACAATATTCGCCCATGTCCCCGATCTATCCTTACGGCGAGTCTGACGTCGATGAAGATGAGGCTGATGAAGATGCAGGGGACAACGAGGCTGAAGAGGAGTAAGCTTCATTCCTTTTTTTTTTAAAACCTAAATTGGATGACCTTGAGAATTCCCCCTCCACTATTTCCTTTTTTTTAAAACCCAAATTAAATGACCTTGAAAATACCCCCTCCACGTACTTTTGGTTTACCCCCTCTACTTTTCAATACTGTTACCACAGTCTGTAGCTTACATCATTCCTTGCTTAGCTATCATGGCGGACAGCACTCTTTCTCGAGTTGACTCCACTACGGATGAAGAATGGCCATTTTCCTGGAATGTTCATCTGCAAGACTCGGCAGAAGTGGATATGTTGCATGAGAAATTGGTGTATGTATTAAACGAAAACCCCAACATTGAATGTAGAATGACTATGGATTTCGATGCGACAGGGGTCCACACTCAACCTTCCACTTCCAGCCAGCCTGAACCTCAGCTACAGCCAAAGAACTTTACACATCTTTACACTCCAATACGGCCGGAGGATGTGGTTATCAGCGAGGCAGACTCTACTACAAGTTATATTGAACCAACGAATTGGAAGCTTGTTGTTGACACCTTGCACAAGGTCGACTTAGTATGTGACAAATTAAAGGAATTGATGATGCAAGATCCTGGTCTTCGTTTTAAAATTGATTTGTTTTTCATCTGGGGAGCACCTGCACGGGGCTCTTCGTCTGACAGCTCTCTAAGTACAACGGATGAGGAGGAGGAGGACGACTAGTTATCTTTTTTAAAACTCCGTTTGGATGGCCTTGACCTTTCCCCCTCCACTGAGTTTATTTAAGGTGCACTCTCAATGACTGCAGCATCATTTCATCGCGCACCTTCACCACAGCAACATGGAGAGTCAACTCAACTACTGTTGCGAACGGAAATGTTTTTCATGGCCGAATGACATTGATGTTGCGGATGGCCTGGCGTGTAGAAAATGTGAAGCTTTTGGTCAATGCATGTGTAAGTGCAAGTCTTGGAAGAAGCCGAAACCGGAGTTGAAGACATTCCATGTGTACCAGATGAGAGGGCATAAGTACACTTGTTGCCCTGAACGTTGCATTGAATTCACATTAAAACAGCTAACTGGCTGCAAATTGTGCAACAATCATTTTGCAGGTTTTTGCAAACATTATTTAGGAGCCTGTCAGTACAGATCAACTTGGCATACAGAAGCACTCACTATCAATGAAATCGCTATAGATACACAAGAGTAGTCTTTCTACTCTTTTCTTTTTTAAAACTCCATTTGGATGACCTTGACCTTTCCCCCTCCACTCACCTTAGTTTATATAAACCCCATTCCCACTGACCACAGCATCACTTCATCGTGCTCCCTCGTCAAAGCAACATCAACTATGGAAAGTAAGCGCATCTCATGTTGCGAGCATAGGTGTTTGGAGATACAAGGCGTCACATATTGTGCAAAGAAGCGTTGGGAGGAAGAGACGGGGACAACCTATTGCTGTGAGGATAAGTGTTTCCTCTTACCAAAGTGGCAAGTGGATGGGCTGGCCTGCCGGCAATGTGAATGCTTCGGATGTTGCAGGTGTAGATGCAAGAACCAACAGCTGCCACCGCCGGTACTACAAACTTTCAAAATCTACAAATCCAAATACTTTTATACTTGTTGTCCGCAGCGGTGTATTAAATTTCACTTCTCCAATCTTACCAATTGTCGGAAATGCTACGGACAACCTGATGGGTGGTGCACCTGTTTTCTGGACTCCTGCCGCTACAGGTCGGATTGGTTTACAGATCCATTAGAGGTTGATGAGGTCGCCCAGGAAGCACAAGAGTAGTCTTTCTACTCTTCAACTTTTTTAAAACTCCATTTGGATGACCTTGAGATTTCCCCCTCCACTTCCCCATATACCTAGAGTACACAGAGCCTGATAGTCAGTCACTCAGTGGCTGTCGTGGGGTGCGCATCGGTGTCGGCGCTCCGTTGTTAGGTTTTCAAGGTCACAGTAATATCAAATTGTTGGTGTTGTGCTGGTTCAAGGTCACCTGAGGGATAACCGATTGCCCATTTAGGCAGAGTCATGTCAGAAACTCGAGTTTAACTTGGCACTTTTGCCGTTTCTCGTCGAAAATTCGCTCCAAGTGGTCAAGGTCACGGGGACTCTGACTGAAACTCGGAGCGTAGTGCGAGAAACGGCAAAAGTGCCAAAAAATTTTAAGTTTCGGCGTGACCTTGACCTCAGTGGCGTCGGTGACGTCATTTTGATGACGTAAGGGGTGATGACGTCATCAGCACGTCATTTCTGTGACGTCATGGGTGTGACGTCATAGAAATGACGTCATTAGTGATGACGTCATCGATGACGCAATCGATGACGTCATCGATGACGTCATCGGTGAGGTCATTGACCTCGATGACGTCATACCTCAGGTGACCTTGAACTGAGCCAGCACCAACAATTTGACACTACTGTCGTTGGATAGGGTTTGGTCTGTAGTTGTTTCCGCCAAAAATTGATGAAAGTCGGACTTAAAATAAGGGCGCTATTCACAAATTAAATTTGAAATTTTCCCATTAGAATAACATTGAGATTGGTTTGAGCATTTTAAACATCTGTTAATAATCAGATGTAAATACGTGTAGTTTCTGGTGATTAAAGATATTCACAATATTGGATTGGTCGGATGTCATTGATTTAGAACAAAAAGTAAAATTTGTACTGTATTTAATAAATTGCTAGATTTCGAGCAACACATGTACTAGTAATGATAAATGGACTTAAGGTAATACGTGTTATAAGTATATTTAACCAAAACCAAAATATGATAAGTCCCCAATGACTGGTTGGACATATAGGTGAGAGAACAGAGATAATTCAGGCGATGGATAAAAATATAAATGATGTAATTATGCATAGACTAATTGTACTTACATAAAATAAACTCATATTAAATGTTTATTACATGTAATATTTATATTTTGTCCTTATTTTATTGTAATAAAAATGACGGAACATAAAATTATGATTACCCGATATAACCCGTAAATGGCCTTATTAAAAAGTGTATTGTTAAGAATTATTTGTCACTTGAGTCTAGTGCGAGTAGTCAGGTGATGTAAACTAAGCGGTAAAATGCAGGGTTGAAGTAATTATACTCACAATTTACGGTAAACCATTTTCTAAATAATCCTTCTGTATGATTTGTAACTAGAGCTTAGGGGAAATAATCTCCTTGCCGCCGAAGACAGTGGTGAGGGGTAGGCTACAAAATACGGTGGAGGTAAAAAAATAAATAAAAATTGACTAATTAATAATGTTTGGGGAAAAAATATAAAAAATGGACTAATTAATAATGTAATGTATTTGTAACCAATCCAAAGTATGTTTTAAGACTAAAGTGTGCCAGGGTGTATTTTACTAGTAGAAAGAAAGAGAATGATGATGATTTAATCCTGATTAGCTTTTATAAAGAGGGCAGAAGTGATTGAGATGACCAAGATTCCTCAAAATATAGGAAGATTTTTCTTATTTATTCGTATGGAGATGATAATACTCTTGTATGAACGACCAGTTCTTTTATGATAATATTCTATTATATTCTGTAAAATAGTGTAGGCCTTAAATCTTATTACCATTGTAAATATTTCTATAAATATATCTCATTTTTAATTTCACTTATATAGGTCATAGTAATATTGTTTTTATAATTTTTGCCAGTTCAATCATTTTTTTCTTAATAGCACAAAAATATACATTACAAAAGATGATAAAAACCAAAGTTTTTCTTAATTATAGATATCTTCGAGACAAACAATACCGCATTCTTTAAAAAAGCTTTTATCAAGTGTTAAGTAACGCATTTATTTTAAACTCTCACAAACATCATATTTATCTAAAAAAAGGTAAAGAAACACACAATATTGTTAAAAAAATAGCAGTTTGAAAACCAAATAGATTAGATGTGCGAATATAAAAAAAAATATCTCGGCGAATGTAATTATTCCACATGTGCCTTGAGCTGCATTGAATTAAATCTGTGTGGGAGGTGTTAGCTTGTTCCGAGAAGTTAAGGTCTACAGGAACAATAAGTACTTTCCAACATGGTTCAGATAGTTTTAGAGAAGTTTAAGGCTTTGTCTATTGTGGCTGCGTGAATTCCCAGTAGGTTCTAATGAGTTTACTTTAACATTGAATTAACTGATTTCACCTCATTTATTCGATAAAAAAATATTTGTATTTCAAATTTAACAATTGTTTTACCAATAATCAAGTCTTGTAATTTGAAAAAAAGTTAATCTTATTTAAATAAGTATAAATAAAATAAAAAAAATTAAAGTCTATCAGTTTTAAAAGTTACATCTTATTTAACTAGTTAGTATTATTTACTAGTAGTATTTATAAGTTACTACTTATTTAACAACTACTAAGGGTTCTTTTGCAATTACTACTCCTTGTTCCAATGTTCAAAAGATTGCCAAGTTTTTTATTTTTTTTTATTTGGATAGGGTTTATTTGCTTTGTGGTTGTTTCTGACAAAAAATGATGACAATCTTCATTAAGATACCATCCATCATTAAAATATTGAATTTTACAATTAGAAAAACATTGGAATTACGTTCAGTATATTAAACATCTACTTTAAAACACATTATCATGTAAATATGTAATTAACTTTAGTTTAGGTTGATTACTGATAATTACAATATTGGATTGGGCGGGTGTAGTTCATTCAGAAGTAAACTTAATACCTTTAGCAATAACATCTGTAGAGAAAAAAAGAAAAAAGAAAAAGAAACAAAAAGAAAAAAGTACACCATACACATCTTTTGTTTACTCATACCAAAGAGGTTAAGTTAAACCACGGATGAGACACTAATAACGAATTGCATTAGTTGTATTGAGTTAATATTTGGTCTTTATCACACCAATGATCATTTTCAGGAAAAAAATATTTTTTCCGATGTATCTTTTTTAAATAGCGGCCATTTAAAATTTTGAGTTCAAATATCTCAAAGCAGCAGTTTTTACGAAACACACAAAACTTACATAGTAAATTATCTAAACATTAAGTTGTAAAGATCTGACAATAAATAATAGACTTAGTGCGATTTCCCTGCATAAAAACATTGATTTTGAAATAAAATAACTGTAATGCAAACTTGGGTTATTTCAAAAGAAAAATCCCAATAACTCCGTTATTTGTAGCGAGATCCTTACAAACCTGGCATCTTTGGTTAGATAATTTAATTTAATATCTTATTTGTCTGGAGTAAAATTAAAAAAAAAAAAAAAATACAAGTATTGAGATATTTCACTTTAAAAGCTTAAAATGGCCGCCATTTTGAAAATGCACATCGGGAAAATATTTTTATTCCTGAAAATAAACATTGGTGTAATATAGACGCATGCCAAATATTAACTCAATATAACTACCCATTACGGAAATAAAAATTATTATTGTAAGTGTAGAAAACAAAATGGTGGCTAGCGGGTTAGCGAAGCATTTTGGGACAAATAAATGTTTATATGAACTTTTTTGATCATTTTGGCTTGCTAAATAACCTGGAAAAGTTTGTAGAGGGTGATACTGGATATCTTTGATTATAATCAAAAAGCAAACACGACAGATTTTTCTCGGAACTCACTGACCTCGTCGACGACTTGTATCTGGAACTTGAAGCCGTTCCTCTGTAGGGGGTCCTCATAGTCCAGAGGCTGCACGACCACCAGTGAGCCGGTTCCGTCCACGTTGGCGATCATCGCGAACTTCTCGGCTCCATACCCGCTCTTCTCGACCACCTGCAGCCGACAAACTAAAATGATAAACAAATTGCAAACATGAAACCATCTAAGTTAACCATAGTCTGTAAACATATTTTGTAATAGGCAATTATGTTTCTTTTTCTCATCCTATGTGCATTGTAGAAGAAATCTGCTCATACCGTAAAATATATCGTCCTGTAAATAAGCATAATCTTATTAAAATTCATATTGGCCCTCACAGCTACGCCCTATTTAATTTTGGTGTTAATGGAAGAAGTGTAACTGATTAAATCATGAAATGGAGTTAATAACAAATGTGAGAAAGTTACATGCGTTTTGTAATATATTTCAAATATGTTATAATTGTGATTTATTTCGACCAGTCACAGCAATGAATGAATCGATTTCAACCGTTTTCGATGATCGGTCGAAATTGATGATGTGTCCTTAATTACGTTATTGTATCCCCAATCATGCTATTGTGGCATTTATTAAACTATTGTTTCTCTAATTAAGCTATCCCAGACCATTCTACACTGTATTAGAGCACATCACGCTATCGTATCCCTAACAGCGCTACTTTATTACCAACTACACTTTAAATCCATAATTAAGGTACGGTAGGCTTTATTTTGTTTTCGCTTATGTATAGCTATAATTACACTATTGCCTCTTACGTTACACTGAGATATACGTTATACTGGGACGGTGGCGACGTCCTGTAATCCAGCTACTTGGAGGTCACGAATTGTGGATAGTTATGAGCGATGGCTTGTGGATGCGATATTCCCTGGTGGGGATTAACGTCCGCACTAGTGAGTACTAGTTCATCCATAAGTACCATCCTCATAATTAGACCAATTCGTATATGGGAGGTTGAAATTGTGGTTCGGATCCCACGTTAAAATGTAGGTCCCTAGATACCATTGGCTGTTGGGCTATGAATTAACAGTCCTGTCTAAGGAGAATGTCGGCCTTAGTCAGTAACAAGACTACAAGATCGCGCCACAATCATCCTACACTCATCCCTCATTCATACTTGGCTTTAAACTACCTATTAAGCTAGGTCGCCATTTCAATAAAGGTAATAAAGGTATTAAAGGTATTAAAGGTATATACCTAATTAAGCTACGTTGTTAGTCCCATATTACGCAATCCCATGTTAAACCAAAGTATTCCTAGTTACCCATTTGTATTCCATATTACATTATTTTATGCTATATTACGCTAATGTATCAGTAATTACGTAATTATGTAACTACACTATTCCTAGCCACGCAATTGTATAGAGTAGTGGTTTTTTAGTGGTTCTGGGACGTGACGTCATCACAATGACGTCAGCAATAATGACGTAATCGATGACGTCGCCGATGGCGTCGCCGATGATGTCACTGATGACGTCATTATTGCTGACGTCATTGTGATGACGTCACGTCCCAGAACCTTTAAAAACCACTACTGTATTCCTAATTACGTTATTGTATCGCTAATTGCTCTATTGCAGCCCATATTACACTGTATACGAAGCGGTTGTTGTCGTCGCCGTCGCGCACGGCCACGGTCAGCACGGGCGTGTCCGGTGTGACGTCACCCACGGTCTCGCCGACCTCAGTGACCCACTCGTCCTTGGTGAACGCCGGCGCCGAGTCGTTGATGTCCAGCACTCTGATGGTCACCGTGCCGGTCCCTGCGACAACCACAACATCAACACAGATCAACATAATGCAGAACAATAAAACCTAAACCTAGCCTAAACCAACATAATCTTGCCTAGAATAGTTTTAACCTAGTATAACATAACCTAAACCTAGCTATACCTGACCTAAATCAACGTAATCAACCTAATAGAACCTAAACCCAGATATACCTAACATAAGCTAACCCAATCTAGTCTAACATGATCTAAACCTAGACTAACCAACATAAACTAGCCTAACATAGCCTAAACCTAGCTATACCTGACCTAACCTAAAAATACATAATCTAACCTAATATAACCTAAACTCAGATATATCTAACATAAACTAACCTAATCTAGTCTAGCATAATCCAAACCTAAACTAAACAACTTAAATAGCCTTACATAACCTAAGCCCATCTATACCTCACCTAACCTAAACCAACATTATCTAACCTAATATAACCTAAACCTAGATATACCTAACATAAGACAACCCAATCTAGTCTAGCATGATCCAAACCTAAACTAACCAACATAAACTAGCCTAACATAGCCTAAACCTAGCTATACCTGACCTAACCTAAAAATACATAATCTAACCTAATATAACCTAAACTCAGATATATCTAACATAAACTAACCTAATCTAGTCTAGCATAATCCAAACCTAAACTAAACAACTTAAATAGCCTTACATAACCTAAGCCCATCTATACCTCACCTAACCTAAACCAACATTATCTAACCTAATATAACCTAAACCTAGATATACCTAACACAAGACAACCCAATCTAGTCTAGCATGATCCAAACCTAAACTAACCAACATAAACTAACCTAACATAGCCTAAACCTAGCTATACCTGACCTAACCTAAAAATACATAATCTAACCTAATATAACCTAAACTCAGATATATCTAACATAAACTAACCTAATCTAGTCTAGCATAATCCAAACCTAAACTAAACAACTTAAATAGCCTTACATAACCTAAGCCCATCTATACCTCACCTAACCTAAACCAACATTATCTAACCTAATATAACCTAAACCTAGATATACCTAACATAAGACAACCCAATCTAGTCTAGCATGATCCAAACCTAAACTAACCAACATAAACTAACCTAACATAGCCTAAACCTAGCTATACCTGACCTAACCTAAAAATACATAATCTAACCTAAACTCAGATATATCTAACATAAACTAACCTAATCTAGTCTAGCATAATCCAAACCTAAACTAAACAACTTAAATAGCCTTACATAACCTAAACCCATCTATACCTCACCTAATCTAAACCAACATTATCTACCTTAATATAACCTAAACTCAGATATACCAAACATAAACTAGCCTTATCTAGTCTAGCATAATCCAAACCCTAACTAAACAGCTTAAATAGCCTAACACAACCTAAACCCATCTATACCTCACCTAACCTAAACCAACATTATCTAACCTAATATAACCTAAACCTAGATATACCTAACATAAGACAACCCAATCTAGTCTAGCATGATCCAAACCTAAACTAACCAACATAAACTAGCCTAACATAGCCTAAACCTAGCTATACCTGACCTAACCTAAAAATACATAATCTAACCTAATATAACCTAAACTCAGATATATCTAACATAAACTAACCTAATCTAGTCTAGCATAATCCAAAACCTAAACGAAACAGCTTAAATAGCCTAACACAACCTAAACCCATCTATACCTCACCTAACCTAAACCAACATTATCTAACCTAATATAACCTAAACCTAGATATACCTAAAATAAGACAACCCAATCTAGTCTAGCATGATCCAAACCTAAACTAACCAACATAAACTAGCCTAACATAGCCTAAACCTAGCTATACCTGATCTAACCTAAAAATACATAATCTAACCTAATATAACCTAAACTCAGATATATCTAACATAAACTAACCTAATCTAGTCTAGCATAATCCAAACCTAAACTAAACAGCTTAAATAGCCTAACACAACCTAAACCCATCTATACCTCACCTAACCTAAACCAACATTATCTAACCTAATATAACCTAAACTAAGATATACCTAACATAAACTAACATAATCTAGTCTAATATGATCCAAGCCTAACCTAAACACCTATATAATGTAGCCCAGCATTACCTAAAAATAAGCAACACCCTATGTAACGTTTATATTGGTTTAAATGGTCTATATGTAATGAGACAGTGTCTGTTGAGTAGTAAAACTTAGCATATCCTAATTAAATCTAACCTAATATAAAACGAGCATACAAATAACCATACAAGAAAATGTCTATATAGTATATTAGAATTCCAATATATGAAAAGTTCAATATATTAGTTGAAAAAGTAATGTTAAGTAGTAAAACCTAACCCAAAGGATATCAGACTAGCCTGATGTTAACTTAGTCTACACCTAAACTAATGTTGAAATATATTTTTTTTACATTTCATTCAGTTTATTTGTATTTTAAATTACGGCTTTAGTATTTCCATTGTTATGCATCTCCGTGTACGTTAATGAAAATATGTAGAGTTTATCTGGGTGAGTGAAAGAGGAAACACACTCCAACACATATTTGCATTACGTAACTTTAATTAATTGCATTTGTGCAGGTGGAACAAACACACTGTGGGTGTATTAGGAGGATGGGTGTTAATGTGTGAAATACTCAAATATGAGATAAGTTCACAATACAAAAGAAACCACTTACGGTAGAATCCCGCTAATCCAAACCCTGCTAATCCGCTTAATCCAAACACATCCCATCGGAAAAAATTCCCATGTTTTCCGTAACTTTTGAACATAAAAAAGTAAAAAATTAATTTTTTATTCATATTTTGTTAAACCAACACTTAATTGGGTAACATTTGATAATGGCTCAGGAAAATATGTTGACTCACTCTAATTTAAAACAAAAACAAAGCATAAACTGTAAGTACTGAGTAAATGAGCATCGTAATTTCGATCTGTTTTCAGCTGGTGTAACTTATACAGCTTAGTACATAAATACCTATTAAATAAGGGGTAGTTAATGCGTACAGTGAACACTCAAGAAATAATAATAGATCAGAGCCAAAAGTTTATAAAGCTGTCAAATTTCAACTCCGCAATCAAGTCCTACATCAATACAATGATTGTAATTACAAATCAAAGTAAAATAACCCAGTGACTCCTATCTTTAATAATGAAAAGAAAGAGGTGACAGGTAAGAGCGGGGGGTCTATTTTTATAACTCTGTCTTCAAGTCAGTCGTCGTCGGACAGTGAACTTCCTTCCGGCCGTTCGTGCCCTACTGAAGAGCTGAGAGTTGGCATCAGCTGATGTCTTCAAGATTAATTTAAGAAATTGTGATTTTTATTGCCATAATATACGCTTTTTGTACATTTGAAAAATTTTATTTGATAAAAAGGAAAGAAAAAAATATTCTCAAAAATAAAATATTCCATTATTTACATTTAAAAAGTAATTTAGTATTATATAATCTGTATAATAATTTGTAACTGATATGTGTTAATACGTCGATGAACATAATTGAAAGCATAATATAATTTCTCATACCAAAGGACAGACTATATTATCATACACGCACTATACCTTTCTTTAGTCACTTTTTCAGATACGCATTGAGTATTTTACGGCGAATATAAATAAAGGATGACAGTTGAATGGGTGTGCCACCCTACAATAATAGCCATGAGTAGTGTAAGTTTTATGTCTACAACTATAATAGAATATTTATTGTTATGTTCATTTTCCAAAAACTAACGTAACAAAGGTACATCACGCATATTAGGCTATCGATAGGTGTTGTATTAAAAAAAATTATAGTAAAAATACATAACGTACATTTTATGTTTTAAATGTATATAAATTTAGAAATAATTGTACTTTTATTATAGATAAAACAATTCTTGGGTATTTAATAATCCTAAAATGACATTTGATATGTCACATAACTCTAGCTATATTTTTAAATTTTCACATTTAGTATACATTTTTAAAACATCGAAAAAGTATTGAAACAGGGTATTTTAGTTATTTATGATTTTTTTATTCAAAAGAGTGTTTTTAGTTTAATTTTCAAAATTTAATTATAATTAATTTCTATTTTGTAAAAATACCTTATTAATAATAAACTGGGTTATTTGTGTGATAAAAAAAATTAATTTTATTATTATTATCTAAATATACTTGCTCTGATAATCCTTTTGCAGAACAAATCTTCCTAAAACGTAATTAGCCTGGGTCGATATACAGAATTTTCCTTTAAGAGAGTAATGAATAAGAACTTTCCGGAAAGTTTCTTCAATATTTTACGCTTAATTAAGTCAACAATCTGGAAGCAAAAGCTGGTTAGGATCTAGTCAAGTGAAACTGATGTGATTCGACTCTAAGTTTGAGATTAAAGTGATTTAACCTGTTATCCTTAAAATTATATTACAAAAGACAGTGTCATACTTATATTTCATTGTTTATTTATTTTAAGGCGACGTTTAAGAGTAAAATAAAGGAGCATGTCGCGCGCCTTTAGAAGAAATTCAGGTGTTTTCTTTTAAAGTTTGAACAGGGCTAGATTAACAGAATAAAAAATAATTTATCTATAAATAAATAAATAAATTACATCTTCCTGCCATTACAGATTGCATACATACAAAGAATACCATACAATTTAACTATATAAATGATTTCTTAGAATTATCTACATTTTTAATACACTAGGCATATTTTTGTCATAATTGTTTTGGAGCGGTGGTGCTACCAATCACCATGTTCAAGGTGTCGTTAGAAAGGTCTTAGCATGTATTTTTGCCATTAATTAAAAAAAATAGAAAAGTCACCGTGGACATGGGGAAATATGAGGTTAAAGTCGCGATTTTCCCCATAGACATAATAGCTCAGTAAATAAACGACAAAAATTGCCCTTTGTCGCAACTAATTGGTGGAAAGCTGGATTTTATATATGTGATATAACCACATTAGACGTGTCTTTTCCTAAAAGTCCCCGCTTCTCCCCCTTGAGCTTTCCCCCCCAAGCTCCTCCAAAGCTTTCCCCCCCTGGGAATTACAGTGGTTCACTTTATTGGCCACAGGCCGAGTATTACATACACTAACGTGTTGGAATTTTTACAAGATTATTTGTGATTAGTTTTTCTACAACTTTTGTACAGAAATATTTTTTCTGAAACCAAAATTTAAAAAGATATGAAATCAAAACTTTGGTAAAAGTTAAATTTTAGAGTACACAATTTTGTTTTCCCCTATATAAATTTTTTATCAACCATAATATGCAAATATGTTTCAAATAAAAGTTTTAGTATATTTTTAAGGTTTAAAAATATGTTATTGGTTTGTCATCTGAGTGTACTGATGTAGACTGAGATTACGGCAAAGCGAGCGCAAGCGGGCTGCACCCGGCGCGGGCAGGCGGCGTGACGCACGCAGCGCCAGACCGACTTATACACAAATTCGGAAAATGTCCTGAAATAAGTAAACAATCATCCTCCCCCTTCCCCATTTTATCTATTCTTTATTTTATTTATTTATTTATTTTTTTGGAGAGGCAGGAAAAATGCATTACGCACACATAGGGCCAGCCTGTAGTGTGGGGCCCCGCAAAAAAACGGGTTTACCCACTACAAAAACTACTCTACTCTTTAGGATTCTAACTTGGAATTGTTTATCACATTACGTCAGACTAGGCCTAAATTTTGCTTATGCCCGCGGGGCTCGCTACTTATCCAGCCGCTCGATCAAGGGATCTGGGCCACTCGCGGTCCAGGAGAATGCCCCGGACGAACTGTGATAAACAATCCCAGTTGCCCTCATCCTCCGAGATCTTTTGGCAGGCCAAGTCCACCGAAAATTCACCAAAAATTTGAGTGGCCTCCAGTCGGAGCCCTTCCCAATGGGGGCAGCGGAAGAAGGTGTGCTCCGCATCGTCGGGAACGCCCAAGCAATTAATGCAGTCCGGTGAACCGGTGTTGCCCAACCGGTTCAGGTACGACTGAAAATAGCCGTGACATGTCAGGAATTGGGCACCAAAGCAGGGTCAGGACCTGCTTGTTAAGTCACGCATTCCATTGTCCTCGGGTGTCGTGCTCCCAGCTGTGTTGCCACTGCTGGAAGGTTCGGGAGCGCTCTTCTGTTCTTGCCGATCTCACCTTGTCTCTGATAAATCGCCTTCCTCTCTCCTGCCAAGAGCTTGACAGGGATGACTCCGGCGACACCAGGACGGCAGGCTGGGACACTGTCCGGTAGGTGGAACACACCCGGAGCGCCGCTTGGCGCTGAACCCGGGCGACTCGCTTGATCGAGAACGTCTGGCCACACCTCTAGACTGGACCGCGGACATCAACAGACGTTTTCTGCTTGGATCTTGTGGGGGTCCAATCCGCCTTAATGTGATTTGGAGCACTTGTTCCATAACTCTCCTTGTCGCAAGACAGGACCGGTATGGCTAACGCTATAGGTACGGGCCTGTGAGGGTAGCGGGAGCCACCATAAACACCTTTTAATCGTTATGGGAGAAGTCAAACAAAATGGAATGGACCTTGGACCCTCGAAATCGGCCATCAGCCTACTAAGGTAAGTGACTACCTTAGAGGCCTTGTCCACCAGTCCACCGTACGGAAGATCTGTTCCCTCCAACTTAACTTGGTGTCCACCATAACTCCGAGATACTTGGCAGCACGAGTTGATAGGACCACATCCCTTCCCACTCGGAACGCGTGTCGATCCTATTCTTCGTGAGGATCACAATCTCCGTCTTACTGAGAGCAAGCGAGAGACCATAATCGGACATCCAGGTGTTGCCCACATGCATGACTGGGTTCAACGTTGGGCCAGCTCAACGTTGCGTGCAGCAATGAGAGCTGCGACGTCATCGTCGTACACAAACAAAGTGGTTTCCTCATGCATCTCGGACCTCAGGAGGCTGTCATAGGCAAAGTTCCACAGTTCCGGGCCGAGTATCGAACCTTGCGCGGCACCAGAAGTGACTTCCATCGCCCGCGTTCCGTCCCTTGTGTCATAAATCACAGCTCTCTTATATGCAATATCACATAATCAGGCTTGAAAGAACTCAAAGGAGATTTGTTAGACTCATTGGAACTACATTGGGCATACCTTTCCTTGAGATCCCTGTCGATGACGTTATGAAACAGTTCAACCTTTGCCCACTGGAAGTTCACCGTGAGCTTGCTGATCTAGCTTTTCTCTCAAAGCTCATCAACTGATCCCTTGATTGTCCTGATCTTCTTGCCAATTCCACGTACTACCAGGTCAACTGAACTCTTTGTTCACAAACATTATCGGACAAACTACCTGAAGAATGGACTCATGGCCAGACTACATCGTGTTGGAAACTGCGTTCCTGCCGAGCTTGACCTGTTCTGCACGAATCTGAAAACACTGAAAAAGAAATGGGTGTCCTTATCTGCGGATCAAGAGGAATGAAGACAACATAAACCGTAAACTCTTCAAATCATCCACCACCTTTATAGCTTATCCGAACTCATCCCCATCCACTTGATCAAACTTCTGCCTTAACTTTGACCCTTCCTGCAATTTCTCTCTCTCTCTGACCTTACAATACCCAGTTCACACTTCCGATCTATATTCGCTCACAAAAACAATACTCACACTTTCACTTTAGTTGTTGTAGTCCATACTGTGTCATTCAAATGAATTAATTTGTTATTATTATATTATATTATTATTATTATGTATATATTATTATTATCAATTTATTATTATAATAATTATCTATATATGTTATTTATTATTGAATAACAAATTATATTATTATGCTATCACTTACCCGAATTTATATTATCATTATTATATATCTATTATTAGGTTATTTATACACGTTATCATATTTATTGTCTGTAGTTATCTTAAGAATGTAATTTTGTTTCTCTGTATCTATGCTTGTTTGTACCAATTATCTGCATGTCATCCAATCATTGTATTTTTAAAATGGAATTGCCGTTGGGACTTATAAATAAATAAATAAAATAAATAAATGCTACATAAGCCAAGCAAAGAGTAGGGAATATCCCCCGGAACCAAAACTGGCAATAAATATTAACAATGTTACGTAGTTGAAAATTAAGTTCTTTTTACATAAATAATTATAGCAGGCTACTGTTCCATTTGGACACACTTAATTTTAGCAGCAAGGTCTTATCATGTGTCAAACAGACTGAGAGGCGACGCACCGACCATTACAACACGGCGCGCGCGGCCGGGAGGTGTTCAAGTTGCCCGCTCGCGCTCGCTTTGCCGTAATCTCAGTCTACATTAGTACACTCAGATGACAAACCAATAACATATTTTTAAACCTTAAGAAATATACTAAAAATTTTATTCGTAACATATTTGCATATTATGGTTGATAAAAAATTTATATAGGGGGAAAAAATTGTTGTACTCTAAAATTTAACTTTTACCGAAGTTTTTATTTCATATCTTTTTAAATTTTGGTTTCAGAAAAAATACTTGGGTACAAAAGTTGTAGAAAAACTAATCACAAATAATCTTAAAAAAATTCCAACACGATTGTGCATGTAATACTCGTCCTATGGCCAATAAAGTGAACCACTGTAATTCCCAGGGGGGGAAATTTTTGGAGGAGCTTGGGGGGGAAAGCTCAAGGGGGAGAAGTGGGGACTTTTGGGAAAAGACACGTCTAATGTGGTTCTATCACATATATAAAATCCAGCTTTCCACCATTTAGTTGCGATAAACAACCTTTATTCACTGGGCTATAATATGCAGTTACAAACCAACGATCGAGAAATCAGCTGTTTATTTAAGGAAGTGGTTAAACAAATCAAATCTGGCCCTGAAAATAGGTTACTGAACGTACAGCTGGCAACAAAACACCAGTTTTTATTTGCACAAAATAAAAAAATAACCAAAAGAAAGGTCGACATAATGGAGACTATAAGACCACGACGGCCAAGAGGAGGAGGCCGACGAACTTTAACTGATAGACGCGAACAAAATACAAATAATAATTGTCGTTGATAGCCGAAAACAGCAAGCACCCTTTCGTGTTAGGTTTAAGTGTACTCTCCAACAGCCGCCTGAAGATTTCACATTCAATTTTGAAGATAATAATTCACATATTGATAATAATTATTCACATATTGATAATAATTCACATATTGATAATAATTCACATATAATTAATAATAATTCACATATTGATAATAATTCACATTCAATTTTGAAGATCATAATTTGTACACTTAACGTGCCAACTAATGCTTGGAAGAGTGCTTTGGGAAGAATTTAGAACTCCAATGTCTGAAGATTATGCCAGACAACACATCATACAACCAATTGCGATTTCCAACGCCGTCTACAAATTCGAGATTAGATCACGAGTTTGACGTTATTGGACAAAATACTGTTTTTGAAGTAATGTATGCCAAGGCGAATCAAGAACAGAAAACCATCATCGATAGAATTGTGTTATCTGTCCAAGGTTCATCGAATCAAAAAGTTTTCTGTCTTTTTGCTCATGCGAGATGTGGGAAAACCTTTGTGGCAAAAGCAATTCCTTGCAAACTTAATTCACTCAATATATCTTTCCTCCCGTGTGCCTTCAGTGGAATCACAGCAAGTCTACTAGACGGTGGGCGCACTCTACATCATCGGTTTGGACTTCAATTCCGATACTAGAGAATTCAGTGTCATCCATAACTGCTAACAGTGCTAATGGTGGATGCTATTCGTAACAGTACTTTGATTTTGATTGATGAAATATCTATGTGTCCCGTGTACGCTTTGCAAACCTGCAAAGCTCAATTGCCCGCCTGCTCAGGGACTTTTGTGACTCTTCTCAGATGTTTGGTTGTAAAACCGTTCTATTTTGTGGAGATTTCCGGTAAACACTACCGGTTATTACTCGCGCAAGTCGTGCGGTTACCGTCGAAAATTGCGTCAGGTATTTTCCCGGTTGTAGTCAAATCAAGCAGCTTAAATTAAGCAAAAATATGAGAGCACACAATTCCGAACCCGAATTCATGTCTTTCATGAAAATTTTGGGAGATGGCCCGCTGCCAGTGGAGCTTGATCTAGAAGACATGATCGAGTTACCTAATCAAATCATTGGTGTCGGCGATCCAATTGAAGACATTTATGGTTCGATTTCGCAGATTATTGAGACAGATGAAATCGTTGATCGTACAATTCTCTGCCCGAAAAACGAAGAATGTTCTTCCCTAAACTAAGCAATTTTTGAGAAAATATCAGGTCAATATGCAAATTATTATAGTTTTGACAAGGTACTCACAGAAGACGGCAGCGACGATGTCAACTACCCGACGGAATTCTTGAATAGTTTATCAATTAGCGGACTTCCGGCTAATGAACTAAGGTTGAAGAAGAACGCCTTGATTATGTTGATTCAAAATTTTGATACAGCAAAAGGTCTAACTAACGGAACAAGGACGAGAGTCAAGAGATCGCAGTAAGTAGAGCCCGATCATTTGATGGACTTAAAGACTACATAGGCCTAAAAGATGGAGAACACCAAGGCCGACTTCTTCAAGACAACCGTGTTTACACTTGCAATATTGTTTAAAGAAAAATTTTATAAGTTTTATTAATAAAGTAATTTTTATTATTATTGAATTAATTTTTTTTTTTAATAGCAACACTTAAGATAAACTGCCTACACGCATTGGTGGACAGAGTTTCTCCTTGACAGCGCACGATTTCGTGCGCCAGGTACGCTAGTTATCGAATATTTCACTGCTGTAAGCAAAATTTCATTTAATTTTGATTTTGAAAATTTGAATTTTTGCCAAAAATCAGTCAAAAATTTTGGTATTGTTTCTCTTGAACCTATTAGTAAACCAACTACTTCAAAATTTTCATATTGTATTCATTTTTGTGAAATCCAATTGTTGGGTGGTATATATTATGTTTTTCTAAATGTACCTCTTCAGGCATTTCTTCATTTCCTTCAAATCGTACTATAGGATCAATTATGTAGGCTTTATTTTCTTTCTATCCATAACAATTATGTCACGACGCCGAATTGAATTGTTGTCTGCAACACCTGTAACTTCTTCATAAACTTCATAAGATTTAGATCTGACTTCATCGGCTATGATTGATCGTATTCTGTTATGGCGAATGTTCCTTAGGAGACCCCCATATGGGCATTGTCCAAGGGCATGCGGCAATGTTTCAGTGATATAATTCTCGGATAGGCCTATAGGACAATGCCTACACCGGTTGCCATCCTTAGAGCGTCCCTGGAGGCCTCTTACTGGAGCTACATTTCCAACCACCTTCCAATATATTCTTTGTATTCGGAATCCGTAAGGCCTTTAAGATCATTCATTTTTTGTTAATTGAGGTACATTGTCTAAACAGAATTAAACCTTATCCATTATCGTATCTTATTCTTTTTTCTTTCACAAAAAATTAATTAATTTTCGAATCCTTAAGACTAACTTATCGTAAATTAACTATTTAGACGTCCTTAGTCTTAAATATTAAGAGTAAAATCTTACCTTTTAAACCCGCTCCATCGGTTGCTATAACTTGTATTGAATAATCAGGAGTTTTTTCTCTATCCAAACAACAAATGAGTGTTTTTATCTCTCCAGTGTTTGGATGAATTTCAAATATTGGTAATCCTGTTCCTTCTTCTATAGCATTTTTTTCTATAGAATATTTTACTTTCGCGTTTCCATTTTCGTAAGGGTCGTCGATGTCTTCAGCATCCAAGGCGATTACCAGAACACCTAAAATCAGAAAAATAAGTTACTAGTGACATTGTACGTTGTATAGTATACCTAAAAGTATTACTTAATTCCAATTTTTAACTGATTAGCCAGTATGAGTTTTTATTCATTTTACCCTCGAAATATATTAATATAGATAATTTTCGTAAAATTGAAGCTTAACTAACCCATGTGTCAAAGGCACATGAATATACAGGCAAGGATGTGTAATTAAAGGATGGCCTCATGCGGGCAAGATAGGGGCTTTAGTTGCAAATTGACTAGATTGCAATATTGCAAAGGATTATTTTGTAGTTGGGAACACTACCGGATAAATAAGCTACTCAAACAAATGAAAGATTTCAGGTTAGGTTATTAAAATAAAATACCGGGTGTCCATAAAGCCTTGCCCTGATTTCATGGCTTTGCTGTACGGACACCACTTCAAACAACAAACACCATCGCCTAATTTAGAAACTATAAGACAAAAATAAATACGGTGACGTCCGTTACTCAGGACATGAGATCTGAAACCGAAAAATGGTTTTTAATAGAAAATTAACTAAAAAGTCGCCTAAAATACTTACAGGCTACCCTCGCCGCACCCATTGAAGTGTATTGAGTTTGCGCATAGCTGTAAAAAAACTTTAAGAAGTTACTTGTTAAAACTGAATATAAAACTTTATTACCACCAATTGTTTTCACACTATTCGGTTTCTTTATCAGGACAAGACTTTATGAACACCCGGTATATTAACTGTTTAATGCCAATTTCTACTCAAGGTGACTGTAGGAGAGGGCCAGGTGAGCTACATCCCGTTAGAACAATGGCGTCACTTTCTGCGACATCCGTGGATGTCGCCATAGAGGTTTTGTAGGTTAAGAAGTGTTAAAAAAAACCAAAATTTTACTCTTTGTTATCTGCAAGTGTTGCCAACGCTGCAGGAAACAAATATCCTTCTAGTTTTGCGTTGGGGATTTTTTTTCTCAACTATAACTAAATAAGAAATTTCAAAGCAAACTAGGGTAGAATTTATGGTTTTATATTTACCTTGATTGCTAATTGTTAATTTGGTCATTACCTAATGGTTTGTTATTAACTAATAATCAGAATGTAAAATAGAGTAATATGGTGTTGTTACGATAAATATCGTACCCGTGGCCAAACTGCTTCATTCTCTTTTTCAATTAGCTGTGTAATGGTAAGTATTAAAACGTAACTTGACTTATGTTTTAGTTTTGACGATTCTTATCCGGAACAAAAAAAAATAGCTATTAAGCTGACCTTAGAAAGAAGTTATGCTTCTTCCTCTACAGACCTTAATTTCTACTAACCTTTGGGGCTGTTTTCAGTGATATTTCCGATGTACTCGGTCTGGGAGAAGTGGGGAGCGTTATCGTTGATGTCCTTCAGAGTGACTTGAACATCGGCGAACCCGACGAGTCCCTTGCCTCCTTCGTCCTGGGCAAACACCGTGAACCGCCACTGGGGCCGGCCTAGCGGGGGGTCACGGTCCAGGGGCTACACAAGGGACACTTCCAGTGATGAAAATGTTAACAAGAGATTTAAATAATATTATTTATTTCAATTGTATTGTTGGTGATCGTAAGTTTTAGTTATTTTTAGTTTGGAAATCTTACCCTGCGGTCAGAGCTAAACTATAATTTTCATAATTAACTTGGTTCAAACACCACTTGAAAACTAAAAGTTCCAATCTGTTATGAATATTAATGTACTTTTAGTACATTCTATGAACAACGTTTCGAAATCATGGGCCCTATACATTCAGAGTTAGCTTTAGTAGAATATTTTCCGAAGAATATGATACAAAACTGACCCTTGGGCTACCCTACAGGTAATAGTTGTAGTATTACTTCACCAGCCGTCGCGTCACCCCCCCCCCCATGGCATTAATGTCTTTAATGGTATTAATTACTTGTTTGAGGTAGGTACTTAAACTAAGTTGAGAATGAAATAATATGTCATCGTGACAAGTTGAACTTGTTTTTCACGTAAAAAATCACGATTGGAGTTGCCTGAATAGTATGCATAAAAGTCAACTCTGATCATAAAAGTAACAGTAAGTAAGAATAAATCATTTATTTTGGTGTTTATTTTTTATTTATTTAGTTTATTACAAAAAATAAAATAGTCAAGCAACGTACCTACCTTTAGCACGAATATTTCACCGCTGTTCTTGTCGATGGCAAAGTTTCCAGTAGCTGGATCATCAGAGTCTATGCCTTGGCCTGCCAGGAAGTAAATGATGTCGGAAGGTTGGAAAGTGTCTCCATCAGTGGCCTCCACCTGTGCGTGTTCAATTGTAAGAAAATCATCAGTCAAATGATTTATACTATTTTGAAAACTATTATACGATTTTATATTTGTAATTGTACAATTAACAAAATAATGATTTTTGGTCATTAATATGTCTGAAGAATTAATTTGGTAAGTCATGTATTGTTTGTGAATAATTTATTTTGCATATAAAAATAAAAATAAAATAGTTTTGACCTTATCATTATTTAAAATTATCATTCTAATTATATTCATGCAAACCAATTATTGTATAGCCAATAATAACATACTTAAAGATTTTACTCTTATTTATTTGTATATGAGTATCATATAAAATTTATAAAAAGATTATTTTTTCAATACGTAGGGTACATATTTTCATTAACTAATGAGTATGGTATACTATAGTATATTCTTTACAATGGCCAAAAATGAGGTTTTGCCGGCCCCGAGATCCAAAGAAGTGCAAAAAATATTTGTATTCGCCCATAACAAACGAAACAACCTTAACTATCCTGCCGAGATGTACTGCTTGTGTTTCTGGTTGCTAGGCAACCACTTCACATCAGCTAAGGTCACCGAAACTAGAATACTCTAGGTGACAACTACAGCTGATTCCAATGGAAAAGCACCAAGTTCCCCAAGTACGTCATATAGGCCTATAGTTGACAGTTGCTATCAGGTGAACTACCAGCCATGTTGTTGTAATTAAAGATACCTTTTTAAGATAATACGGCTTTAATCAACTAAAAATGTTACATAGTTGGAAAGGTAAACAAGTATGAATATAAACAAGAAGTAAATAAATACAACAGCTGATTACTTAAATCAGTATTTCATAACATTCTCCCCCTCAAAACTTAAACTACGTAATCAGCCAGGTAAGTCGGCGGTTTTCTTGATCTTTTTGGCCTTTCTTGAAAATCGTTTTCTTGAATGTCATTTTGTAAAGTGACCTGTAGCTCTGAAGTGATGTTTGGCTCCAAAGTAACGTTCGACTCAGGAGTGACATTCGGCTCTGAAGTGACGTTCGGCTCTGGATTGAAGTTCGGTTGAGAAACATCCTTTATGGTTGGTTGACATGGTATGTTTTGGTTTTCTAGTAAACTCGTATCCCCCCTTCGAGATAAAGCTTGAGAGATACAGTCGACTGCCTTCCATCATTGTGTTTTACCAAAGCATTGTGTGGGTTGGCATCAATAAGCTCGACTTCTTCTACTAGCGGATCAAATTTTGATGTCCGAACGTTTCTTTTTAAGAATATTGGTCCAGGCTCCATAAGCCAAGCTGGAAGAGAGGTGCCATTGAGTGACCGCCGAGGATGCATAAAAAAACCTGTCATGTGGCGTACTGTTTGTCGCAGTGCACAAGAGCGATCTTATGGAATGTAATGCATCGTTGAGTACAACTTCCCATTGCTCTACCTTTAAGGATCTGGACTTAAGAGCTAACAAGATTGCTTTCCACAATGTCCCATTGAACCTTTCCACTTGACCGTTTCCTGCGGGATTATATGGAGTTGTTTGACTAGTGGCTATCCCTCTTTCATGCAGGTAATCCCTGAGTTCCTTGGAAAGAAAAGATGTCCCTCTGTCAGAATGAATGTAGCTGGGCATTCCAAATATTGAAAACAGATTTTCCAAGCAACGAACTACCGTGTTTGAGGATATATCACTGCAAGGGTATGCGAATGGGAAGCGCGAATATTCATCGATTATAGTCAGCAGGTATCGATTTCTTGTGCAAGATGGCAATGGTCCCTTAAAATCTACATTTAGCCGCTCAAAAGGCTTTGTTGCCTTGATTAGGTGAGCGTTTGTAGTCTTATAGAATCGGGGTTTAATATCAGCGCATATCGGGCATTTGTTTGTCATTGTTTTAACCTCATCCACTGAGTAAGGATGATTTTTACTCTTTATCCAATGGTACATTCTTGTAATACCAGGGTGACAGAGTGACTGGTGAAGTGCAAAAAGCTTGTCATGACAATTTATGTTAGTGACAGCTCCACATACACGTGAAAATGCATCGGCTGTGATGTTTTCTTTTCCTGGTTTATACTGTATGTCAAAAGAATAAGGTGACAACTCTAGACGCCATCTAGTGATTTTCTCGTTTTTTATTTTACTGGTGTGCCGACTGTTGAACACAAATGACAAAGCTTGTTGATCGGTAATCAAGAGAAAATGCCGTCCAATGAGAAAATGTCTCCATTTCTTCAGAGATTCAACTATGGCTAGAGCTTCCTTCTCAATGGAGGAATGTTGTTTTTCACAATCGGTCAACGTTTTAGAAAAAAAAGCGACAGGTCTACCTTGTTGACTCAATGTTGCTGCGATAGCAAAGTCTGATGCGTCCGTTTCCACAACTAATGGTGAAAGATCATCAATTACGGTGAGTATTGACTTTCCTATGTCTTGTTTAATTTCCTCAAATGCCAAAGCTGGCTTAGAAGAGGGCAATATAGGAAAAGATTTGCAATCAATTAAAGGCCGAATCTTGTCTGAGAACTTAGGGACCCACTTTGAGTAGTGCGAAAATATCCCTAATGCGCGTTTTAAATGAGAAGCATTAGATGGCAACGGCAAATCTAACAAAGGTTTCAGACGCTCTGGGTCAGCTTGCATAGACTGGTAGCGAATTTGATATCCTAAGATCGATAAAATCTAAGATCTTGATCTTATCTTATCAATATCCTATATCTTATAAATGATCCTAAGATCTTGAGAAAATTTGCTTTTCTCACTGTTTAGAGTAATATTATATTTCTTAGCTACCTCTAAGAATTTATTCAGCCTTTCATCATGCTCTGACTGAGTTTTACCACCTACAGTTATATCATTAATGAAAGCCCACACCCCTTCTAGTTTTTCAGTGGAAATAATTTTATCAATCGTGCGCTGAAAAGCTGATACACCATTCGTCACACCAAATTTAACCCTACAGAACTGATACAGTTTTCCAGCTGCTTCAAATGCTGTGTAGAATTTTTCATGTTCCGAAATTGGTATTTGATGGTAGGCATCCTTTAAATAGTACTGAAAACTCGATTTTCTGCTATTTTACTAACTATATTTTCAATATTAGGTAAAGGGTAGGCATCTAATAAGGTGAACTTATTTATAGTTTGACTGTAATCTATTACTAATCGCTTTTTATGAGATGAGCTTTTGGTAACAAGCACTTGGGCACGCCAGGGAGATGAACTTTCTTCAATTATACCATTTTGAAGGAGTTTTTGCACTTCAGAGATGATGAACTTTTCATCATCATTAGAATACCTGCGAGACTTAGTTGCAATGGGCTTGCAGTCAGGTGATAAATTAAGAAAAAGGCGCAGTGGTTCAACAGAAGCACAAGCAACATTACAAATAGACAGAGGTAATTTATCTCCTCCGAAATCAAGGTTTACTGAAGAATGCAATTTCATTATATCATGACCAACCAAGATGTCAGTGCACAGATTGTCGATAACAAATAGTTTTACATTTTCATAAGTATGGTCAGAGAATTCTAGGTTTGCAGAAACATACCCTTTGATAGGTGACTTTAGAGATGTAGAAGCCATAGATACCTGTTTTTGTTCTGGAATTACATGAAAATTATTTTCCATCACAATAGCTCGGTTTATAAAACTATCGGTACTCCCCGTATCAACCAAAACTTCAACAGGTATTTTATTTACATTACCTCGTACAACTGCTTTTGATAGCCCATTGGAAGCAGCTGCACATGAAAGCGTGGACATTACCAAGGAATAGGCATTAACGGTCTTACCTTGAGCTTTCATCAACCTGCATACCTTCACGAAGTGTCATTTTTTCTTACAGCCAGCGCAAGTAGCATCCTTGGCAGGACAGTCGTTTCGAGTAAAATGACGCCGGCCACCGCAATAGAAACACTTCTGTTTTGAGTTTTTCGGTACAGCAGCTGAAGTAGGAGATTCTCCAGGATCCATATTATTATCTGGTTGATCGGCAGGCAGTGTTGATGAGGTGTTGCAATTAATTACTTCAGTTTGGTTTGAAGATCCATATGCTTCACAGCTCTTTTGTGCAGACTCAAGCGAACGTGAAATGTCCTCTGCCTCTTTCAATGTCAAGGATGACTTTTCTAAGAGTCTTTGACGGATATTGGGATTCATAATTCCACTTATAAAGGCATCACGAACGGATTCATCTCGATAAGTATTCCCATCTACGGCATGAAAGTTGCAATCTTTGCTGAGAAGTTTAAGCTCTTGTAGATACTTGTCTATGCTTTCTTCTTTCTTCTGTTTGCGATTTGCTAGCATGTGTCGAGCATAAATTTCATTCTTCTTGGGATTATAAATATTTTCCAAAATTTCAACTGCTGACTCATATGTGGAACTTTCAGAAATGTACTCATAGACATTGTAAGAAAGAAAATTAATCAACACGTTAAGTTTCTTCTCTTTAGCTACTTCTGAGTCAGTTATGAAATTTTCAAGTGTTTTGAACCAGTGTTTGAATGCTCTACTTGCAGAAGGGTCTTCTGGATTTGTATTAATTTATTCTCTGGTTTTAAAAGCTTTTACATTTGTTTTTATATTTTTAGTTGATTAAATTTTTGTAATTAAAGATACCTTTTTAATATAATAAGGCTTTAATCAACTAAAAATGTTACATAGTTGGAAAGGTAAACAAGTATGAATATAAACAAGAAGTAAATAAATACAACAGCTGATTACTTAAATCAGTATTTCATAACACATGTCACTGGTTTGTTATTTGGTTTATGGCAGCATCCCTGCATACTCTTTCCCCATATTTATCATAAGGAGAATAGACATTAATTTCCCCTTTTTTGAGCACGTGATTAAATTTTGTTTACAGTTTCATCTGGTTAAAATTATTATTACTAATTTGGAAATTCGTTGAGTACGCTCGTCTGCTGCAACGGGGGGTATTTTAACGTGTTATACTGTTTTAACATGCCTTAACAAAGGTTTTTTAACAAGGCAGCGTAGCTCAGTGGTAGAGCTCTGGGTTATCACCCAGCGGGCCCGGGTTCAAATCCCGGCTCGGGGACAAAAAGATCGTTCGGCCGCTCCCGTGGTTCGGAAGTCACGTTGAGCCGTTGGTCCACCTGCATAGAAAACAAAAAAGTGCAGGTATTTCAGGCGAGGAGAACTATCAGTTAATTGCTGATCTCCCTCCACTAAAAGCCATACGATTATTATTACTGTTTTAACAATTACTCCATGCATTATTAAAAAACTAACAGTGATGATGTTGAACGTAAAACTCCAAAATCAGCTCAACATTATTAATTGAAGCGTCTAATAGGATTGACTGCAGTAATGAAACCAGCATTGTTTAGAACGTGCAGGTGATTTCCTGCTAAGAGGATTATTCTTTCGTCGTGTCACTCGACACGTTCCTCTTAAGCGGATTAATAAATTTCAGTTCGAATAAATTAAATTATTTCTACAAAGCGTCAGTTGACAATGCTTGGAACTATTTTTCGTATCTTGGTTTAATCCTCTTACCCACATTTAAATGACACTGTTAATTTGTGACGTTCAGTGATGATTCCACTGATTTTTTTTGACTTATCATAGGAATCTTCCCTTTATTTGATTCAATGCTAAAAATTAAATAATACAAATTTTTGAAAAGAAACAATATTACTTTTATCAATACTTCACAATCGAGTTAAAATGAGTTTTAATTGAGAAATAAAAGGGATCAAATAACATAAAACTATATTTTCAATCCATTGTTAAGGAACTTGATCCATGAACGTAAATGTTGAGTCGTACCACGCCACAGATCAGATATGCTGACATTCGATACAGCTTCGAAGTATGAGGTAAATCATACAGAATTGTCGTGATCTAGGTTGCAGACGTGTACTGAATATTTGTGAAGCAGTAAAATAAATCACATATGCATCATCATATTTTGTATTAAAGCCAATTTGGATACGAAAAGTTGTTAAATTTGTTAAAGAATTATTTTAATAACTAATATTTGTTGGTTGAAGAAAATTTTCATGGTTGGAGTTTGACTACTTACCGGGTGACTCAGACCAACGGTAAAGCCTTTTAAAATATAAAGAATTGATATATCACAAAAACAATTTGAGCCATTTTAGGAAAACTATTTCAATCTATCGATTTACACTAATTTCAATGTGCAGGGTGTACAAGAAGTAATCTACCTAGACCGGAAGTCACTGACCTTAAATACTAGACCCCACTTTTAGGGATTTTTTTTATAATTCTATATGTAATTTAAAGGGAACTTTACTTTTTATTATGTATCTTTCATTCTAACGGTTTAGGAGATAATGGTGGTATCACAGTATTTGGTTCTCCCGTAAGAATAACACGGATAAAAGTTTCATATCTATTATCTCTGAAAATGTAATAAAATGTTATAGAATGTCGTTTTAGATAATATTTCATCATTAAATATAAAATATCACATAGTTGATATTTTTTGTTTGAATAACTATCCCATGTAAAAAGAAAAAACAAAATAATTCGTGAGAAAAGTACCGTAATAGTTTATGATTTAAATGTATTCATAGGGAAAGTTAGAGCCATCTACATGCTGGAAAATGTTTGTAAAACGAAACATTTTGGAGAATTTGTGTGAGGAAATTTGTCCCATGTTATCCTCATTGAAAAAAATAAACTTCAATTATCATTATCTTCTGAGCCGTGATGATTAGGGCTACCAATAAAATTGTAAAATTGTTTAAAGTTTGTTCTAGAATGCAATCATACAACGAAAAGTGGGGGTTGTATTTCAATTAGTCACTTCAGTTCTGGTATAAGCTGTACATTGCAATCGGTGTTAATCGATTTACACACTTCACAAAAATGTCACCATTTGTTTTTTGTAAAAACTTAATTCTGTAAATTTTCAAATTGGTGTATGAGTTGTCTGGGACACCGGTGGATATCGATCTATAGTCTATGTAATAGGTCAAGAGGCTTCATAGATTGTAAAAATCGAAATGAATGCCCTCTTAAATACTGAATTATTTTCACAAAAATTAAATAGGTTTAAAATATTATTATTATTTTTTAGAATTTGTAAGAAAAGGCGTATAAAATAAATCTCTTCACTGAGAAAAATCGCAGCCCCAGATTGCATGTAAATGTTGATTTCCCAAGATTTTTGTTGTGACCCCTATGCGGCTGTAGAGGGCACCTAGAAGTTGTAGGGGCCTAAAGTACAACAATTTTTTGGCTAGGGTTCGACCCTAGATATGACTTGTGTAAACAGCTTAGTCCAACTTTTTGTGGTTACCAACAGAGTAATGTGGGTCCCACAAACCAGACTAGGTTGCACAGATTAGTGACGTCATAGTTTGTGCCAGATCGCACTAGTGGATGTTAAATACCCTAGAGGGTCTGTGGAACTTTGCTTGCACTAGTCATCCTGCGGTGCCCCCATGTCGGATGTGAGCTTTGGTAAGACCAGGCTATTGTGGATGACCGCATGATGGAGAGACGTAACGCCCGATAAGGCTTGGGTGCGCAGCTAACCCCCGCCAAGGATGTGGTAGGCACAGGATGAAAAGATTCCCGTGTTTGACAGGTGACGGCGCATGCGCATTTACGTTGCTTCTATTACTCACATAATTTACTAATATCATCGGTCCGTCTTGAATCGCGGTTGCACAATGTTAGTTTCTGACGTTATATATATTGTGTTGTTTTATCATTTAAGTGTATGAAGAAACAAGTAACCTTGTGAGGAATGGGATCTCTCCTAGAGGTAGGATAACCTGGCTGTGTTAAAATAATAATTGTAGGCTTAATAATCGCTGCCACTATAAAGTTAAGAGTAAATGGAATGTATAACCTTTAAATTCTATGTATGTACTTTAGTACTTACAGAAGCTTTTGGTTCATAAATCCCTTTGGGACTTTTAATTGGTGATACTGAACTGGAACTTAAACCAATTGTGGACGTCAGAAACAAAAAGTCGTTATTTTATAAAAATGTTTAAGTTAATTAGGATTATGGATGCGTTTGGTCATGGTATCTATAAAAAATATCTCTCCTAGTAACTATGAGGTAATATACAGTTTGTTAAAAGATGACTTCTTCCGTTGTGCATTAACTAAAATGATTTAAACAAGATTTGACTCTCGCTGTTTCACCAGAGAGCTAATGTAAAATTGCTGTTTACATGTTTTTCTTGTAAAATAAACATAACACTGTTTTTCTAATGGTATTTTTTTCTTTGTGGCTAGGCTTAGTGGAAAATCAAAATTTTTAGTGATAAGTTACACTTTTTATTGTATCCCCCCTGTCAGAAAATACACCCGCAGCAAACCTGCGTAGATACTCAGCAAATTTAAATTATATCATATTCATCTTTAGTACTTTTATCTAGTGGTGAACATCGCTGTTGCAAATAATAAATATTAACATTTTAAGTTAGACATGCAGATGCATAGGTCATCTGACAATAATAGCAGGTACAGACACCACATACATTTATTTTCTATTAGAATGCTTGGGATTTAGTTTGTAGGTTTGTTGCCATGGGGTGGTAGGAAAATATAAGTTACCTCCCCCACCTACTGAAGGTAAAGTGAAAATTGTTCAAAATCTGGTAAAAAGTAAGCGGTATACCATGCTAGATGATTGTTAACTCTCTTGCGAAACTCCATGGGGAGATTTCTTGGATTAAAATAAAAAGAAAAGTATTTATGAACATGTCCTAAAATGCTTCGTAAGGTACCAACCGACATTTTGTTTTTATACTAAATAATTTTTATTTACGTAACGGATCATTGTATTAAGTTCATATTTGGCTTTAACGTTTATCACAGCAATGTTTATTTTCAGGAAAAATATTATTATAAATGTTTTTAGATTAGCGGCCAGCCTAAAATGTTTAACTCTATTACTATTTATTTTAACTGACAACCATTTAACATGACAATATGATAAAAATGAGATGAATAGACATTAAACAACTAAAAAAATTAATTAATTATCATAGACATTAAAAATAGTTTGGCCTATAATTTACAATATTGCTCTTTTCAGTTAATAAAAAAATAAATAGCAAAATAATATGCGTTAAGTTAAGAAATTACAATTAACAAGTGTAATACAGTGAATAATAAAAATGATAAGATATGATTTAATGTATATACATAGTAACAATCTTCTTAACATATAAAAGGTAAAACCCTTACTCACTCATTCATCACTAATTCTCCAACTTCCCGACTAGCTAGAGTTACTTAACAATAAATAACAGAGTTATTGTAATTTTTGAACTAAAATAACCAATTTTTGCCTTTGTTAGGCTGAAAAATTGATTTATTTCTAATGCATATAAATCTAAGTACTGTAACTCCGTAATTTTGCAATCATAAGTACAAACTAGATATTATTGTTTAGATAATTTTATTTGTTAACTTTTTTTCTCATTAAATATTTTGATAACATTTACCTGTTTTGAGATATTTTGGTTTCGAAATTTAAAATGCCCACAATTTTAAAAATATGCGTCGAAAAAATATTTTTATATAACAATGAACATTGTTTTGATAAAAGTTTATGTAAAATTTGCACTTTATACAATAATCCATTGCTGAAATAATTCTATACCAAAAATCTTAAATATAGGAGATTTTTTTACTACGGACTGTGAAATAAGCACATTAACACCTGATAAAATGATTAAACTTTACAATAACAACATTCAGCGGGAAAAAATTCTGGTGGTGGACTCAAGAAATAAAGTGCCCACCTCCTTAAAGGGTGTAATTTGCAGGCCGTAGGATTTTTTGTTGGTTACCCCTAGATTGGTCTAGTGTCATGACTTTAGGCACTAGACTGTACTTGGCGATCCACCAGCTAGAGAGGGTCGCGCGCTATCCGCGGACGTCGGGGCCCACCAGCTGGCCTGGATCAGACACCAGACTGTACTTGGCGATCCACCAGCTAGAGAGGGTCGCGCGCTATCCGAGGACGTTGGGGCCCACCAGCTGGCCTGGATCAGGCACTAGACTGTACTTGGGAATCCACCAGCTAGAGAGGGTCGCGCGCTAGGCCCGGGTGGGTGGAAGTACCAGTCATGCTTGCTGTTTCCTACAGATTTAATGACTGATCAATGACGTAATCAGTTTTTGACGTCATATGCATAACCACAGATGACTGGGGGTACCCACTAGCAGGGGCTTGTGTCATGACACTAGATCAGTCTAGGGGTAACCAACAAGAAATCCTACGGCCTGCAAATTACACCCTTTAAGGAGGTGGGCCCCTTATTTCTTGTGTCCACCACCAGACATTTTTCTCAGTGTTTCATTTATTTATTTATTACAAATTAAACTTCAACCTAAAAAAATATTTATTACAATTTGTCTGTTGTTTTCCTTGCATTTTCCCGCCGTGAAATTAGCACTTCCAAACGGAGGTAGGTTACCTTTTCTTACACATTATTTTATGTTATTAGTTTATGTTATATTGGTTTAGGTTGTCCTAATTTCAATTTGATTATAAATGGTATCTCAATTAATTTAATATTAAGTTATTCTATTTTATTTTTATATTATACAAGGTCATCAAAAGTTAGGTTAACATGCAACCTCTTTCATATGCTCTCCAAATGTAACGCTCCTTTCACACAGCACGTTTTTTAGCACGATTAAAAAACTGTCCAAATAACGCCTCTTTCACAAATCATGGTTTTGACCGTACGATTAAAAATTGCACGACGGACATTCCAATAGAATCATATGAGACCTTTCATAAAGGCACGGCGACGGTTTTTAACCGGCTGCCAATTACTTGTATGGCGTGACGAACGGTTTTTAAATCGTACGGGTTTTTCCCGCACGGCTAAAAACGTGCTGTGTGAAAGGAGAGTAACACTCCTTTCACACAGCACGTTTTTAGCCGTGCGGGAAAAAACCGCACGATTCAAAAACCGTCCGTCACACCATACAAGTAATTGGCAGCTGGTTAAAAACCATCGCCGTGCCTGTGTGAAAGGTCTCACAAGATTCTATTGGAATGTCATCCGTGCGATTTTTATTCGTACGGGCAAAACCGTGATGTGTGAAAGGAGCGTAATTGTCACACCGAACAAGTAATTAGCAGCCGGTTAAAAACCGTCGATGTGCCTGTGTGAAAGGTCTCACAAGATTCTATTGGAATGTCATCCGTGCGATTTTTAATCGTACGGGCAAAACCGTGATGTGTGAAAGGAGCGTAATTGTCACACCGAACAAGTAATTAGCAGCCGGTTAAAAACCGTCGATGTGCCTGTGTGAAAGGTCTCACAAGATTCTATTGGAATGTCATCCGTGCGATTTTTAATCGTACGGGCAAAACCGTGATGTGTGAAAGGAGCGTAATTGTCACACCGAACAAGTAATTAGCAGCCGGTTAAAAACCATCGCCGTGCCTGTGTGAAAGGTCTCACAAGATTCTATTGGAATGTCATCCGTGCGATTTTTAATCGTACGGGCAAAACCGTGATGTGTGAAAGGAGCGTAATTGTCACACCGAACAAGTAATTAGCAGCCGGTTAAAAACCATCGCCGTGCCTGTGTGAAAGGTCTCACAAGATTCTATTGGAATGTCATCCGTGCGATTTTTAATCGTACGGGCAAAACCGTGATGTGTGAAAGGAGCGTAATTGTCACACCGAACAAGTAATTAGCAGCCGGTTAAAAACCATCGCCGTGCCTGTGTGAAAGGTCTCATAAGATTAAATTGGAATGTCCGCCGTGCGATTTGTAATCGTACGGGCAAAACCGTGATGTGTGAAAGGGGTGTTAGACGCAACCCCTCACCACTGAACCTGAAGCATCTTCCTCAGTAGTGGATTTTTGCCGGTTTCAGATCATGACCGATGACGTCATCACTTCTAACGTCATCGTTATGACGTCATGAGCTGAAATTGGCAAAAAGCCACTACTCTCAAATGCTAGTCTTCGGTCGTCTCCGTCGTTACACAGCAATGTCGAAAATCGGTGGGTTATTTACCTTGAGTTTTGATATTCTATGTTATTGGAAACTTATATTATGTTATATCGGGATTTAATTGGTTTGATTAGGTTGTATTGGACTTGATTGTTCATGTTAGTTTAGGCTACGTTAGTACTCCACGTTAGTTTAGACACACCCCTTCCCACTCTACCTGCAGTATCCTCCTCGGCAAGTTTCGGTCGTCCTCTTCGGTCAGCTCCGCCGTGTACATGGCCTTGTCGAACACCGGCGGGTTGTCGTTGACGTCCTTGACGTTCACGATCACAGTGGTGTAGCTGGTCACCTGCTGGACCGTGGCCGAGTACAGCAGCTCATACTGCCGACAACAAATAATCATTTTATGTCTTTTATATTCTATTCACTGTTACTTTTTGTTAAATATAACAGCATTTTCCCAAATGAAAGGTGCAGTTGGCACCAAGCGTTTGGACAACGTCAACTTGAGGCTCGGGCAGTTAGAGTCAAGCAATGAATAGTCGACTGAGTGCAGCACTAGTCAACAAGCAACCACTCTAGTAAAGTTCTGATTGGCCGGACAGTGTCATTTTTATTCATCGTGGCTCGGTCCCCGGTCGGCTCTGTGTATGCACTAGCGTCTGCGACGCTGCCTCACGTCAATGGCGGTGGCCCAGGTTAAGGTATGTTTGTCCTCTGGTTTTATTTAAGTCACGGGTTTCCGATCGTTTTGTGTAACGGTGGAAAGGTAATATTTTTTTGTTAAAGTGTTCAGTTCAATTACCTGTCAGTGTAGTGATTATAAGTTTGATATTTTTTATTTGGCCTACTTGTTTAAAGTAAATAAATCCGTTTTGTGTTAAAATTTCGTGTGTTATTTCTCTCCCACGACACACGCATTTCTTATAATGGGTAAAGCAAAAGTCTGGTCATCCCCAACTGACTTATTAACGCTTTTCAGTAAGAAAAACAAACTCGGCATATGTTTACAACAAAAAATTGCGTTTTTTATCAAATACACAATTTTGCCTCGGCCCCAAAAATAGGGTATTTTGGGGGCATCTCCACATTCACATACTTTTTACATACTCCCTATCGATTGACTCCTAATTTTAAACGGGTTATCAAGAGAAATTAAATGGTGGAAACCGGACTTTGAGATATAAACCTTAACCAAAATGGCAGTCATTTTAAATTCGAGATGGGTTGATTGACATTCGTTAAAATTAAATCGGTAAGTAGATGTTTTGAAATTAATAGTTTTTAGAATTATTTTAGAATTGAATCTAATAGTTAATTACTACTAGTAATTTTAAATTTTTAATTATTAAAAAATTTTAAATCTAAAATATTTACTTTTTGATTAAATTTTAAGGAAAGTCAATCAACCCATCCCGGATTTTAAAATGGCTGCCTTTTCGTTAGGGTTGAAATATCGACCTCCGATTTGTGCCATTTAATTTCTCTTCATAAACCGTTTAAAATTAGGGATCAATAAATAGGGGATACATAAAAAAATCGGGGCTGCCCCCAAAATACCCCATTTTGGTGGCCGGAGCAAAGCTGTGATTTTGATGAAAAGTGTAGTTTTTTATGTTTTAAACATGTTATAAGTTTGGTTTTCCTACTGCAACGCTTTAAAAACTGGGGATGTCCAGACTTTTGCCTAACCCTGTATGTAATATTGTGATATCGTGTTATAAATTCTGTCCTGTAAAAAATTAATTGATAACGGATCATCAGAATGTTTACATTTTTTTCACACATCCCACGAGAAAATAAAAATCACCGTTAGCCATATATTCAATCTGAGAACTTACATTGTGCCTCCGACACCTATCCAGTTTTGTTTGATATTTTATAGATCGTAATAAAAATGTTGAGGTGTTTGCACAATTCTATTGACATCAATAAAACACCTGTTTTCTAATATTAAATAAAAACATTGTTTGAGCCAACGAATTCAGAGGTGCCAACCATATTATTCTACCTTGCATATTAAATTTTGAATGAGTATTCAAAACTGCACCTTTTATTTTGGGAAAGACCTGTATTTTCTTTAAACCTTTAATGGTAAGTATTCACACGATGGTGTTAAAATTATGTAATTAATAGTTCTAAATTCAATATTTAAATATTTCTAGATAGCTTCTTTTTGTCAAGCGCATCCTGCAATCGAACTGGAGATCATGGGCTATGTTACCAAACGAGACCGCTGATTCATAATGTTAACTTAATGTGTTAATATAGCATTGTTTCCAAATTATAGTTTAAAATTTTAATTTTGAATATGCATTTATCTAAAAAAATTAGGTTATAACGTTATGATTTATGTGGTAGTATGATAATAAAACGGCACACTTTATAATAAATATAATATAAATAAACATTGAAACTAAAAATAATTTATAACTAGGCATTGCAGAAGTTGTTATATCTTTACTTTGATTTGTAATAACAAGGGTTTTAGTTGATAAACATTTCATTGTAAATATTACATCTTTTTTTTATTCAATTCTACGGTAATATAATGGGTCAGTCAAAGGATCCAGTGAACCCGTGGTTGGAGAACTGAAGCTATTGCACGTTTGATGAACTCGTGTAAAAGAGACTTTTAATTCCGATTCCGAATCTATTTAATTCAAATGTGCAGCTTAACCAAATTAATAAAAATAAATGTAAGAACAAATTTACTTAATCGTCTTTGTTACAAGAAATTGTAAATAATCACTGTACTTCATATGATATTTAATAAATATGGGAACCATGAAATTTGCTACGATTTATATTTTTATCCTAATAAAAGGCTCCTAAAAAAGGCTTGAAAATAAATAAATGTTTATAATACTTCTAGCTTTTTACTTCCGTTTCTCTCGCGTTACTTGCTGTCGGGATGTGACGGTTCGCGCCACCAACACTTTATATACTGCCGATTCTCCATGCGCTGGCCGTGGCGCCGGTATCCGACAGCCTCTCTCCAGGCTCTACCTGGTAAGGATTTCGAGAACCTTCTCGAAAAGTTCCGCGAAATCGGTAAATGTCAACCAAGCTTGTCTTTCTCTCAATCTCTTTTCTCCGCGAGCCATCATCTTCTTAGGATCGATCCAGACCGCTACACCATGGAAGGCTGAGTACTATTCATTTGGAGGAATGTGTAGGGCCCAGGGAATAGGTGTATGGGGATGATAATCATGTAATTAATCACCAATGTGAATTTATTCAGTTAGCTAGGTATTTAAATCTATAACTTGAACTGTAAAGGGTGGTCTCAGAACCGTAGCCAGCATGTCCCTTCCGGACGTCTTAATTAAGGATATAATGGGTTAGATTAGAATATTTCTAGATACAGTTTACTATTACTAAATTCACTTCTAAATTTATCTAGTTAACGTTAATTGTTAGCAAGTTCATCAAAATGGCTGATTTTTTGGTTCTGTGCTCGGCAGACGTTCCGCATCTGGGAAATTTTCCAGTACCTTCTACTTTAGTTGTCAAAGGAGTTCAATCAGTAAATCACGTAATTCCCCAGCTATCTCATTTCACGCTTTGATCCCTATTTCCTCACCCATTTCCATAGTCATTTTCAGTGATATCGCCTAAACTTGGAGATGAGCAGTCAGTCCACTCATGTTGTTACCATTTACCATTTACCATGGCCTGAGCTCAATTACCTGAGCCCAATCAGACATGTTTTACGTAGTCCATCAGTTCAACTTCCCAATAGTTTCGCAATTTAAAACCACCATAGGTCCACACTCAACATATCCGAATTCCCCCCGTTATCCATATCCAACCAATATAATTTCGCTTCAAGGATTAGCTCGTTCGTTTAACGCTCACACGTTTTAACGCTTAGCCTATATGCTAGAAATCACTGGAGTAGCTCTGGTTACTCATAAAATGTAAAATTTTTATGGAATTTGCTTCCTAGCAACAATTATGTAAATAATAAAATCGATTAAAAGATTTTTTACAAACAATTTTTTTCATCGTCCGTAAAAAAATTAACCAAAAGTATCTAATGTTATTTCTGAGACCTCTAAGAATATGTGTAAAAAGTTTTATGATGATCAGTTGAGTGTGCTTTGCGTGAAAGCGTAACAAACAATCGGACATTCACATTTATAACAATAGTAGGGACTATCATTAAGCTAGAATTAAATTTTATAATGTTTTTAACGTGACTTTTATAATGAGGCTTATTTGGTAATTAATAATGTACAATTTGCATGTAGATGTCAAAAAAAATAAATCTCTTGAAACTAGAGGCAATGACTAAAATCTTTCAAAACAAGTGAAACTTGCTAAACATTGACTATAATAGGTAAGTAAGTATAGAATCGAAAGAAGGATTAAGTAAAATTGATATTAAAGACACAATACCTTTTGCCTTGTTTCGTAATCCAGAGATTCCTGGACGTATATGTCTCCAAGTTTGGACTCCACGCCAAACACGGATCCAACGTTGCCGCCAGAAATGTCATATTTAACATCATTAACTGCAAAAAGGATTATTCAGTATAATGCTATAGGGTTAAATTAATATTTATTAAAACTAATAAAAATAAAGATTGTTTTAAAATTTTTTTAGGTAATGGTTTTGTATAGTATCCAAGAAAATTTTATAAATAAATACGATTAAATTTTGTTACGTCGTACAATCCTTTGAATTATGAATGACGAACACGTGTTTCGGCTCTAGGCCATCATCAGCGCCTTCGTTTTTCTGCAGGTTGCCATCAAATTGGGGTTAAAATATCTTGGCGATGAAGCCTCGTCAAAATGTTACAATTATACACACACAACACGTAACACATAAACGGACAGTTAAAAATGCACTGCATTGCATCACACGCCCACGTGGGTCTCACTTCCGCCGCGGCGTCACCGGACACGGTCGAAGGCAGACACTTGGCTTCATCGCCAAGATATTTTAACCCCAATTTGATGGCAACCTGCAGAAAAACGAAGGCGCTGATGATGGCCTAGAGCCGAAACACGTGTTCGCCATTCATAATTCAAAGGATTGTACGACGTAAGTAACAAAATTTAATTGTAATTCAACAATCCAGGCTACTATAAAAATGAATAAATACGATTTTTTTTACGATTTTTTATTATAAATTTTTTTTAAATAAATACGATCTTGCTATATTATGTTTTATTTCTAATACGACAGCCTGTATGCTGTCGATAATACCTAACAGATATAATCATCCAGTAATCAATTTGAAAGCCTTGTCAAATTAAATAAAATTAAATTTAAACTTTATCAAATAATTTTATCATGTAGAGAGGATAGCAAACTAGTTCAAGTTACTCTTTAAGTTCATTAAATGAATCAGATAATTTTAGTATTGAAAACATTGTGTTTGAACTTATGTATATCAATCAAATATTATTTACTAAAACTAAATTACTATATTAAACGTAAACGGCAAGATAATTTTCAATTATATAGCAGAATATTTTAATCACAACAATTATATGGATAAAAATCACGAAACCCTTGAAGATACTGGGAAGTAAACATAATAAATGGAATTCTTAAAAAGTCTAATTAAATAAAGTAACAGTCATTAATTGCCTTACAAATTGAGACAAATGGTTAAAATCACTCATCAAGATCGAAATACAATTTTGATACGAAAATGAAAGAAATAATTCATCTCGAAATTGGGAACAATAGGAGCTCCTGCTGGCTTATATCCAAGATAATTAGATTTACTTGAGAAATGAGAGTTGATTATAAATCCGGTGCTCCAGTGCTAAGCGGGGATTTATTTAGGTCAAAGATTCGAGCTTTCGCCGCTCGCCGCTGCGCCGCGCCACCGGCGCCCTCTATTGTACTTGCACCTGCGATACCACTGTTGAAATGTTTATATTTGAAAAGTACTCTTATCTTTGCGGATTTCGAGGTTTTATATTGGCTAATTAGCGTAATGTTTTAAATTGTTTTGTAACATTTTAGTTATTTTTGTACATTGTCTTTGTTCATTCGGCTATTAACTAATGATCATAAATAATGAACCAGCTGATCTTTATAATCAATTATAAACAACTTGCGATTAATCACACTGTTCACATTCGTGTTTTAGTCACATTTATATTAAAATACGCAAAATCTCCCCTTATACTTGAAGGGTCGGCGTCTTAAATGAAATATCAATCTACTTTTCCTCTCTTAGGCCTAAGTTTAACGGATTTCACCTGAGTAATCAACTACCTATGTATTAAAATGTGATGCTGAGTTCTGTTTGTGGTTGTAATTTAACAAAGTTGCTGTATTATATATGTATATGTTTCGGTTCTTTTTGGTATTGGTATAGTTTGTTTATAACTTTGAAATGATTTTTAATAAACATTGTTGTAACTAATTAATGGGATCTATGAATGAAGTAAAATAACTGATTGAATCACACATTTAATACCAGGAACGTTTAGTTTAATAGTAAGTCTCTTTTTCCATATTTTTGTCATGGCTAAAAATTATTGCACATTGTATTGACCTAATGGACGCCAGCGGCTTTTGTACTGAAATGAACCTGATCTACAATACCACACGATGCGACTGTTAACTACCCACAACTGCTGGTAAATTACTATTGTCATGTTCTTTTTGAGATTATATATCTGAATATTAGTATTAACTTGATGTATTGTCTGTGTCTTGCAAGCTATGACTATCTATATTATTTCAATGCTAGTAAAATAGTAGTCTCGTTGCAAGAAGTCTCTAGACATGTCAATGTTTTATTGGTCTATATGAAGACGAAATATTTCAAATAACTATAAAGTATATGTCCTAGCATGTAGTGGTACACATCTTTAAATTATTTCATAACCTACGTTTAAACCAATATAAGCAAGATAAAAAAATTATCCAACAATCTGTGTTTTACGTAATTTTTCCCAATAGTTAATTGTTAATCAATTTTAATATTTACTTTTCAAAAATTTAATCCAACAAATAGTTAAAACACGGCAAATTTACTTAAATAATGAGAAATTCACTCACTGTGTTTATTATGAAATGAAAAAAAATCATTTTATCTCTTCTTCTGTGTAAAAAAATAACAGTTTCACCAATTTGTTCTTTTGTTAAATGTAAACATGTAAATGAAGTTTCTGCATCTTACTTGTAACCATGATATGGAATAACAATGCTTTCGTTTTTTTAACTGTCAATGATTTCACAAAGAGGGGAACTTTTTTCAACAAGAGTTGACACGTTACAATAGTTTTATAAGTACAATATTTTTCTTCATATGGACTAATGAAATATGTTAATGCTGACTTATAGTAATGAGACTTCAATTTCACCAGCATTATAACAATATAGAGAGCCATAACCTGCTAGACAAAGACAATACATATGGTTAATTTTGCTTTAAACTTGAGTTTAGATTTAATTTGATTCGGAAAAAGCGACCAGTGAATATATTTTTTTAAATGATTTAAAAGTTTAAATTTAAAACCACAAACATTAACTTTTTTATCCTGTAATAGTACAACAATTAAATAATGTTGTTAGTAAACAAGGCTTGATAACCAAAATATATTTAGTAAAACAGGCTTAAGTACATTCATAGATACAGTTATGTGGCACAGTTAAGTTGTTCACCCTGTAAATGAACGATGTTACATTTCACACGGCTAAAAATTATGTTTAATTTAATTGTGAAAATGTTATTGAAACAAAGAAAAGCTCTTTCATTAAGTGGAAGCAGTGAAGTGAACAAATTCTTTATTTCTTTAACGCAGCGAACGTTACTCTCAGGAAACAATAATAGACCTGCACTGCTGAGCCCATTTATTACACTCAATGTTTAATTTTCTTTCGTCAATTTCCCTCTTTCCCTTCAGTAATTCATTTAAACTTTATTGTAAATCTGGTCGGATGAAGTAAATTTATTTGGTTTTTACTGAATTTACAATGGCGTTTACATGAAACAATATTGATATGTCCATGCAGTTATATTATTTTAAATAACATTTTTTCAAAATCAAAGTTTTTTATTGAGAACAAAACAATTTGTTATTCTCTGCTATGTACCTCAATACCAGCATAAAAGTACATTTAGGGTAGCTATTCCTAATTACTTTTAATATATACTTGGGGTAACTCAATGTTAAACATATGGTTAACATTTGTTTTAAACTTGATTTTATATTTAACCTGACTTGGAGAAAGTGACCTATAATTATTATTTAATTAAATAATTTAAAGTATTTAAGTTTTATATTCACCACACACATTAATCCACTATTCATGTGATAGTCATACAAAGACGTTGTTAAACTAGGCTAAGTTTATGGTGTTTTAGAAAAATGTTGTATTTGAAAAACTAAATACGGTGAATTTTATTCCTTACTGACTGAAAAAAAAACTATAGAAAACGGCCAAGGGCATTAGAATAATTAATAAAAAATTTATCACTTTTTACTTGTATCCAGAGTTGTTATATTCCTCTGCTAAAAACATTTATCCCAATGGACATATGTTTATTTTTTATCAAAATAAACGCTATGATAGAATTACAATGTAACATATGTGTGTTTTTTCTAACTCTTTTTTTCAAAACAACTAACAACTGATTATTTATTCAAATTTATTTTCATGATATTCTTAGAACACACAAGTACTCTACAGGGTGTTACGGAACTCTTTACCGACCTCTTACGGTTTTTTTTCTTCTTTTTACCTAAAGACAAGCCATAGTATTATTTATTTATTTATTTCCAACGGATCAACCATTTTATACAGAGTATTACAATGTCATGTACATGAATATAATGTTTAGCAGTCATTAGCAGATGCAGACAGACAAAAAAAATTTTAAGTCACATTACAATAATGAATTTATAAATAATAACATGAACAAATAATTAAAGAATATATTAAAAAATAATTAAGAAATAATTAAGAATATATTATTATATTTAAAATTAAAGAAAACTCCATAGTAAACAACACGTCCACTATTTTGTATTTTTAAGAGTAATTGTAATTTTAATAACGTTCTGTTGTAATAAGTTAAAACTTATAAAATAACTTTTTATAAAGCTCTAATTGAAAAAACAAAATCAATTCGTTCCAATTAAAATTTTCAAAATGGCGAAAATTTAAAATCTTTAAAATTTCATAAAAACTGCATAAACTAGCAAAGTTTGTGTTATTTGTTTAAATCCAAGGATGTAAACATTATGAAAATGAGTGTATTATTCCCCGTCCTAGTGCGAATTGTCATCCAATACGATTTTTCACTCGATTTATGTGCATTCTCGTGGGCCGGTCATTTGTTATAATTTATTTTTAAATTTATTTATAATATATTTATTTATTCAAGACTTATGATTATAATTATGACTTATTTTTATATCTTACAATTTCATAAAGACCATCCTCATAATTAGACGAATTCGTATATATGGGGTCAAAATTGTGGTTCGGATCCCACGTTAAACTGTAGATACCATTGGCTGTTGGACTATGTATTAACAGTCCTGTCTCAAGAGAATGTTGGCCTCAGTCAGTAACAAGACTACAAGATCACGCCACAATAATCCTACACTCATCTCTCATTCATACTTGGCTTTAAACTACCTATTGAGTTAGGTCGCCATTTCAATAAAGGTGTTAAAGATGTTATTCGTGAATAACTCGTACCAACCGTGTATTCACCGATTGGTAAATAGATGTGTAATAAGAGCGTAAAGTACGTCTTTGCCACTCGAGAATTGTAGATAACCGCACAAAGCATCAGCTGAGTGCGGCCAAACATTTCGAGATCCGCAATAACTATTTGCGCTCGTAATACACGTAAGATTTTTCCTACCAACATAATTGCTACATATTACATATTTTATTGTATAAAAAATGTCATTTAGATTATTTTTAATTGTTTATGTTGGAACACACTGTTAACTATCAAACATAAACTCAAACTAAAAAAGAAGCTATTACTAAACGACAACAATGAACAACAGCTGTGGCATGGTTTGTAATAACAGCCGACTGCTGTATGATCTAGCGTGCGGTAAAGAACATTGCCACTCTAGAGCGAGAATGAAAGGTAAACAGGAAATTAATTTTTTTGCATAGGGGTAACAGGTGTGGCAATGTGATTATTTCCATGCAGTGGTAGTAAAACAAAATTTTCGCTACGGTATTAATTATTTTTATCAAACTCATATTGAGTGAACCCTACTCACGCTTGTCGTGACTCTCTACAGTGACCCGGATGACGGTGTACTGCGGTTTGACGTTCTCTTCCACCTCGGCCTCGTACACGGAGCGTTCGAAATACGGGGAGTTGTCATCCTTGTCCGACCCCTTCATGTACTTGCTCACTGAAACATAAATCATCAGTATAGAATGATACAAGAACAAAATATTTAAAAGTATCTTTAACTTTAGTTTAAAGATAATGTCTTTACCTTTAGTATAAGTATCTTATATCTGCATTGATGCTGGAAGGTGTTTTTCATAGTATACATGTAATCGCATTTTGCAATTTGTAATATTTTTGAGTTTACAAATAAAAAAACTTACTCATCCGAAAATTTAGAGATTAGGCTACTGCGACTTCTATTTTTACGATGATACAAATAAAAATAAGTAACACTTGCATAAAATATGATTAGGTTAAAGCAATATATAGCAGTAAACAAAATATGACAATTTTATAAATTTCTAGATCTAAACATTGCAGTGTTAATATCACCGCAAATGTACACAACAAAAATATTGTTATACGCTTTTGAGTTATAAAAAAATACATGCCCCAAAAAAGCGAAAACTCAATACTTTACTGTTTAATCTTTATCTTTTTCCATACAAAAAAGAATAATAATGTTAAAATGATAACTTATTTTTACATTGTAAGTTCGAATAAATCATTTGTATCTTAATTTATTGATTATTTCTTACATCTCATACCATATTATATAAAACTAAGATATTTATTTTCAATACTTTTAATGTTCTTGAACATATAAGTATTGTATTACTTTCAACATTATCTTCCTGCTTTAGATTTTTACTATAATCTGTTTCATATACTTATTAATTAGATTTTCGTAACCACAACAAGACTACTAATTTGATCCTAACTAAATTAACAAATCTTAACAATAATTTTTAAGAATTGAATTTTCTCTTATCCTTTTTTATTTTAGTCAAATTTTATTGTCCAAGTCAATATATTATAATCACATCCAATAGCCTCCATGACTACATACTTTTTTCGTAAAAGAGGTGGTGTTTACTAAATGTTACTAAGTTCCCTCATATGTCGTATGAGACCGATTGCATTTAGAAAATTAATAATTGTAATTTTTATTCTAGGATTTTTATTTATTTAATTTTATTATCAAGTGAATTCGTTCAAGTACAACGTAATACAATTTCATTTGACTCACACGTGGTATCCTACTCCATGCATAAGCTGTTTGCAAGAGTTTTTATTATTTTTTTTATTTCAGGGCATGAAATTTAAATTATATTGACGTTTGATATTTTTTACGTTAAAATTAAGACACTGAATATATTATATTTTTATCATTTAGTGAATAACATTATAATATCAAACTATGTTGGTAGTATTAGTTATATTTTCATCAAGCTCAAATTAGAATAAGTTATAATAAATCGCAACTCTTATCCCGTTGTCGGGCTTTGGCCACAGAGACCATTAATAATAAAAAACCAAGTGAGAATTTAATTTTATTTGGTTTCCCAAAACATTATTATTAAAATACAATCTGGAAACAATACCATATTATTTTATTGAATTTCCCGCTTATACAGCATCAAGTAATTAAATTTATCCAAATGAGTTACGGTAAGTTTCTTAACAGTATGCTAACGACTTGTTTCTTAAGGATTATATTTTCATAGCATTGAAAAAAACTATTACCTCATGATTTAAATAACTACATTAAAATTTAAATGCTGCATGTTTGAAAATAAACAGAGATCACAACGTGTGCTGCTCCCTGTAAATATATAATACATTATTTTTATGGTGTTATGGTGTTACGTCACTATGTCATGGACAAATTTCTTTACATTAATACTTTTTTTGTAGTGTCGTAGTCGCTATGTGTTCTATTTAACAATACATTATATCGTATACGTCAGTAGTTAGCACATAACATGCTACGACGAGTTAATTATTAAATTATGTGTGAATAATTAATTATATATGTTATATGTAATTAATTATGTGTATAATTATATGTAATGCTTACTGTAAGTTAATTAATTTTAAGTTGATAATTAATAATCCAGAACCACTTATTATAGTAGTTCTCAATGTTATCTTTTTTATTTAGCAGTATGATCTCTAATGCTGTAAAGTATTTATTTACCTATGCTATTAAATAATAATTATTTCAAATTTATACATAAGTGAACAACAAAATTATAATAAAGTTTAAGAATATCATTGAACAAAATATTAGGATCTACACGTTGTTAAGTTTTCACTCAAAGTGTAGAATTTTAACTATAAGGGACATTTTTAATATGAAAATTAAATGCTTCACTCAGGTAAGGGTTAAATATGAAATTGCGATGTACAGGCAGATAAAGTGTCTCATTAGGGATGGTGAAATACTTAATAGGAACTGTTGTGAAAAGCAATGAGTTTATAACGGCCGAGCCCCACCCTCACCTGAGTGGGGAAATGCGGCTTTGTCTTCGTCATTTAATATTTTATGCGAGCCTATAATTTTAATTAAATCAAAAGCAATAAATATAAAGAGTCATTGTTTAAATACTGGGATGGATCGTCATTGAATTAAAATGTGTTTATCTCTGTAATGAAATGTTGTTTAAGTAAATAATATTATGATATTGAAATCGTTTATTAGGGTTTTCATCCGATATTGTTTTTCTCCAGGCTTGATAAGAGGCTCCCAATGGTCAGAGAGGTCAAATGTGAAAGGTCAACGTTCTCAATGAACAATTTTAGTTGTGTAAACTAAGGGATGGCGAGGTTAAAGTCATTTTAACTTTTATAATTTAGATTTGCATAATGTTTTACGTATAACATAGTAAACCAAGTCTTTGAAACTTAAAATAAAATATCAATTATTTTTAATAACAGTACATAATTAAATAAATTCTATTTTATTTTAACGATTAATGTGCTTCGAATGTTCTTTTGATAATAACGAATAATCATATTAAAATATTTTTTAATAAGAAATACCTATGAAGGTTGAAAAGTAAGCAGCCTGTGAGTAATATATGTACAGGGTGTTCAAATATTCACGTGACAGCAGTATAAGTCTGGTAAAACCCATTGTACTTGTAGTATACCCGGAATTGACTTAATTAATATGAAGTAAACCCCACCGTCTTAAACCACATAGTAAATTTTTTGGTTGAACAATTTTGTTGAATTGTCTTTAACAATTTCAAAATATTACTGTTTAAATTGATTGTGTGAAGTAAGGCTAGGCGTTTTTGAGACTGCAGTATAAATTATGTTTCAAAATGTGACGTCTGTCACTGAATATATAATATGTGTGAAACTGTACATAAGTTTTATTTTAACTTTTAACATGAATCTTAAGTTTAACATGATGTAACCTGGTTGATAAAGTGTTGATGATAATCATAGGATATCTAGACAAAACTTGTTCACGACAAGTAATCAAACAATATGCCAAATTTTCAGGACGGGATTACTCCATAGAAAATCAACAACTTTGAAAGAGGGATAAATTAGCTAAGATCGGAAATCGAAAAAAAATTATTTATGGAAGTAAAACTATGATTAAAGACAAAAGTTTTTTTATTGGATAAACTCCCTTTTTTCAAAATATCTGCTCAAACAATAAAACAGATTTATGTCCCACGGTTCATAATTTGTTTTAACAATAATTTTTGGATAATATATGTAAAATATATTCTAGGCCACATATTGTTTACCAAACTGAAAGAACACAAAAAGAATGAGAATGATAGAGCAATAGTAATGTAAAAAGAAATAACTGAAAAAGTTGTGTAGTGTTTATAATTAGGGCTTATTAGGAATGCGTGATAAAATATACACTTTTACTTTACCTTGAAAGACTAACATAGAATTTGCTATACAATTGAATTACTTTTATAATTGTTGTCATACTGTACATTTTTAACAAAACAACACTCAAAATTTTTCTCCTTGGCAACGATTTCAATAAAGAAAAAACAAGAAGTTACTTTGCGTGGCCATGAAAGCTGCGTCAAAACAGATAAATCTAGAGTCACTTTAACGTTTTCTGGAAGTTAAGGAGACATCGTCCCTTAAATGTCATCAAGCTGTAGAGAGTCACTTGATGGGGCAAAGGAGTCGTTCACCCGAAATCACTTCCACCCCGACCCAAACTCGTCCCATAGCGGTAGAAGGATCTAACTTTATACAAAACGTATCTCTGTACCAATATGGTTTTCGTATTCAAACAATAAAAGTCATCCACTTTTCAAAAGGATTTTCAAAGCTTTGTCACTGTTTATTTGGGGAGTAATCTTACTATAACATAATAAATTTGAATTATATTATTTAAAAGTACATTTTCATATGTATTTTGTAATGTACTTGTATGAACATGGCCTTATACGTAGGGATTTTAAAATTAAAATATTGCGAACTATTAAAAACTATGTGTATTTTAAATTAATACATAAATTGATTTAAACAATATTTTACAAAGTAATGTAATTATTGTAAGGCTATAAGAAGTATATTAAATCAAATGTTACATTATTTTTGATCATGCTTTAAGGTATTATTAAAGTTATTGTTAATAAGTTATATTAATCACAGTTTACTGTTGTTGTTAGTTTATCCTTACCAATAAATTCTTAAATGATATCATGATGTTGACTTTCAAAGGCATAATGTTTATACAATATTCATCTTCGATTTAGTAATAATAGCTGTCTTGAAGCCCGGTAAAGATCCAAAATTGCCCGAAAGTTACCGACCCATAGCCCTTCTTAGTGTCTGTTATAAGCTGCTCGAGAGGTTGATATACAACAGAATCCTCCCTGTTCTCGATTCCAGAATCCCCGTCGAACAAGCTGGGTTTTGACCTGGGCGCAACTGTTGTGACCAGGTTCTAGCTCTTACTTCTTTCATCGAGAATGGGTTTGAGCGAAGACTGAAAACCTCCGTTGCTTTCTTAGATCTTACTGCGGCTTATGACACTGTATGGAGAAAAGGCCTCCTTATTAAATTTTACATCATGATTCCTTGCCCTTTCCTGTTGCGTCTCCTCAACTCAATACTCTCCAACAGGATGATTAAAGTATATTTAAGACGAAAGGAAAGTACTTTTAGGCAACTAAAGGATGGCCTGCCACAGGGGTCAGTGCTCGCCCCACTGCTGTTTAACTGTGCTGTTTAACTGTAGTGACATCCTACGATTAAAAATGTTAAAGCATAACGGAATTTTGTAATCACTTCTCGGATCAAAACATACATTATTGATAATTTTAAAGACAGTTAAATATTATTATAGAATAAGATCAGTTTATTTTCATACTTTTAATTTATAAAGTGTTAGACGTATAATTTACAAATGTGTTGAACGAGTAGAAAAATATTTGTAAAATATTATTTCAATGGTAATAATAAAATATTTTAGCTTAAAATGTTTGCATTTGCATGACGATACAAAAGAGAGGCTAACTGTGGAGGTCGTACTCCCCAAGCATTAAACCTATATCCCATTGAGGGTTTCCGCTCCCAGATTCTGTTTAATATTTCCCTAGCAAACAAGATAGCGTTTCGTTTTCAGTGCTACAGGGGTTTCTTGAAAATCTGAAATACAAAGAGAACGTTTTAACTTGAGAAAAAAATCATTTCCAGAAAAATTATATTTTATTTTCGTTGTAAATTTTCGTGCTCTTCTTTTATTTTCCATTTAATGACAAATTGGACGTGGTATTTATATTTCAATGATTGTAAAAAAATCCTGTTGAGTTTTTAAGGTAGTAAATTTAGTCAATAATAGTACAAACAAAGACGAAACTAACCTCAAATATACAGTGTATAAAGAAATTTTCTTTCGAAACTCAGGGTGGCGATTGCTTAGAGCAGAATGAAGAAAATATACCATGGTTGCATATGTCTTTCAATGCTTTGTTAAGCCGCTAGCCGCCATTTTGATTTTTATACATATTAATTTTTTTTTCCTTAAGGGATGGGTGTATTAAGTTAAAATTCTGCATTAACCTTTATCATCCCAATAGGCATTTTCAAGGAAAAAACTTTTTTTGTTGCGTACTTTTCAAAATGGCGGCTATCTAAAACATTTAAACTCAAACTTCTTGAAATCATTAAATTTTCATTAAAAAGTTTAAAAAGTTGAAGCTACATAAAAGTTGACGAATTAATTTATTCAACAAATACTTACAAAGTTTGTAAACATCTGACTATAAAAATATTGCAGTTATCGACATTTGTATGCAAAAAAAATTGATTTTGCATTATAAATTATGAAAATTTAGAGTGATTTTAATGTGAAAATTGCAATAACTCTGTTATTTTTTGCCAAATATTTACAAATTTGATAACATAGGTTAGATAATTTAATTGTTTAAACTTTATTGTTACTATTAAAATGTTGAAAAAATTTTCTGGTTTCGAAATACGTAGGCCTATTTGAGTTTAAAATCTCTAAAATGACTGCAATATTGAAAATGCAGTTCGGAAAATTTATTAATTGTATAAACAAAATTTTGGCAAGCGGTGTAGCAATTATTTTAGGACATATGTCCTAACTAACATTCTTGTTAATTTTCCTCCTAAGAATCATCACACGGATTGTTAGAAGAGAGTCTCAGAATACCCTGTAGAAAAATATTTTAATATAATAAGCTAGATAAAGGATTTATTTTTTAATACTGCAACTATAGTATTTAATGCAAAAGTGTATCAACAACAAAGTAATCGCTCTGGTACTTCATTGAAAGAATTAGAATTATTCAACGTAAATTTCTGTATGTTTACAACCACAGATATCTCCGTTTCAATCTTAAATAGTTCAACAAGTCAGTGACGGAGTCGTTGCGGACTTTCTTTTAATGAGGAAAGTTCAGGTCCTCGAATAGCTGCAGGTTTCTAAATCTTAAAAGTTTCATCCGTCAGTGTTTTCAAGTGACCGAGGAGATGCGGATAAGAGGTCCCGGAGTTAGGAGACCGCCCAGTAAACCGGGCTTATTAGGAAATAATCCGACTTTGCCTTGGAAAATCCGGAGCCGGAGTCGCGCTCTATTCAAAATTAAAACGTGGAAGATTCTGTTGAAATACAAGGCCATCTCATTTTCAATGTTGTTCTTTTTAGCTTCCTTTCTTACTCATGAAATATTGAACTATTTTTACAAAATTACAATAAGTTTTTAGTATGGGCCTAAAGTGGGTTGGTCGATGAATTCAAATTAAAAAATGAAAAGTTATTAGTGGTTTTTTTATTTAAAGAATTATAAACTGAACTTAATCTTATGGCTGAAAAAGTTTAATTGAACTATTTTTAAGAGGTAAAACATGAACATTATGTTGATGTCAAAAGCAAAAATCATCGTAGAATGTCTGTGAAAATTATGGAGAAATGTCTGTGGCGATGTTTTCTATCGATTTTGGTCGGTCTAAAGATGGTGACAGATCACTGAAACATATTACTACAACGTAAATTTCATAAATCAAGGATTGTATGACGTAAATTGTGTTCTTAATTTAGTGCTTATTAACAACACGTATGCAATGATTATCAAAATGTTACTATCGATTTCGAAATCTAGCTGGTGGAGTTTGGTTAAACTTTGCATTTAAGAGTGTTTTGTCCCAAAAATAATTTTAAAAACGAACTCAACCTCAGGAAAAAAAGTTTTTTCTCTAAAATTATGTTTAAATATTTTAATTTTGAACATTGTTCTTACGGGTTGCCCCGAGGTAACGAAACGAAAACGAAAGGTAAAATAAAATAACATAATGTTACTTTCAACAAATGGTTTATAAACAGTTGTCACCTCTTAAAAGTAGATTTTATTGGCATGAACTTCGTATTTTAGTTACTATGATACTGTAACAAAAACCCCGCAAAACATCGCAGCAGCCCTTCGTACTCAACGAATGTCCAACGAAATAAACTATTTTCCCCCCATAAACACCATGGGAACTCCGATATAGGTTTCCTGCCATGTGGTTGTTGTAAAGTAGTTGGATAATACCTTCCCAGTGCAGGTACATCGGCATACTAAATTACATCAATTTGTGATATTTTTCATTTTCCTCATATGCCCCGTGGGTATGGTATATAGGTTTGCCGCTATATCAGTGTTCTAAGTAAAACTATACCTATTGAATGTTTATATTAAATTTGATCAAATTAGGTCAATAAATATGTGAGATACAGGGTTTTGTTAACTTCCCATAAAAATAACATGGAAGATATATATTTTTCCATTATTTGTCAAGCCAAGTTAAAAATAAAAAATATCAATTTTTTTTTAAAGCGGTTTTAGACAGTTTCAGTTAAAAATGTTAAATTAAAGAAAAAAATACTGTTCAAAAATTATGAAAACCCATTTTCACCCATTTGGACCCCATAAAACCCAGTTCCCACACCCGATCATCCTGGTTCACAAATTTAATGAAAATAGTCATGGTCGTACAATTTCAAACCAAATTTCATTAAAATCTGAGGTCCCTTTCAAAAGTTATCAGTATATATAGATATAGATTAAAATAAAGAATTTTTTTTATTCTTCTGAGAACCTCAAAATGAAAAATTAACACTGTCCCGGGCTTAGTCTTTACTACGGCTACTTCTGTAATAGCGTATTGCCTATAGGGAAATTCGCCAAAACGAATTAAAACCAACGAATAAAGCTCGGTCAACCCGGTACTGGTACATTTGTTGAAGTAGCATTTTATTAGTTTCAAAATTGATTAATGACCATGTTGAGTATGTATGCATTACATTACATACGATGGTGAATCTGTGGATTTCTTTAGCAATTCTGCAAACTCGTTGAGCCAGTTTATTTTTTTTTATTATTTTTTTTCAAATAGTCGTTTGAAATGACTTGATTCAGCTAGTTGATAGAATTGTTAATAAAACCACGAATTCACAGTACTGATTTTAATACAATTTTTTTATATATTATGTTTTATTTTAAAACTTTTTTATTTTTTATTTTTTGTTGGAATTTTTGCTCTGAGTGCGGAATTTTCGGCCGGCGGCAACTTTCTTTGAAGAGGGTATTGAAAAAGCTTGTCCTCAGATATGACAAATGTCTCAATCACTTCGATGATTATGTCGAAAAGTAACCTTAAGTGTATCAATCTTTTGGTACCATTGATTAACATGAACATTCCTTTTATTTAAAGCCTATCGGAGGTTGGAAAAAAATGACCCTCGTATTAATTGAACCCCTTAAATAGGTCTGATAAATATTTTTAATTTATTGCTGTAGTACACTATTAATAATAAATAATTAATTAATAACTAAACATATTACCGTATATTTTTTTTAAGAACTGCATATTGAAAAAGTTATCATATTGTCATGTATTGCGATTTGTTTGCCTAATTATAAAGTTTGAAGGAACTTAAATAATTTCTAGTTTCATGTCATATATCAGAGAAAAGCTCACTAATAAAAAAGCACATTTTTTAGGTGACGTTGTCCAACTTTAAAATTGTGTATTGAAAATTTTTTTCCGTCTTAAAAATACAAATTTTAAAATGATATTTACAACGATTGGAAAAGTTTCACTATTCTCGTGTAGAGAGATTTGATTGTGAGCAATATTTGAATTCTACATACAAAATGTTTACATTTGTATTTTTTCTGCGAATGAAAAAATTAACCGTTACAGTGCAATATTTACAATCTTAAAGCTTACAGAGAAATCATGTATTTCCACACTTAAAAATGGTACCAATAGTTTTTTTTTCGAGCAAATACAGATCATGAATTTTTATTCAAGTAATCGAGAAAACATTGCATATAATTGTGAACATTCAACTATGAGAGTCATAAAAATTTTAAAATACAATTTCTTATTCACAAAAATTTATAGAAAATAATGTAATATTTACCTTTGTTTGCTGCAAATATGATCATATTATATTTTATTAATTGTTCTTTGTTACAATTTAATCTAGCGGACCCAACTTCAATGATTTTTAACGGAATATTATGGATTTTCCGTCATTTTTACTAAACAATATATTTAATTTTTCTATTAATTAAAATTTTACCATGGAAAATTTATGGTGATTTGTTTGATAATAACAAAAATATTAAATAATAAATAATTTGTTATACCCAAAGAATTTCACTAAATATCTACATATATTTTACTTCGAAATAAACATACTTTAAGTTCAATGGCCAATTTATTATTCAGCTTTATGCATGATGTACAGTATTGGATTTTAATGGAAATTGCAATATGTTGGACCTTTCTAATATTTTACGGGGCCTGCACTACCAAAATTGAAAAATATAAAATAATTGTATGTGTTATAAAATCCGATCCTATGTCTCAATTATAGGTCTAATACCACTCACATTTTACTTCATTATTCTTAAACAAATTTGATATAGGTATAATACCTCAATTTCCAAAATGAAATTTGGGGCTTTGGCAAGAAATCCTACGATGTACTGAATAAATATTAAATTTGGTTTTCATATCATTTATTAACTTTTAAAGTTTTGATTTTACTTATTTCATTGTTGTAAGGGTTTGTTGTATCTATTAATACCAAAATATGTTGAATAGTTTTTGAATATATCAATAAACAAAGTTTCGATACATTGTTAAGTAAAACAATAATAAATATTTTTACTAGTTATTCCATGCATTTCATGACTTACTAATAATACAGTTACAATTTACAAACTTACATAAACAATTCTATACCTACATATTGGTTGCTCTTACTTCGTTTGTTGTTAGCATTTTTTTTTTTATATTTCAAGTAATGAAGAGAAAGTTAATTAATAATACAATTTTGGTACAAGTATATTGCAATTGTATAGTAATTATGTTTACAACAGTAGTCGAATACTTAACTAATAAATTTAAATTACTTTGAGTAACAATGTATTTTTATTAGGACTTTTATATACGAATTTATAATAAATTAAAATTTTCAATTTTAAAAATTATTTGATTTTTATAAAGTTTTAATATTAAAATCTATGATAGTCCTACTTACTTAAGGTTTATTCGCCTTCATAAGGTAATAAGGTTCCTTCATCGTAGGAGGAACATTTAAGAAAAAAAAAAAAAAAAAAAACTCATTGTAGACAATTTATATGTAAAAATATTAATATTTAGTTTTCATCCGGCAAAAAAAGAAACTAATTTGACTAAAATTGGTATTTTTCCCTAAGACAACTTACTACAATATGTGAGAACTACTTTAGAATACTTCACTTTAAATTTAATAAAACAATCAATTCCAATTTTACAAAACAATATAATAGCAGCAATAATGAATTTAATCCTGTAATAAGTAAAAAAGGCTTTTTATTAAACCTTATTAAACATTAATCATCGCAAAATACTTACCCAAGTATGTGCTATTCGTCAGAACCCACAACACTTTCAAAGGGTCCATGACAGCAATCAGATCACTCACAACGTTCAGCAATTACTTTTCTTACATTAAAAACGTATAAAATTTAACTTGACTTTTTTCTGCATGATTTGCAACCGTTTCCCAAAGTAATTATAGGTCCTAAACTATCCGCGGGGTTTACGGAGAGCGATAAACTGCGTATCACGTGACGGAAGTTTCCCGCGCGACTGACAGAAGCTAGCGGTGGGCGCGCAGCCTGACGCCCACGCTGCTGCCAACTTGACAACTGAAAATTACTCCATGGTGGTTACCTTATCCCATTCTTCTATATGGTTGCCTAAATGTCTGCAACGTCAAGTTCATGGTGCTGCCAACTTGACAACTGAAAATTACTTTATGGTGGTTACCTTATCCCATTCTTCTATATTGTTGCCAACATGTCTGCAACGTCAAGCCCACGGTGCTGCCAACTTGACAACTAAAAATTACTCTATGGTAGTTACCATATCCCATTTTTCTATATTGTTGCCAACATGTCTGCAACCTCAAGCCGGCTTTTGTTCTGTTACGTACTGATTAAAACGAAAAGGAATCTTTTGTAACCTTGGGTATGCGCAGGTCATTGTAATGTGAGTTTAGGAAAGTAAATGGTTTTGCATTATTTCATATTTTATCAGTATCTAAATAATTCTAAATAACTCAGACACCGTAGACCTAGGGAAGTTAAAAGAATTTAAATAAAATTTTTAATATCTTAATTTTAACCAAAAGATTAGTTAGTACATTAGTGTGTTTACAAGCAAATGTTGGTTAATTACTAGCTATATTTGGTTATAAAAACAATATGGGTAATACAAATTTTTTTAAGTGAAACTTATCTGTATACAGTATCAACTCTAAAATAATTTGCCTTGAAAATACAGAAAAAATTAAATTACGCTATTTATATCCCTATTAGTTAGTGAATGTGGAGATAATTGATTCTAGAAGGTAAATAAATGTGCAAAACCAGTGTTTGTATCATGCTATAAGCGGTGTTTGTTTAACTCAATCGGTGCAGCGTTGGTTTAATTTTAAGAGTTTATTGAATGTTTTTTAACTGTAATGGCGCTGTATATTTAGACAGGTATTCTGTTTGTTGAAGGGTTGAAATTTACAAGAACTGAAGATTTCCACCACGACATAATTAGACAAGGTTTCACATGCCATCTCCCAAAACACAGGACAACTCGGCTTGAGAAAAAGCCTTACTACATTGGACGAAATTGTGCAGTGCTCCTCCTAAGAATATTAGGACTCCAAAGGGTGAAAACTTGAAAAGATTGCTTCAAAGATCGATGACTGAATGACCTGCGTACTCTCCCAAGAATTTTTTAAGCCAATAAAATAGAAGCTATATGAACATCCTTATAAAACGTGACCTATTAATGTAGTTTTGTATATAAACTATGACTCATTGACTGTTATTGACGACAGTTGTAGGCTCTAAATATAAAATTATGAGAATGACTGAATATACAGTTTTTTGTTACATAAAAATTGCTCAAACCGGTATTTGTTACGTCACCTGGAGAAGTGTTTTCACATCTTAAAAATTTTATATTAAAATGTTTTCTGTTTTAGCTACATTTTCAATTGGTGTTTAATGGTTTAAGTTTTCAGAGGAAAATCACACAAGGCATCTGGAAGAGGCAAAAACAAATAAAATGATTTTTATAACACCAATGATATGTAGTAGAAAAAAATAAAATATAATAACGTAGTAATAAATACATGGAATAAAAGAAACCTTAATTGTTTCAACATAGAATTGATATAATTTTAAGCATACTCTAATACTAATGGTAGTAAAAGAATAGTACAGTTGAAGTAAATGTCGGAAGCGCAAAAGCATAACTGCTTTCTGAAGGTCTGCTGTATAACAATTTTTTTTGTTCAAGTTACGTTAAAAAAATACCATTATACAGCTGATTGAAAAAGAGAACAAACACATTTTTAATCGTTGTTTCCTCTGTGGCGACATTCACGTTTACCACAGAAATGGTCGCGATTGCTCTTGTATTTCTAATTGGCATGATTATAGGTGAGGTTGATTCAATTTACATTATCTAATTTTTGGCTTCTCTCACCTTAATGACCTTCCAGGACTCGTCAGTTGTTGAGAAAAAACACACATAACACACATAACGACACAAAAACTCATATCACTGTTTATCTTCTTGAAGTTGTAGTCGACGTTTATGTTGGGACCGATAATACAAAAACGCTCCGCTTTCTCAGGTCTTGTCTTGACTTTTCCCGCACGCGGGCTGATCGCCTAAACACGACTCCTGTTTTTTCTCGTGTTTTTTGTGTGTTTTTTCTCAACAATTGACGAGACCCGGAAGGTCGTTAAGGTGAGTGAAGCAAAAAAAAAAGATAATATAAACCATTACTATTGTGAAATGTAGTTCACTTGTGGCACTACAGTCATCTGGGGTTAAGGTAATTAAATTACCTACGTTAATTACATAGGACCATAAGTGATTTTACCAATATCGTTAATAATTATCATATGTTCTAATTGCTCCAACTTCTTTCCCCTAATAGGTCATAAATGTAATTTAAATCATCATACTTGTTATTTAACAGTTTGCATACTTGTTTTCAAATTATACTAATAGAAAACCTAATTTTTAGGATTAGATCTGATGCTCGCCTCCATATCACATAATTGTAAAAAATAGTATAGTAAAATATAAAATACTTTTAAAACATGTAGATAGAAGTAAAAATCTATTTTGTCATTGGAGAAAATTCCAAATGTGTTTTCCCCCTGAACACTGTTTGATAAAAATGTTAAATGCAACACTTTAAAGCCTTTAGCGGCAACATTATTACTGAATTCACCAGATATTATCTGAAAGCCCACGTCCCTCGCTCAATTAGTTTCTGTTATCTCCCACCCAACACGTGCTCACTTACAGCATAACTTCCATTAACGGAAAACGTATCAATGGTTATGGAAAATTTTATAGAAATAGTAAAACTATCATTGAATCCTCGAAACTTTAATACAAGATAAAATGTTTTACAGCCTCGATTTATTATTATGTGTCTAATTTAACTACTCTGGGAAAATCATGTACCAAACACTATTTTGTGTATTTTGTGATTTATTTTCCTGTTTGGACTACAACTTAAAATTATATTTATAAAAACTAAAAGAATTAACTGCCATTGACAATTTAACCTGTTTTAGTTTGATATGAATAAGACCACTGAATATAAAAATTGCAATTATTCTGGAAATATTACTTTAACAAAATTCAATAGGGAAGATGGGTGGATGTGTTATAATTTTACTTAAAACTTTGCTGAAAAATTATATTACTATTAGTTTGAAAATCACAACGGTCATAACAACATATAATTCCCCTATGCGATTTGTTTGGTTGGGAAGGGACTTTCACATCCACCTTAGCAATGCAAAGTGAAGAGCACAACACTCCTAAGGGTCAGCATACTAGCGCAACCTCAGCGAAAATATAGCTTTGGAATAGGAGCCAAATTACCGCCGGGATCTTATAACCCGAGCAACTAACTTTAGGAATCTAACTCAGGAAAGTTTCCGTTCCCTGCAAATAGTTTCAATGGTATTAGACGTTGCTACGCCTTGGCGCTTGAATAAAAGCAGCCAGCTTCAAAATTTTGCTTACAGGCTGTTCAACATAAAGTTTCAAAATGATAAAATATTTTTAAATATTAAAATAACCATAATTTCCAATTCCATAATAGACTCTATGCGCAAAAATTATATTTATTTAAATCGTATTTGGTTAACATATAAGAGCAATTAATAAGTTACATATTAATAAACTGTGTACTTATGGGAATATATTTTAGGTGTAAATAGTAGAGAAATATTGTTGTTTTACTAAACTTTAACCCTTCGAGCGTTATTCATCGATTTTTTCGGCCCAGCTTTTCGGCCTCCGAGCGTTTGAGTAGATTTTTCGACTTACCCGTGATCGCTACCGCTGTTACCGGAAGGTTCTAACGTATCCAAAAACACCCATTTCAAAAGACTGATCGTGATTGGTTGTTTGTAATATGCAATGAAACATCTGGGAAAAAACTGCTAACTTTGTAAACAATGAAATGCGTATTTTACCAGATGTTTTAAGATTACTTGAACGTTAAAGATTAAAAAATAAAATATATGCAATATAATGGGGATTTTTTATTACAATAGTTAATTAAGATACGACTATAAGATTTGAACTTTACCGTAACAAAAGCTAGGGAAGTGTTGCAGGAATAATATCAGGGTGTCTTGAGTAATAGTCAAAGGAGGCCCTTGAAGATCGGCACTTAAGGAGCTATAATGGAAGGGCCGGATGAAGTTGGCCTTCAAGTTCGGCCCTTTTGGTGAGGTAATTGATTTGGTAGACATGACCGGCCAGGTGAGGACAATTATCTATCCACTGAACGAAGTTTAGGATTCTGGGAAGTTTAGAACTTAACTTGTACTTTCCTGGCAACACCATTAGGTTTTACAGATGTTCGGAAATAGTGGTCTAAGTTAGAAAGCAATCCTACAAGATTTCTACTACTTTATCACCAATCATTATTAAATGTCATAAAAAGATTATTACCAGTCATAAAGTTACTAAAATAAATAAACCAGAATGACAGAACGACAAAATAAATAAGAATTATAACAAATAGGGAATACTTTAAGATTGTTATATTTTTTTTATTTTTATAAAATTTTATATCAATATAATGTGAATTACATTGATTTATATCCATAAACTAAAACAAATGTTTTCTACAGTACAATTAATTGACATAAGAAGCAACATTAAAGGCTTCTTGATCAAGTTCTTGACAAAGTTTTATATATTGTCCACCAAAACTTATTCAACTTGTACCGTAACAGGAAATATCATTTTTTTATATCAATTAAAATCAAACATTTATCTTACATTGTATACATATATTTAACTTAACTTACTGGCTTGTCTTGAAGCACCCCTGTTTAAATGGGATGGACTCTTCCTCTGCCTTTTGCCACAATTTCATGAAAATTAAGTTTTAAACCTGTCTATTTGAATGCCAGCAGGATAAATGAAAACACCTTCTGTGTGAGGTAGGATTAATTTCTTTATTTAATAAAGGTAAATGTGCCAGATTGAATATAAAATTGTATTTAATTTTTTTGAACAATGTTTTCAGATTAAAATATTTTATTTTGTTAGATATCTAAGAAGGTTTGATTTTGTTTGTTTAGGGTTGGAGATAAGAGGACTGTTGGCAGATTCCCAAAATAAATTAACATATTTTTAACTAATTAATAAAGTGTAAAAATGGGCTTAGATAATTGAAAAAGACCTTTCACTGTAAATATCTTAATAAACCAAGTTAAGTAACAAAAGGAATATTTCCAAAATTAATTATGTCCTTACATAAGGTACATAAAGTGCGCGACTCTGCTAAATATTCCTAAACTGTTAATTAACACTCCTTTCTGAGCAAATATAAATTCATGATGAGTAAACCAGAACCAGATCTGTTAACAAAAGAGGAAAACTTATATGAGTTGAAGCTTAGGAATGTAGTTGTAGCAGAAAACACTCAAGCAATTGAAGTTCGTAAACTGTTAAGGAAATGTTTAAAACAAAATGTAGAAGCAAGTTACAAACATTTGGAAAACAAAGTAAACATGGAACAAGAGCTACAAACCTTAGAAATTAAAATAAATCAGTGCGTAGAAAACAGTAATGAGCTTTCGGATTCAAGTAGGCCAATCGATATTGCTAGGGCAAAAGCAAAGTTTGAACACTGCCAAAATAGGCTTAGTAATATAGTTAAGTTCAAAATGACAAGTGTTCAAAAAGGTCTTTATGAAAAACTTGCAAATAGTCTTAAAGAGGTTGGTGATAAGCTATTAGAGGTTAACTGTGATGCAGAAGTCCTGAATAAAACTATTCGTTTACTTAGTGACAGTAACATGGAAGAAGAAAATCTTAATGAGGTTTTTGAATCAAATGAATCATTATCAAATTTAGATAATAAAGGTTCACTACCTGAACAAAAAGGTATTGCTGCTATCCACCCTGCCACTTCACCAGTAGGGGAAATTAAAAGAGATGGGGAGGAGAGTGAGTCAAGGGATAAAAATGTTTATCAAAAGCTACCAAACCCTTTGGAGCACTATTTGTCTAGGATTAAACACTGTAATGGTTTAGTAGTGCCTGAGTTACTAGAATTTTTTAAAACCTTGCTGCAAATTAGAAGGGAAACAGAATTAGGGGACAGAGCTATTGTTGAGTTGCTAATACCTAAAACAACTGGTCCTTTGCAAAGTAAACTCATTGAAGGTAGGCAAAAAGACCTTAAAAGCTTGCAATCTGACTTACTAAAATATTTCATACCTTTAAATCTCAGGGAAAATCTGATAAGAGATTTAGTGAATAGGCCGCAAAGATTTAATGAACCACTTGCGTTGTACATTGATGCGGTAAAGATGAACTCACAGGTCTTATGCTGTCCATACAGTGAAGGTGAATTAGTTGAAATTATCATAATGGGTTTAAATCAAGAGTCAAGAGCAAATCTTGTTTTCATGGGGAAACCACAAACTTTTAAGGATTTAGAGCAAATTTGCGTTCATAGCCAAAATGTACGGTACTGTAATTTATTGCGAGGTAAATCAGAGCAAAGTAGCTACCAGCATAAAAATCAATCCACAGTTGGTTCCTCAAATAACAGAATTTGTTATGTATGTAAGCGTCCGGGACACATAGCAAGACATTGCAGAAATAATCCAAAAAACTGATCACTAGGGAGAGGTTAAATAATGTAAATAGATTTAGGAAAAATTTTGACCTTTCCCAGAATAAAGTCATACTCAGTGCAAGAAAACGAGAAAAATTGTGCCGTAAGGAGAAAATGAAAATCAAAAGACAACAAAATAGAGTAGTAAAAAAGTTATTCAAAACTGTAAACTCCAACTGCAACAAAATAGATAATGGCGAGGTCATGAGTACTCTTCCAACCATTAGTGTAAAATTAGGAGGAAAATTAATTGAATCAGCATTGTTAGATACAGGTTCTGGTATTAATGCTTTGAGTGAATCTATGTTTAATAAACTTAGCAAAGAGAATTTGGTAAAAAAGGTAGTTAATCACAGCATATCATGTTATAGTGCAGATAACAGTAAATTAAAAGTTACCGGTTGCTGCGTTGTAAAAATCCATGTAAACAAGTTTTGTTGGAATGTGAAGTTTCACATTATTCCCAAATTGAGTTATAATGTAATACTCGGTAGCTGTTTTATGAAAGAGACACAAATGGTTTTGAACTTAAAGGATAATATTTGTCACTTTGGTTTTAAAAAGGAAATAAAGATCAGTATAGGAAATGAAAGACTCAGAGGTAACTACAACATGAATAAAGAAGAGGAAATGAATATCGGTTGCCCGGATATAAAGGAAGAAATTTTGAATTTGATCAATAAATACCCAAATGTTTTTACTGAAAGAATAGGAAAGGCATTAGATTTCAAATTTGAAATTAAGGTTAAAGACCCAGAGGTTGTGAATATAAGACCTTACCCCATGTCACCGCCCAAGTTACAGGAGATGAAAAAAATTTTGGATGAATTGTTACAACAGGGTGTTATAAGGCCATCTACTTCTGCTTACAGTTCCCCAAGCTTTTTAGTTAAGAAGCCAAATTCAGATAAACAAAGGCTAGTAATAAATTACTCCAAGTTAAATGGCAAGTTAGAAAGAGTGAATCACCCACTTGGAAATCTAGATGATTGTTATCATGTCCTACAGAATGCAGAATATTTCAGTGTGTTGGATTTATCTAACTCATTTATGCAAATAGGTTTGGCAGAGAAAAGTAAGCATTTAACAGCATTTTCAACTCCATTTAGCTTGTATGAATTCAACGCTATTCCATATGGTTTACATGTAGGTTCTGGGGTACTGAGTGCATACTTAGATAGAATATTCAGGGATATTAAATTTGAATATGTAATTAATTTTGTTGATGACATACTGGTATTTTCCAAAACCAAAGAAGATCATTTAATTCATTTAAAGGAAGTAATCGACCGATTAAATAAACACAATCTTACTGTAAATCCAAAGAAAGTCAAACTATGCCATAAAGAAATTAGTTATTCGGGAAATGTAATATCAAAAAACCAAATAAAAATAGATGAATCCAGAACTGAAGCCATAGCTAATTTTAAGGTGCCAAGAAATGCAAAAGAAGTGAGTAGTTTCATAGGAATGGTTTCTTTCTTCTCAAAGTACATAAAAAACTATGCAGAAATAGCGAGCCCATTAAATGAATTAAGAAAGAAAAGGAGTAAATTTGTTTGGACAGAAGAATGTGACACAAATTTTTATAAATTAAAGGAAGCCATAATGAACCCACCTGTACTTGCTATCCCAAACTTTGAAAATCCTTTCACACTAATGACAGATGCTTCTGATGTGGCGTGTGGTTCTGTATTACTGCAAAGTAATGAATTTGGGGATAAGTTGCCAATTGCTTATTACTCAAAGAAATTTTCAGATAGTGAAAGAAATCTAAGTGTGTATGAAAAGGAGGCATTGTCTGTTGTACTAAGCATTAAGAAATTCTACTCCTTTTTAGAAATCCAGCCCTTTTACTTAATCACTGACAACCATGCTTTATCTTGGGTGCTGTCACATTTTAGAAAACTTGGGAAATTAGGTAGATGGGTTGAGTACATAATAAGCCTACCGTTTAAAGTAATGCATGTAAAGTCGGCACAAAATCCCGTAGCGGATTGTCTTTCAAGAATGTTTAAAGATGACTGCCCTATAGAAGTTGTAGATGTGTTACCAGAAGAATGTGAATTTAAAGAAATAAACAGTAAAACAAGCAAAAAGTTTCGATCTGTAAATAGTAAACATTTATCACAAACAGTTAGTGTAATAAATCAATTTCCATTAGCTTATGGGAACATTGCTGAACTCCAAAGATCTGATAATGAGTGTATGGAAATATTTAATAGTATCAAGAACAAAACAAATAAGGACAATTTTTATGTTTGGAATAATGTTCTAATGTGGAAGAAAAATGAGAAGAGTAAAGGTCAGGTTTATGTTCCGGAGAGTTTGATTGATATGTTATTTAAGTATTACCATGTAAGTAGTGGGGTTTGGTTACTTTCAAAACGGAAGTCGTGCCAATTGCCAGCCGCTGCCGGCCAGCTGCCATCGGCCAGCTGCCAAATCAGTCGCTGCCGCCATATGCTATGCCATATAGCTTTAGGTGGGGAGAGGCTAAATGAAATGAAGGGGTGGAGAAGGGGTGAGGAGATGGTGTTAATTTTTGAAGTAAGAGTTAGTGTATAAAGGAGAGGGGATAATTGCTTCAAGGTCATACGGAGGGGGTTTTAAAAAAGACTGAACTCTAAGAGTTCAGTTTATCGGTGATCATCATACAGGTCAGTCGAAACCGACAAGGGATTGAAGAATAGCTTCTACATCATTTATTGTTGTAGAAGATACATCTGGAACTTGTACAGGGTTCTGAGGAGTTGTTGAAGTTGAATTTCTAGAAGGATTTTCCCTTGGATGAGTTGTTGATGATATTTCATGAACTTGAACATTTTCTTGGTTGGTTTCCATTATTATTGTAGTGTAAATTAGAGTGGAGATGTTGTTAGCTGAAGAGCATAGAAGATAATGAAGTAGGAATTATTGTCGGGGCCCTTATATAGGGAATGGTGGGGGTAAAATAAAAAAACTTGTTGAACACAGTCGATAGGTGTAACAAGTTCTAAGTTATTTAAGTGTAACATAGAACGTAAAATGTCGTAAATAACACTATCATCAACATTAACCTGAGAAGTTGTTGAACAGTATAATGGGTTAAAACTGTACTTCTTCCTAACTCTATTTAAATTAGTTTTACACTTTGAAATTGAAGGTTTAGAAGTACTTCGTAATATGTGTTGTGTTCGCAAAAGCTTTAATTTTAAACATTGTGCAGTCATTATAATCGATGTGTTAAGTTCAGAAGTTAAAAGAAGACTGAGATATAAAATGAAGTGTAAAAGAAATTGAAACAGAAAGCCAGAGTAGTAATTTTATAGGTTAGAATTTACAAAGGCTATTTCATGGATAATTCTAACCTCAAACCTAGTAAGTGAAGTAGTCATAACATAAAACTAACGAGAGATGATGACCGAGCGGATGCGAGGCAATGAATGTTTGTAGCGAGATAAACTACCCACCTTTATAGAGGCAATAACTCCAGCCAGATGGCGGCAGATAGCAAGCAAATGACTGGTTGACCGACTTTCACTTGAGTAGTAAGAGAAGTAGGGTTCTGTGTCTATCCCTACTCCTTGGGGTCAATGACCGACCGGAAAGGTCAATGACCTCCCCCCCCCTGAAAAAATGGAGCGCCCCCCCCCCCCGAAAAAATGGAGCCCCCCCCCTTCCCCTACTCTTTCCCCCACTCCTTCCCCCACTCCTCCAGGTCAATGGCCGGTCACCACCGGTTGTTGACTTTATGTGGTGAAACCAGACTAAATATGGCAGCTGCCATGGATAATTCTAACCTCAAACCTGCTGCGCATGCAACAATTTCTCTGGATCGGAATGAGTCTATGCTATGCGCATGCGCCTAGTCTTGTATTACTCACTTTAGCGCTACTGCACATGGATAATTCTAACCTCAAACCTTGGTTTTGTGTTGTTGCGCATGCGCCGCTCCCCACTTCTTTACCTTTCTTTTATACTGCTGTGAACTGGACTGGATTGAACACTGTACTGGAGTGAAACAACTTCCCCCACTCCTTGAAAACCCGAGGAGCGATAGGAGCTATACCTTTGCTTCAGTTGCCAACAAACTTTCATAGCGAAAGGTTGTTGGCGACTCAGCAAGAAGTTTCAAATATATAGTAGGCCTATATATATTTGAACTTCTTCTACTATGTTGCGTTTTTTAATGCAATGTGGTATGTGTGTGTGTGTGTTTAGTTGTAAGGTGTATTTAATTTAAGAAATAATTTGCGCATTGCGATGTTAGTTATAAGTTGGGTTTAGCATTAAGGTGTATTAATTTTTAAGAATAATGATGGTATTTAGCATTAAGGTGTATTAATTTTAAGAATAATGATGGTATTTGGTTGTGTTGAATTATTTGGTTTTTAATAATGATGTGTTGGTACTAATAATTTATGTTTGTTTTGTGCATTTGTTTTGCCTTACAGCTAGATGTTAGGGGGTAGATTAACTGTAAATTCAGAAGTTCAGTTGAACTTCATTTAAAATGGGTGGGACATCCGCAAGCCGGACTTTTTTTTTTGCATTTTGTTTAGGAATATGATGCGTGGGATTAGTTTGGGTGGGGTTAGAGTTGCGTTTCTGCATTAGGTGTTCCAGTTTCCCTTGGAATTCACGGTTACGGTAGACCCGGACCGGACCGTTACGGTAGACCCGGACGGTCCAAACAAAATTGCGTCGATGTCCCTTGCAGAACGTAACTAGTGGGTTGGGAGTGGGAACCGTTAGGCAAACAGGGTGGTGGGAACAGTATTACTGTTCCCATCACCTTGGATCATTATAAATCTTGAATGACCTTGACCCACTTTTGGAAGGGTCAATGACCCCCCCCCCCGAAAAAATGGAGCCCCCCCCCTTCCCCCACCACTCCTTCCCCCACCAGTCCTTGCCCCACCTCCCGGGACAATGACCGGTCATGGCCGGCTGCTAACCCCTCTCATTTGCATACCGTTATAAAAGACGCGTTGGCCGGGGCTAGTGTTTCATTCCGATTCCAGACGTTAGGCTGTGAACTTGGAGTTATAACGATGTCTTCTGTGCCTACTACTACTTCTACCACTTCAACTTTTACTTCAACTTCGACTTCGACTTCTACGGCTGTTACTGCATCAAACAAAACTCTTCGCTTGAAAAACTGTCCGGATTGGTATAAGAAGAAGCTTTCATCTGAACCTTCAACTTCTGGAGCTATTCTTCCGCCAACCAACTCTTCTAGACCTCGTAGTATTTTTTCACCGCCTTCGCCTTCGCTCTCAAATGACTCTGCACCGCTATCAACTATGATGCCGCCACCGAAGAAGCCAGCTCCCCATCCTAAGACTCCTTCATTTGAAACTATTCTTCATTGCATTAGTACACCCATCACCCCACTATCACCATTGCCTCCTACCCCACCACTTGCTACACTTGAAGACCATACCTATTACAAAACTAATTCCTCTAAACCAGCTCCTAAACCTGCCCCTAAACCTGCCCCTAAACCTGCCCCTAAACCTGCTCCTTCAGAGCAATTTCGATCATTACAAGAAGAGCGTCGTAGGGCATTTAGCCGTCCCACTACTTGCCCTGAAATGCTTATTAAGGGAATTAAGAAAGGATCAGCTTGTGGGAGGAAATGTGTTAAAAATGAAAGTTTTTGCCGTGTACATATCGTGAAACATATTTCTGAACCACAACTGACAGAAACCCCCACCGTTGAAGACAATCCTAAAATAATATCCGTCAGAGGAGAGAGGCTTAAGAAAGGTTTGAAATATTTTTTTCTAAGTGTTTTTGACCACCAACACATTTTGGCAAAATGTAACGGCTTAAAATATAAAATTAGAGTTTGTGAGAATTTGTGTAAAGAGAAGAGATTTAACACTTTAGATTCTCAAGACTTTCTCCTCAGGGATAAAAAGGATCGTATTACAAGGTGGGGGCGTAAACAGTAAATTCACTTAGTTTTTTCCAAATTGTTGCTAAAAAAAAATAATGGGGGAGAAACACAATGCGTTATAGCGTTGTGTTTCTCCCCCATTATTTTTTAACACTCTAAGTCTCGTGACCTACTTTCATGTGAGTAGTGAGTAAAGGATGGTTTTGTGTCTGTCCCCATTCCTTGGGGTCAATGACCGGACAGGAAAGGTCAATGCCCCCCCCCCCGAAAAAATGGAGCCCCCCCCTTCCCCCACCACTCCTTCCCCCACCATTCCTTCCCCTACCACTCCTCTGGGTGAATGGCCGGTCATGACCGGTTGTCTACCTACATCTAACCGTTATACTAGCTACTCCAGAGTCTTCATTCCAATCCGTGAGGCCACTGCCGCAACATGCCTACTCTATTAGAATTATGTTTGCGACAGATAGTTTCAAATATAGTGTTGGCGGAACTTGCATTTGAAGATGGAAACCTTCCACTAACACTATGTCAAGAAGTGTATTCTTTTTATAGGGAAAATTTTGGAGTTTTTCATTATCTTCAGTATAAATTTATGGATGGAACAAATATGTGTCCAGAATGTGGTTCGGCTGCAATAGGAAATGGATTATTGGATTTTACAATAGATGGTGGAATTTATGAATACAAATGTTACTTGTCATACAAGTTTATCATCCCAGAAGAAGAAAAATGCGATATTTGTGCAATTAATTTGTACAAGTTTATACAAGCCGATCCTGCTGAAATCAATTTGGAAAACAACATTGAAGTGCCTTAAGCTCCATAGCAGTTCACTAAACCCAGCCAAACGGCCCTTTTCAGGGCCACCTAAGACTTGAATTTAGGGATGTAAGCTATTTAGCTTACATGCGACTTAGCAGAAATAAGTTCTGCTACATGGCTAGTTTGATCTATGTAGTAGTAGGCAAAGGAGGGTTCTGTGTCCGTCCCCACTCCTTAGGGTCAATGACCGGACCTGAAAGGTCAATGACCCCCCCCCCCCCCCCGAAAAAATGGAGCCCCCCCCCCGAAAAAATGGAGCCCCCCCCTGAAAAAATGGAGCGCCCCCCCTTCCCCCACTCCTTCCCCCACTCCTTCCCCCACCTCCCGGGCCAATGACCGGTCATGGCCGGCTGCTAACCCCTTTCATTTGCATACCGTTATAAAAGACGAGCCGGCTATGGCTAGTGTTTCATTCTGGTTTCTTCCACCACTCTTGTTGCTTCGCCGTTCTTGTTGCTTCTATTCTGCCAGTCTTAATATCTTTATTTTTAAAATGCTTCCTCACTTTAATGAAAATTTTAATCCTTCTGAAAATGCAGATGTTTTTCAACCACCTGAAGATGATTTCCAACATCATGAAGAAGATGCTTTCCAAGAACATGAAGAAGATGTGATAGAAGACATGGATAATATCAGTGAAGATGACAGTGAAGATGACAGTGAAGATGAAATTGAAATTAATGGACAATTCAAAGTATATTTTATAGAAACACAATTTCCTTTTGATGTAGTTGAAAGATTTATTTTTGAAGCACACAGATGGCTAAATTTAGGATTCAACATTATAATTGGTTCACCTATTGTCTACAATAACAGTAACTTCTTCCTTCTAACTCCAAATGATCGAGAACAAATTTTTACTTGGCAGGACGATGTAATGAGATCATATGAACTGAATATTGGTGTTGGGTACTTTGTTGCAAGAGTGGTTTAATAACCACATTACCCTTCCCCCACCTCCACCCTATCCCTTCCCAATCCTTATTCCTTCCCCCTCCCCATATTTAAAATTTATGAAAGTGGGGCTATGAACCTTCAGGTTTCTAGTCTGTACTCGTACTTTGTGCCGTGAAGTACATCTCTTATTTTTTTCTCCACCTTTTAAAATATTATTTGTTTGAAAAAATGCCTCCTAATGTGAATTACCATTTTAATTCTTCCGAAATTTCCGATGTTTTTGTACAACCTGAAGACATTTTAAATAATGGTAGTGAGAGTGAGAGTGAAGACGATGATGATTATAGTGTTGAACTTAGTGAAGAACGTAAAGTTATAGCAATTGATCCACAATTTCCATTTGATACAATAGAAAAGTTTATGGTTGAAGCTAATAAATGGTTAAATTTAGGATGTTATATACGAATTGACTCTTTTATTGTATGGTGATAGTCATTCTTTACTTGTCACACCAAATGACAGAGACCGCATGTTGCAGTGGGCACAATCTATGATGGAGTGCTATGAACAAGGTGTAGACACTGGTGGCTATTTTCTTGCACAAGTAGTGTAATAACAAAAATTACCTTTCTCCCACCATACACCCTATCCCTTCCCAATCCTTATTCCTTCCCCCTCCCCATTTTTAAAATTAATAAAAAGGCGGGCTATGAACCTCCAAGTTTCTAGTCTGTACCTACACCTTGCGGCATGAAGATGCTTACCAGAATTGATGGTTTTATAGCCAATGATATTAATATATGGAGTTTGATAACAAACTTACGGATGAAAATTGAAGAAAAAATTATGGCAAACAATGAGCTAGGAGTTATAGTTTTTGTTTCATTAGTAGAACATTTTGAAATTTTGTATAGTATAAAAGTAACAATTAACAATATTAATGAACTATTTCCTTGGACAATTTTTATTCGCAATAAAGTTGAAGAGCAGAAAATTATAGTAGATGTGACAGCAATGAAATATAACCTAGATAGAGAAGAATAGATATAAACCCCCTCCTATTACTTGGTTTTGCAAAAATAGTGGGGGTAGGAGTATATATATATAAGACTAAGTAAACAATGCATAGTTTGTTATTTGAAGTAAAAGAAGTAGTAAAGAAACATGTTGTCTAGAGATACTCCATTTATTAATTATTCTCAAGTTAAAGATGTTTTTGAAAGCACAAATGAAATACAGGAAGAAAACATAGAGGAAAATTATGACGAAACTGATAATGATTCTATGATGGAAGAGGAAGAAATGGTACAGATTGAACAAGAACTATTTGAAGAAATGATAAATGATAGTGATGAAGATATAATTAAGGAAGCTATTGAAATATTTATATTGGATTCATCATTGGAATCACCCATATCACCTTTACTGTCTTCTGAATCTGAATCTGAATTGGACTAAGGTACCCCCACTATTTTGAAGAAGTAGTGGAGGGAAAATATCCCCACCACAAGTTAAATGTTGGTGGGGGAATGTTTATAAATGTGTTAAATATTTGTGCAGAAGATCAGTCTTAAAGAGACTAGTGACCGAAGATGTTTCGTAAAATACCTTTTGATCCTTCATACTACAATCTGTTTGATATACATCGTTTTCCAGACATTGAGGAGAAATTGTACAAGAAATTTTGTTCTCTACTGGATAAACCACAAAAACTACCACCTAATACTTTTACCTACAAGCTACCTATCATGGACAAGGACGATGTAAGCAAAATACCATTAGTTCAAGTCAAATTTTTGGAAGAAAAAATTCTTGTTTGTGTGAGGGAAGTATTTCACAATGATTATTCAAAAAAATTGGCTTTCAACTTTATTCAAGAACATGCGGGATCTGAAAGAGAACAGTATCCCGAACCATATTACAAATATCTTTTCGAGAATGGAGCGAGTGTAACGGTAGAAATAACCATTACATTAGTATAACTCTCCCTACCATTGACGTCTCCCCACCATTGGCATCTCCCCACTACTGACTTAAATTTGATGGATAAATGTGTTGACTATCTGTGTAGAAGCTCACTCTTCAAGAAATTGTTGATCAAAATGTTTCATCATGTACCGACTTCTTCCTTCAGGGAAAAACAAAGATTAAAACGACTAGAAAAAGAAAGACAAGACCGAGAAGATATGAAGATGGAATTTAATAGACTACAATTTCAAATACCAGGAATTGAACTTGGAGCACCAAGATTGAAAACTCTCCACTGGGCTGGAAGTTATATCAAATTTTTGAAAGTACAAGTTGAAGCAAGAGATCTAAAATTGAAAAGATTAGAAATGGAAAATCGAGAATTGAAGAAATTAATATCACACATGTCTGGTAATACAACTGTTCAAGAAGGTGAAGAAGAAGGAAAAGAAATTTTAGGAATCTAAATTATCAGCACCCCTTTTAGAGAATAGGGAATAGATCACTTTGTGGTAATGTAATAACATGCCGCTTAGTGATCTATTCCCAGTTCTCGCTTAATATCCGATGACCTTGACCTACATAAAAGTGGTGGGGGTAAGAGCATATAAAGAGATAGTTATGGATATAACTTTCAGTACAAGTCTAACACTATGGACAGCTTGTTAGTTTTGTGTTTACAACAAATTATCAATAATGGGTTTATTTACCGTTATATAATAACATCAAATAAATGTGAAATACCTCAACCAATTCGTGAAATGGTCATGAAATTTAAGAAGGACAATAGTGGATTTGGTATTTATCTTGCTTTTATTTTTGAAGATGGAACAAAAATGTGTCATGATTGTGGAAAAGCATCTGTTTTAGACTTTGAACAATTTGAAGATGATGGAGGTAAATTAGTTCACCTTGTAAAAGGCCAAGTGATGAAATTTGAAACAGTCAAGAAAAAATGTAACATTTGTGCACAAAACTTGTTTGAATTTATTAAGTATAGTGCATTAAAATCATGATACCCCTTCTACATATGAAGAAGGTGGGGAAGAAAAAGAGTGGGGATTATAAAGTGGTGGGAGAACTTGTATAAATGTAGGTTGTTTGAAGAGACTTTTAATATTGTTGCAGCATTTGTTGAAACAACATGCAGTTCGAAGTTTGCCATTTTAAAATTAAATATGAAGATTGGAGCTCTGTTGCAGGATTTGTCAAGTCTAAAGAAGATAATCAAAAGTTGCTAAATGTACATTGCTATATTCACAATGAAGAAAGTCATGACAAAATAATGGCATATTTAAACACACCTAATGTAACATCAGAAAGCTCTGCATTTATAAAATATTTAAAAGAAGAAGATTTGGATGTGACCCTAGAAGTTTGGTATCTAATTTAAATTATTGTGGTGGGGGAAATGTAGAAGTTATTGGTGGGGGAAATGAGATAAAACCAGCAAAATTGTAGAACAGAATTCACTCTATACAACGATGGAGCATCCTTCCACAACACCTGTATTGACATCTGTGGATTGGCATCAAAATTATCAACCAAATACTTCAAGTTCAAATTGTTATGAAAATCATCAGCCTAGCACTTCAAATTCAAATTGGTATGAAAATCAGCTGCCTAGTACTTCAAGTTCAATTTGGTATGAAAATCAGCAACCGGCCACTTCAAGTATAAATTGTTATGGAAATCAGCAAACTATTACTTCAACACAAAATTTCTATGAAAATCAACAGCCGACAACATCAACTAATTTTTGTACATCAGTATTTAAAGTATCAAAACCCCATTCGGATTGTAATAAGTTAATATCAGCTCAATCAGGAAGAATCAGGAAAAACACATACATGAGAGAAAGGTGCAAGAAAGAAAGGATAGAATTTACAAAATTACAGTTAACAGTTCCCTCTATTAAAGTGGGATGTACTAGAATACAAACTTTGCAAGCAACCAATGCATATTTGTTGGAATTGTTAGAAAGAATTGAAAAGTTGGAGAAGAAGAATGAACATTGTAAAAAGTAAACACTCATTCCCCCCAAGAAAAACAAAAAAAAAATAATAAAATAGTAAAATGAAAAAAAGTAGATGTAGAATAGAGAGCGAGGAATAGATCACTTTGTGGTAATGGACTAACATGCCACTTAGTGCTCTATTCCTCGTTCTCGCGTTATATTGGATGACCTTGACCTACATTAGTAGGGTGGGGGAAATTGAAAATGGTGGGGGAAAGTGTATAAAGGAGAAGCCTACTGTAGAGGAATCACTCTGAAAGTAAACTTGTCAGAAGTATGGACTTGACCACAAGCAAAGAAGAAGATAGAAAACAAAGATTTCGAGAAATGGCTAAAGTAAGAGAGTCAAGAATAAGGTTGAGATTTTACAAACTACAGAGATTGATTCCTGGTGTTAAGTTAGGAGAAATAAGATCAAGAACGGTAGACATGGCGGCTGATTACATCAGTTACTTACAATCGGAATTAATGATAAAGGAAGCAAGAATAGAAGAGCTGGAGCACAAGATAAAACAACATATTGAAACATCGAACAATGAACCTATAAATTGTGTAATAAAAGAAGAAGATGTAAAAGACTTAAATTAAACAAAACAAAAAAATGAACTTGGACTTTGGTTATTGATTGGATACTTCTTAGAGAATGGGGAATAGATCACTTTGTAGTAATGAATCATCATGCTGCTTAGTGATCTATTCCCAGTTCTCGCTTAATTAAAAATGACCTTGACATACTTAGCAAAATATCATATAAGCCAGATCAAAAACAGTTATTCCTCATTTACTGGAAATGGCTCCTGTGGACAACACCGATTATCCAAGGAAATCTATGATTGAAATATTGTATAAAATTCAATTAGAGGATTTAAATATGGAAGAAGATGAAAATAATAGCGAAACTTCAGAAGTAGAAACTATAAATGATATGGATGTGGATGTAACAACATCAGAAGAAGAAAATGCCAATGATGTGGAGAATGAAAATTTGGATATGGATGTAGTAATATCAGAGTCTTCGTCATCATTTGAATATGAAGAAATACATATTGAAACTCCAATTCATATAGAGAATACTAATGAAGAATCTGTTTGTAGAAGATTAATATTTTGTCCAAGACGTTTGTTTTCTTCTGAAAGTGAAGAAGAAGAAGAAGAAGATGAAATAGTAGTGGGGGAACTATTATAAAAGAAGGAAAGGGAGAGCTCATTTCATTTCTTGGCGAAATTTTGAAGAGTGAACACCACCAAACATGTATCATTGCGATAAATGTTTGGAATCGTTTAATGATGATATTCTGTTAGAAATACATAAGGAACTAATTCACAACAACATAGAAGAACAAGAAGAACAAGAAGAACAAAATGAAATAACAGCAAGACCTACAACAACTTTACCAAATTTACAAGTATCAGCTTTACCCGGAAAGGTAGTAATGCATCATAAGATTCAAAATGAAGATTTAAACTTAGAAGAATTTATTAGAGAAGCAAAACCAATCATCAGTAGAACTTTAAAAGAAGAATTAAAAAGATTAAATTTTCTCAAATTTGGATTACTACTAGAAGCTATGTTTATAAATGTACAAGAAGAATTATCACCAAGAGGATTTATAACTAAAAATCAAACTATCATAGGAAGTTCAGACATTGATTCAATAGTTGAAAAATGTATAGAAGAAATATTAACTAAAATTCAGGAACATGAAGGACGAGGATCAGGGTGGAGTCTTATAAGTATTGAAGGATTAAATATAAGAGTTCATAAACATGGATATGGACTAATGGGATCTAGTTATATTCGTTTACCAAAAATAATTGAGGATACAAGATCATGTGTTAATGTGAAAAATCAAGATAACGAATGTTTTAGATATGCGATGACATGTAAATTTGTACCAAATCATTGTAATGAACCAAACCAGCACTATGAAAATCAAAGATATAGATATAACTTTCAAGGAATTAGTTATCCTGTATCACTAAAAGATATATCAAAATTTGAGAAGAAAAATCCCGGCACATCTATTAATGTTTTTGGATTAGATAGTTCAAATAAAGTTTATACTTTACGTATTGCTAAAGAAGAACTAGCAGATCATACAGATTTACTACTACTAACACAAGGAGATGTATCTCATTATGTGTATATAAAGAAATTTGACTCTCTTGTTAATAAACAACTTTCAAAAAATCGAAACAAAAAGCTGATCTGCAAAAGATGTTTTAATTTCCAACGAGAAGGAAGACAAGGAATGGAATGGTTACAAGAGCACAAAAGATTATGTAACAATAATTATGAAGCAAAAATTATTTTACCTTCAGAAAGCAGAGCATTTGTTACATTTCAAAAAGTTCATCATCAATATCGTATCCCTATAGTTGTATATGCTGATTTTGAATCAACACTAATTCCTATAGAAGATGAAAATTGTGAAGCTAGAAAAAGTGTCAAATATCAAATGCATAAACCAAATAGTTTTTGTTTAATGGTTAAATCAACATTATCAGAAGAACATTTAAACCAATATGGATTAACTTCAGAACCTCTAGTATATCGTGGTGAAAATGTGGAAACAATATTTCTTGACCATTTATATTTAATAGCTGAAAATGTACAAAGATTATATACAAATATCATACCAATGAAACCGATGGAGGAAGAAGAGGAAATTCAACATGAAAATGCAACTCATTGTTTCTTATGTAAAAATGAATTTACCATTGACAATTATAAAGTTAAAGATCATGACCACCTTACAGGTTATTACAGGGGTGCTGCTTGTAATAAATGTAATTTGAGCTATCGTTTACCACTATTTATTCCTGTGGTTCTGCATAACCTCAGTGGGTATGATGCTCATTTTATAATACCTGAATTAGGAAGAGACGATGGTTCGATAGATGTGTTGGCTGAAACTTCAGAAAAATTTATAAGTTTCTCTAAAACAGTTGGAAATGTCAAATTAAGATTCTTAGACTCCTACCGATTTATGCCGTCGAGTTTGTCTAAACTTTCTGAAAATTTAAGGAAACAAGATTTTATTGAAACAAAGAAGATTGTAAGTAACGACAAACTGGATCTCGTACTTCGGAAAGGTGTTTTCCCATATGATTATATAGACAGTTTAGAAAAGTTTAATGAAACATCACTTCCGCCAAAAGAAGAATTTAAAAGTAAACTATACGACATGGACATATCTCAAGAGGATTATGATCATGCATGTAAAGTATGGAATGAATTAGGATTTACAACATTGGGAGAATATTCAGATTTTTATGTTAAATTAGATGTAACTTTATTATGTGATATAATGGAAGAATTTAGAAATACGTGTTTTGCAGCATATGGATTGGACCCTCTTCATTCATACACTTCACCTGGACTAGCATGGCAAGCCATGTTGAAAGAAACAAATTGTAAATTACAACTTCTTACTGATATAGATATGGTTTTAATGTTAGAATCAGGAGTTCGAGGGGGATTGACACAAAGTGTAACCAGACATGTTAAGGCTAATAATAAGTATCTGCCCGATTATGATGCATCAAAACCAACAACATTTCTAGGTTATTTCGATGCAAATAACTTATACGGATGGGCAATGTCAAATCCCCTTCCATATGATAATTTTAAATGGATAGATCCAGAATCAATTGGAAACATAATGGATATACCAAAGCATGGTGAAACTGGTTACATTTTTGACGTCGATTTTGAATATCCTGAACATCTTCATGATCATAATTACGATTTACCACTTCTTCCAAAGACTGAAATTTCCCCTACTGGAAGATGGCCAAAATTATTAATGACTTTAAACAATAAGTCTAGGTATGTTGGACATTATTGGATGATACAACAGGCTTTAGACTTGGGATTAAAAATTACAAAAATTAATCGAATACTACAATTCTCTCAATCTTGTTGGCTGAAACCGTACATCGACAACAACACAAGAAGAAGAGCTGCTGCTACATCAAGTTTTCAAAAAGATTTCTTCAAACTGATGAACAATGCAATATTTGGCAAGACTTTAGAAAACAAAAGGAAACATAAGAATATCAAATTAGTAACTGATCCAGTAAAATTACATAAACTAGTCAACAACCAAACTTTGGTTCATCCGTAATTATAAATGAAAATCTTGTCGTCATTTCTATGAACAAAAAATCAGTTCTATTGGATCGTCCTTTATATCTTGGAATGTCAATATTGGATATTTCTAAAACACACATGTACGAGTTTCATTATAAGAAGATGGTTAATTATTATGGAAGAGATAACATTGGTATTGCATATATGGATACGGATGCACTTATTTACTGGATTAAAACAAATGACATGTATGAGGATTTACGGACCTTTGTATATAAAGATGATTTTGATTTTTCCGATTATCCTAAGGACCATCCAAATTACGACTATGACAAAAACAAAAAAGTATTGGGAAAATTTAAAGATGAAACAAATGGTGTGCCGATGATGGAAATTGTAGCATTAATGTCTAAACTGTATTCATTTCAACTGTACATAAATGAAAGCAACGAATATCAAGTCACAAAAAAAGCTAAAGGAATAAAGACATCTTTCCTAAAGAAGAACGTACAGTTTCAACATTATAAAAGATGTTTGTTTGAAAATGTTGAAACAACTGCAACATTTAACACTATTAGAAGTTATAACCACCAACTTTTTAGTGTCAAACAAACAAAGTGGGCATTAAGCTACAAAGACGACAAGCGACATATTTTAGAAGATAAAATTAATACTCTACCATTTGGCCACTATTCCTTAAACCCTATCAACCAGTAAACCTATTCTTCGTCCTTTACCTTCTTCCTTTTTCCTTTCCGTAAAAAAGAGGGAACATGGCAAGCCCAATGCCATGTTCCCTCTTTTTTACACTAATATAAAATGACCTTGACCCATATTTCAACTATATATAAGAGAATAAACCATTGTATGGATCAGTATTTCTACAAACGGTGTACAAGCAACACTTTAAGATGGAAAGTGTAAAGGATAAGATTGTAAATGAACTACATAAACCAGCAAAAAGAAGATTTCCAAGAAGAAGTACAATCATTAAAGGAATGAATGATCTTTACCAAGCTGATCTCATTGAAATGATACCACACAGTAAAGTAAACAAAGGATTTAAATATATTTTAACAATTATAGACTGTTTTACTAAAATAGCTGATGCTTTACCGTTGAAGGACAAGACTGGTAAAAGTGTTACCAAAGCTATGGAAACAACAATACAAAGAAATAAATTTAAAATTAAACATTTACAAACGGATGATGGAAAAGAATATTTTAATAAAGATTTTGGAGCTTTGATGAAAAAATATAAAATAAATCATTATTCTACAAATTCTGAAGTTAAAGCTTCAATAATTGAAAGATTCAATAGAACATTAAAAGGAGCAATGTATAAACAATTTTCAAAACGAGGATCATATGTGTGGTATGACATATTACCACAACTTATAAAAGAATATAACAACAAATATCATCGTACCATCGGAATGAAACCTATCCAAGTAAACAGTGCTAATGCTAAAATTTTATTACAACGCATCAAAAATAATACAACACCAAAAATAGAAAAGTTACAACCAAAAAAGTTTAAGGTTAATGATAAAGTTCGTATAAGCAAATACAAAGGTGTATTTAGTAAAAGATATTTGCCAAATTGGACTAATGAAGTATTTACAATTTATAAAGTGCAACCAACTATACCTGAAACTTACATTTTAAAGGATAATAAGGGTGAATTACTTCAAGGTGGATTCTATGGACATGAGTTGTTAAAATCAACAGTTGGTGATGTATATCTTGTTGAAAAAATTTTACAAAGGAAAAAGGATATGGTTAAAGTTAGGTGGTTAGGATTTGATAAAAGTGAAGACTCTTGGATTCCTTCAAAAGACTTGGTATAGTTATTTAATAGCTCATTATGTGTTTAACCTTTAAACAAGATGGAGATTGTACAACAAAAAGATCGATTTAATATTAATAATATTGATGAATTGACGGTTGACAATAATAAGTTAAATTTTTTTTTTTTTTTTTTTTTTTTTTCTAAAAAGAGGTTGGCGGACCTCTTTTTGCCTTACTTTGCCCCGTCCACATAGACTATTTGATCTGTGCGTGGATCTTATTAGACAAAGTAAGGGGGTGAGCCGCTACAGTACAAGGTGAAAGGTACTGATAAAAGTCACTGGCAGAACGCGGATTCGAACCCACGACATCGCTGCCATGGTCCCGAAGTCCGGCGCGCTAACCACTACGCCACCGACTCACCCAAATCATAGTAAATATGGTGAATTATTACCAAATACGATAAGATGTTTAATAACTGGTCCTTCAAATTGTGGAAAAACTAATGTTGTCTTTAACCTTATAACTAATCCTAAAGGTTTACGCTTCAACAATATATATATTTTTTCAAAATCATTGCAACAACCAAAATATCAATTATTAGATAAAATACTTGCAAATGTACCTGAAGTGAATTTCTACAAGTTTAATGCTAGTGAAACAATCATGCAACCAAATGAAGCAAAACCATTTTCCATTTTTATATTTGACGATGTTTCTTGTGAAAATCACGATACTATAAGAAACTATTTTGCTATGGGAAGACATCATAATATTGATAGCATTTATATTGGTCAAACATACAGTAAAATTCCAAAACAGCTTATAAGAGACAATGCAAATATGTTGATCATCTTTAAGCAAGATGAGACAAATTTAAAGCATATATATAATGATCATGTTAATGCGGATATGCCATTTGACAAATTTAAAGAAATGTGTGGTAAAGCATGGAATGAAAAATATGGATTTCTTGTTATTATGAAAGAAGAAGATATTAAAAATGGTAGATATCGTATAGGGTTGGATAAATTTGTATTTATGCGTTGAACTACCGATGCTACATCTAGTTACACGTTGAACTTCACAGTGTAAACATGGTGAATCAAGAAAAACTATTAAAAGAAATAAAATCACTCAGTGATTCTATTAGGATAAAGAATCGTGCATTAAGGATGGGTTTAAGTGAAAGAGAAGAATTTTTAGAGAATACATTTAAACCTATCACGGAACCTTTAAAACAAATATCAGAAACTATTGGTAAACCTCGTTATGAAGGAGATGTTTTACTACCGGTTTCTAAACAAGAAGTACAAGCATTAAAAAAAGAAGATGATGATGATTCATATACAAGTGCTAGTGAGCAAGAAGAAACAAAAGAAGAAGAATCAATTGTTGAAAAGGAAGAACAGCCAATACCTGAAGCAGAACAATCTATTCCAAATTTAACTCAATTGAGTAGTGATATATTACAACATGGACCTCTTGGACGAAAATATATAATGAAAATGCTACATGACATGAAATCAAATCCAAATTTAAGTAAATCACATGTATATGGAGCAAGAATCGATGGAAATGAATTGAAAATTGGTAACTCTAAGCTTGAAGTAACTCAAGACGATTATATCATTATTGGTGATCATAGATATAAAGGAACAAAAGGATTATATGAATTAATTTTTAAAAATATACCAATAAAATATTCGGCAAAAGATTTAAATACTTTTAAAGAAATTTTACAAAATACTAACGCTCATAAAAGAAACTACTCAAAGGATGCAATGATTAATCGTTCACGTGCAACAAAATATAATATTGTTATAAAAAAATTGTTTCCCCCACGAAAATTACCAACATTACGTACCACACCGGCTGTGAGACAACCATTAAAAAGAAAATCTTTATCACTTATGGATTTATCACTTCTTGAACAACATGGTAAAAAGAGTAAAGGAGATACTTCAACATCTGGTAAAGGATTAATGAAAAATCTATACAATACAAATGTTATCTACTACAACGACATCAATAAATTAGTTGACAGAATGAGACTATTGCATGAAGCTATGGAAGCCGGTCATACTGGTTTAAATAATGAATGGGTGGCTCTAGTTGATGAACTTAAAAATCGCGGCATAGTTGTATAATTGTCCGCGAATATAAAGAAGTTGCAAGTGTAAGATTTATCAGTTCTAACATGAGCGTCGACAAGTTCGGACGCTACTCCGCATTAGGAGTGCAAGTTGGAGAAGACAGAAAAAGAAGCGGATTACCGCAAACACCTGGAGGTGACTATAACATAAATAATAAACGACTAAAATTAGTTAAAGATCCAGAAGAAGATACCGATGGAGCAAATTTAAAGACAGTAAAAGAAGCTACTTCAACATCATTGAAATTACATAAGAATACTTACGATGTTAAATCACATAGATTAATTAATGTTGGTAAACCAACTGAAGATTCTGATGCAATTACTAAAGAATACTTATTATCTGAACTTTCAAATACTTTAAAATTGCAATGGGGTAACAACTTAAAAGATGGACAAACATATGATGCTGGAAATTATAGAATAACCAATGTGGGAAATCCCAAAAATAATAAGGATTCAGTTAATAAAGAATATTTACATTCTATAATACCGGAAAAAACTGAACATGGATTTTCTTTTTATAAATTTATTATAAATGACATTGGATACCCAAAGGAAGACGGTGATGCTGTAAACCTAAAATACATCAAGGACAACTGTATTTTACAAGATGTTAATGGAATCGATTGTCATGGTAAAACATTGACAAATGTAAAGTTTGGTTCTCAACCAAAAGATGCTGTTACTATGGAACAATTATCTAAAGAATTAAAAAAGGAAACATCCAATTTTGTAAAACATGAAGATGCCGTGTTAAAGCGGGGAGATAAATTTATACATGGAAATGAAAAGTTTAATTTAATGCAAGGAAATAATGATGAATGGGATGCAGGACATAAAACAATAACAAATGGAAGATTTGGTATAAAAGATACAGATGTACCTCTAATGGTGCAAACATTAATTGCGAGTGGTGGTACATTAGGTACATACAATGGTCGTAATAGAAGAATAAAAGATATTTATCCTGGTTATGAAGAAAATGATTGTGTTACAATGAAACAAACAATAACTTGGGATAAACACTTTGGGACCCAATATGATGCAAAGATGAAGAAAATAATTAATATTTTACCAGGTGAAGATTCAAATGATGCTGCTACTATTGGACAAGTCATAAAAACATCAAAAAGTGATTCAACAGCTTACACATGTAATGATAAACGTATTATGCAATTACATGATCCTCAACATCCAAAAGATGCTGTAAATTTAGATTGTTTAATAAGAATAGTGGGCAATTTACTTATTGATACCCATAATCATATAGCTAGTACAACGAGTCATGTGATAATTCAACCCGATGAACGGGAAGCTTGGATTAAAAATAGAATTATAAATCAATATATAATTAATTTGAATAACTAAGTGTTTAAATATAAAAAATTATACATAACTTATTCATTTATGTAATGTATCTTGTGGAGTAAACACACCAGTTTATATAAGACTACATAATGAAGGCCGTATCACTCAGTCATCATCAAGACAGCAACAAGAGAGGACGTGGTATAACTTCAACTGCGTTATCCCTGCTTAGACGGATACCTATTGGTGCTGTTGTAAATCGAGCAATAGACGCTTTACCATACGAATTACATATTCCTGGAGGTTATCAATATTGTGGACCTGGAACTAAGTTGGCAAAACGTTTAGCAAGAGGAGATCCTGGAATTAATAAATTAGATCAAGCTTGCAAACAACACGATATAGCATATTCAAAGTTTAAAGATTCAACAAATAGATCAATAGCAGATAAAATTCTAGCAGAAAAAGCTTGGCAAAGAGTAAAATCAAGTGACGCAAGTATTGCAGAAAAAGCAGCGGCTTGGGCAGTAACAACAGCCATGAAGACAAAAGCTAAGTTTGGTGGTGGAAGACGACGTCGCAGAGGAAGACCTGCAAAAAGAAGAGCTCCCAAAAAAGGTGGAAATATTAGAAAGAGACGTCGTAGAACTCGTAAAGCAAAAGGAAAAAGGCTTCTGTTTGGTCAATGGTAAAAAACGGAGCAGGTTTATACCTAAGACCGTACCGTGTGTACTAAATAAAAAAAATCAATTGATAATTCCAAATAAAGCCTTAACTAATCATCAGTTAAATGATTATGTAAAATGTTTGAAAATACCATTCTTTCGAGGAGTTTTTATGAAAGATGCATTACCAACTAAAATATGGAAAAATGAAACTGGAATAGTAAATTTGGATTCCACCTATGGTCCAGGCACTCATTGGGTATGCTATAAAAAGCTCGGACAAACCGTTTACTACTTTGACAGTTTTGGCAATCTACCACCGCCTAAAGAACTTCAACATTATTTTCAAAACTCCAAAAACATTTTTTACAATTACAAAAGAGAACAACCTAACAATACTGAAATATGTGGACATTTATGTTTGGAGTTTCTAGCGAAAAGTGTCAGTCACCTTTAAGATGTCATCGTATACAGTGTCACTGAGTGGAAATTCATCCACATTAAAATGTACTCTATTCCCAGCATTGCGTTTATCCAAGGAAAGATTATGGGAAGCGGCATTACTTGATTTGACTACCTACAATTCAATTCCTAATGTTACAGAAGGAAAAAACAATTTACTACATTATTATGAAACTAAGGATGCTGCAGGAAAATACTCAGAATTGAAAATAATTACATTTCCTACTGGAGCTTATGAAATTGATGATATAAACCAATTATTGCAGAAAAAACTCGGAGAAGATAATATCACAATCAAAGGAAATAATAATACTTTAAAAGCAGAAATAACTTCAAAATATTATATAGATGTCGGAATGAAAAACTCTATTGGCAGTTTACTTGGATTTACAGATACAAAAAAGAAAATCTTAACTCCTGGAACTACTCATTCAGGTAATACAACTGTTACAATATTAAAAGTAAATAGTATTGATGTAACATGTAATATTATACATGGATCATATAGAGAAGGAGTAAATCAGCATATCTTACATACATTTTATCCAACAGTTGCTCCAGGTTTTAAAATTGTTGAGAAGCCACAAAACTTGATATACCTACCGTTAAACACCAGTTTCATTTCAGACATCGTACTGAACATATTGGATCAAGACGGTCATAGTGTTGACTTTAGAGGAGAAACAATTACTATACGAATACACATCAGAGCGGCGACATAAAAATCAACATGGGATTATCATTTAAACCACAACGGAAGAGTCGGGAGCTCAGTAGCTCCTCGACATTGGAAGAGTTAACATCAGACAACATTCGTTTTCTACAAAAGATTGGATTGAAACTTAACAACGATGGATATCCTGGATATATCTCAAGGACCGACATTCGACGAAACACTATGGGAGAAGGAATATCACACACACAACCCTTACACTTCATCAAAATTAAACAATAATGATGAAATAAGAATTCCCATTCAACAACAAGATATTTACACATTACCATGTGAAAGTTATTTGTACATCGAAGGAAGGGTATTAAAATTGGATGGAAAAACTGCTTCAACAGTTCCTTTTATAAATAACCTAATGGCATATCTTTTTGATGAAATAAGATATGAGATATCAGGGGTGACAGTTGATTCAACAAAAAAGGTTGGTATAACAACTACATTAAAAGGATTAACATCATTAACACCACATGAGAAGAATTCAATAGTCACCGCCGGATGGGTTGCTCCCGATAAAGACACTATAACACCTGCTTCCAACGGTCATTTTGATTTTCATGTACCTTTACGATTGCTTTTAGGATTTGCTGAAGATTACAAAAGGGTTATAATAAATGTTAAACAAGAATTAGTATTACTCAGATCTTCAACTAATAAGGACTTAATACTTGCAGACCCTGCAACTACGGAAGATAAACTGGAATGGCAACTACAATTGGATAAAGTTGTTTGGAGAGTACCTCATGTAAGATTGGCTGATGAACATAGAATCGTATTGTTACGAAAGTTAAAATCTGACCGTGACATTGTAATGCCATTCCGAAGTTGGGAATTTCATGAATACCCTACATTACCTCAAACAGAACGGCAAACATGGACCGTCAAAACATCAACTTACTTGGAACGTGCAAGGTACATAATACTCGGTTTTCAAACTAAGCGAAAAGATGTTATTACTGCAAATGCTGGTCAATTTGATCACTGTAAAATAAAGAATTGTAAAGTTTTCTTAAACTCTCAATTCTTTCCATATGACAATTTAAATGTCATGTTTAGCAAAAAACGTTTTTCCATTTTATATGATATGTATGCAAGATTTCAATCATCATATTATGGAAAGACTAATACACCACTATTATCACCTGATCAGTATTATTCCAAAGCTCCAATAATTGTAATCGATTGTTCAAAACAAAATGAATCAGTAAAATCATCAAGTGTGGATATAAAAATTGAAATGGAATTTGAAGAACCAGTAGCGGATGGAACTTCGGCATACTGTCTAATTCTACATGATAAAATAGTTACTTACCCACCACTGACCGGAATAGTGAAAAATGTACTTTAAAATATTAGTACAACTACTGCAAAATATTGAGGTTAGAATTATCTTCCTCAATTTTTAAGGTTAGAATTTTGTTTATAAAACACAAGTTGAAAATAAACAATTATGTAATTGTATAAATTTCAAGAATTTTACAAAAAATATAAAAGCAGGAAATTAACTAGTAGAAACTTCATTCTATCTTCAACCGTCGTATGGGAAACATCGTTCGCAAGATGAATTCTACTAACGGAGAAGAAAATACACCTCTAATGGATGAAAATAGTTCTGATATAGAAAAGCAAGTTGAACAAGAAATGGATGAATTCCTCAAGTTTAACAAACATAAGAAGAAAGAAGAAGAAGGAGAAGATGAAAAAGAAGTAAAAAGAAAAAAGGTTGAAGTTAACATTACAACAAATATTTTAACAGAAGTATTTCTTCGAATTTTCTACCCTATTTCTTCATGCATGACAAAAAGTATATCTGTTGGAATTGTAAAATCATTGGATTATTCACCAATTGTTATGTTAAATCAAGGAAGTAAAATGGTTATCTTTACTGAAACTTCTTGGGATTCTCTAATGAAACATTTACATCTTTTGGAATGTTATTTAACTAACAACACATTTGGAAAAAGAACAAGATTAAGTTTATTAGAATCAAATATTGAAGTTGATATAATCAAACATCGTGGGGGACAAGTTGTTCGCTTCAAAGATTTAACTAGACATGATGTAAAATTACATTTCACTAAAGAAGAATTTTACACTTTAAGTTGTACTACCGGTCCTGTCACTAGATACTTAAAACAACTAGTATTTTCAAGTACAATAATTAAAGATTATCTAATCGATACATTGGACAGACAACCATTCATTCCAATTTTATATGGTCCTGTGGATACTTCAATTTTTAATCGAATACCTCAAGAAGTGGATATGTGGAGACAATTAAACAACTATCACACCAATTTTAATATAAACGAAGAAGCGCAAGAAATAAAAGAAGAACAATCGTGTTTGTAATAACAGTCAGTTGTGGATGAGACTTCATCATGAACAAACGGGTTTCGTTTTCTACTGCATCACAGTTAATGGAAGTTAAAAGAGGTATAATTGAATTTCAAGCTTTTCGAGGGAATGATGGAAATTTCATTATTAAAGAATTAGTAATTTTGGATATGAACACATCTGTAATTTATCATTACTTGTTCAAACCTCCATTTCCATTCAATAAACTAACAACTAAAGCGAAAGTTACAAACAAATGGTTAAACAAACATTTTCATAACTTAAAATGGGATGAAGGTTTTATTCATTATAACATGATGCCGCATATTATGAATCATTATTGTAAAGAGTTTAAAACTATCTACACAAGAGGATTGGAAAAAGCAAATTGGATACAATCATTTACAAGCAATGAAGTGATAAATGCAATAATAGATAGAGATTTCCAATGCTACTTTAATGAACTTTGTATTTCATCAAAAAGTTTTAAACATCGAAGGTCACAGTGTGCTTTGAAGAATGCCTACCGCTTGAATAATTTCCTTCAACAAAGTGGTGGGGGTAGCATCAGTGGTGGGGGTAGTGTCAGTGGTAGGGGTAGTCTCGATAATAAAAGTGAGAACGCTACCATGACACAGCATGAGTATTACTCGAACCTCCGAAGAGACAACATCTCCAACGGATATTCTTATTAACAAGAAGATTAGCATCAGCAAAAACATTAAGATGGCATCAAACAACTTACTTCAAAATTTAGTTGAACAATTCAACGCTCATTCAAAATCAACAATCCTACCTACAAAGAAATGTTCCGAGCTGAAAGAAGAAAAACACTACATCATTCATACAATAAAGAAGATGGAAACTTCAGTAGGTGATGCTATAAATTGCACATTAAGCGAGGCACCTTATACAATTGGTGATGAAGCAAAATTTCAAATCTTCCTACCAAAGCGCTTCGTACAACTACTACAAAATGAAGATCTTCGTATAATTCAACCCGGCGCACTCTATTTGGTATCACATGGACCAAGTGGAAACAACTCTACTGAACTTACAATTCATGTAACACCTACTACTGATTAGTTTGTACATAAGATTGTAAATATTTCTTTGTATTTGTTTCTCAATAAATATGATATAAACCTAAAAAAAAAAAAAAATAATAAAAAAAGCAACATATTGTAATGTGTTTGTACATTACAATATGTTGCTTTTTTTAAAAATTCCATGGGATGACCTTGACCCAATTTTGTGTGATAATAAAAGTGAAAATCAACTTGTTAAATTCATCAGTCTACGACTACCTTTCGTACCGTACACATCTCACTCTCTATCACTAAATACAAAACTTCAACATGTCCCTAAAGGTTAAGTGTGCATCTTATGATACCAACACCATAACTACTTTTGAACAACTTGAAGATTTAACTAACGAAATGCGAGTTTTACTTACCGGTGGTTATCACTTAACTGTTGATATTAGTGCTACTAATACAAGGATGTTCACTAAAACAAAATATTGCGATGATGAAATATTTTTTTCTACACAACCTACAACTTCTTCATCGCCAGCTGGTCAACATAACGTCAAGTTCCAGAAGTATTACCAATGTTGAATAACTTTTAATAAATAAAATTACAACTAAGGAATCACGTGATCAATATCAAGTTCATAAAAAGGATGTAACAGTTTGATAAATAATCATTCGCTTCTCAGCTCTCGCCACAACAAGATCTATTCTACAAAATGTTATACAGAATGATGATTGAACTTGATGGGAAAATCTATGGAAAGGATTATAACACTGTTGAACAAATGACTCAAGATTTAGATGTATTAACTAAAGAAGGATATCAAGCTAAATTAATTTTAAAATTTCCTGAAGTACATCCACTATCAACAGAAGAACTTATTGCTATGGCTAAGGCGGAGAGAGAAAAAAAGTCTGAAGAAAACAAACAGAAACAAACTTCCTAAATTTCAATAATCCTTACATTTGTAAGGTATAATTTTTTAAAACTCCATTTGAATGACCTTGAAATTACCCCTACCACTTTTCATAGTACATAAAACTCGCTATTCATCACTATACAATCTTATTCTTTCACTAGCCTCCGCAGCGTCGACATGGAAGAGCAAAAATACAAGTACAAACCTCGTTACTGTTGTGAACAACAGTGTACAGATTTAGGACCAATGATGGTGGATGGGTTAGCTTGTACTAAATGTGAATTCTTCGGATCTTGTTATTGCAAATGTAAAACAAAACAACTACCGCCACCGGAATTGCGAACTTTCAAATTTTACAAATCAAGATATTTTCATACATGTTGTCCTCAAAGATGTTTCAAATTTCACCCTCTAGATCTTGCTCATTGTCAACGCACCAAGTCTCATCAAGATGATTTTTGTACACATATGATAAAAAGATGTAAATACAGATCAGATTGGTATTCCGATCCTGTAGAACCATCAAATGTATAATTTCAGTTTTACACTCTTTTTTAAAACTTCAATTGGATGACCTTGAGATTTCCCCCACCATTAGTTCTAATTTTTATATAATATTAAATCATTCCACTTCCAACACTCTAACTAACAACATGGAAGGAAAATTTATCAAGTTTGAACATATAATAACTGACAGGGAGGAGATGGAAGAATTGTTTCAAAACTTACTTTCTGTCATTGACGAATATCCTATAAGATGGTTCAGAATTGTAGTTCAATATTTAAATCCTGGTGAATTGTTTTCTTCATCGAGTGAAGAGGATGAAACAACTACTTCGGTTCAAATAATTGAATTAAAAGACGAAGAAGAAGAAGAACTAAACGTTTTATTCAATCATAAGCTCAAGGTCCCCTATATAGAAGCCCCCTCCCTAGAAAGCCCCCCTCCCTAAACACCTGCTCAAGGTCGCCATTATATAAGCCCCCTTCCCTAGGCGCTAATCCTCATTCGATTGCTAACTCTCTAACGATGAACACTTCTCCATTGGCACGAATGAATGCTAGTTTTGAAATAAACTCAAAAGATGATTTACAAGAAATATTTAATGCTTTAAATGAAATTATAGATAAATTTAACGCTATTACAATGAATTTGGAAATAACTTACGCTTGTCCTATTTGTAATAAGGTTGAAAGTTCTGATGAAGACAGTTTACTAAATACTACTCCTCTTACCCCTCTACAGTCGGACACAACTTCTGAGGCAAATGATGAGCAGCATCTTTCCCCCACCGATTCTATGTAACAACGCTCTTTCCCCCCACCACTTCTTTATTTAACCGACATTTCCCTCTTTTAACTCTCATTCCATCCTCGCCTCTTCAACTATCAATATCGCTTCTTTCAAAATTTCAAAAAACACAAACATGATGGATATGATGGATGAAGTTCCATTTGTAACAAGGATGGAAGAGGATAAATTGAAATTGGAAATCAAACGATTGGAAATGGAACGGGAAAACCAACTCGAGATGTTACGTTTGTTCAAACTTTTTAAATACATCATCTGGGGACTCTGCGTTTACCTTCTCATCGTCGTCGGTGTTTGTGTTTACAACTCTGTAGTTCATAACAAAACTTCAACTTGTTTAAACACTGCTGTCACACATTGATTGTATGTTTTTCACAAATAAAATTCACAAACCTAATTCTATACCTATCCCGCTATCACCGGAGTTAGTTCTACTCTCCGAACTATTACTCCGGTAGTAGCGGGATAGGGTTTTTTAAAACTTACTCTGGATGACCTTGACATACTTTCCATAACCCAATTGTCAAGTTGAATTTCAAATTTCAAATAACATCTCCTCCCCCACCGGAAGCTATATGGCATGGCATATGGCGGCAGCGACTGATTTGGCAGCTGGCCGATGGCAGCTGGCCGGCAGCGGCTGGCAATTGGCACGACTTCCGTTTTGAAAGTAACCAAACCCCACTACTCATGTAAGTGTATTTGGAGGACACTTAGGGCAAAACAGAACGGTAAATAAAATATTGAAATGTTTTTATAGGCCTAACTTAGCAAGACAAGTGAAAGAAAGAGTTAAATCATGTGAAGTTTGTAAAATGGCTAAACCAGCCCAAAGACAGTATGAAGGGGAGTTAATAGCGGGACAGACAAGAAATCCTTTAGACAAGTTATACATTGACACAGCAGGTCCATTAACACGGTCTGTAAAAGGAAATGCACACATCTTAATTGTTTTAGATGACATGACTAAATACTTATGGTTGATTCCGATAAAAGATACTAAAGCTCACACCATCATACAGAAATTAGAGGAGTTAATTTTTAATTCCTTTGGAAGTTGTAAAAAACTCATATCAGACAATGCAAGCTGTTTTAGAAGTCATGAATTTAAGAAGTTTGTATTTAAAAATGCCATTGATCACTACAAGATAATACCGTACAGAGCGAGTGCAAATAGAGCCGAAAGATACATTTTGAATTTGAAGAATCAACTGAGGGCATATTATCATGATTGTCAGACAAGATGGGATCAAGACATCAAGTATTTACAAATGAGTTTAAATACAGCTGTAAATGAGAGCACAAAATTTACTGCTTTTGAATTAATGTTTAAACACGCCCCGAATCATGGTTTATCAAACTTATGGAAACTCAACGATATTGTAAATAGTAGTTTAAGTAAAGATGAAATGAAACAAATAATGGACAGAGCAATAAAAAATTGTAAAAAATCTGTGGGATTTAACAAGAACAGAGAGAAGTATAAAGAAGACAGAGTGAAGCATCCTTTCAAGATAGGTTCAATTGTGTATTTAAAAGTACAAAGCTTGAGTAACAAAGGAAATAAATATCAAGCAAAAATGGACTTAAGGTACACCGGACCATTTAGGATTTTGTATTTTTTGAGTCCTGTGTCAGTAATTATTCAAAGATTAAATGATTTGTCAATTGTTAAAAGAGCGCATATAAAATCTTTGAAGTTAGGATAAAGTTTTAAATGTTTTGTTATTTAAGAAATATTTTGTTTTAAATGTAAAAAAAGGCTCTACGGTATGTTGAATGGAAATAAATTAAAGGGTAATTTATTATATATTACTGCGTCATGGGAAGTGTAAATAAATAAACTTTAAATAAAAAAAAGAGATTTTTAAAGTTAGATTTTAGGGTGGTTTAAACCAGTTTTGTGAGTGGGTGGGACTTTTGACACTTTACTAAACTTGACTTTAAATTTAGTTTTACTGTACTGGACTATGACTTGGTATGAAAGGGTGGATGGATGGGATACGAATGGTGTATGGCTGATTTTAGTTTTATTGACAGAAAACTTTCACACGACACTTCACACTACACTTCACACTGCACTTCACACTGCACTTTCACACTTCACAAAACACAAATCTCACTCTAAAACATGCACACTCGAAAGAAAAACTTAAATAAAACACGACGCGATGTTTCCATGAGACATACTACAGGAGAACCGAAAGTAAAAGTTGAATAATATGTTGGAATTTAAAAAAGGATAGATAGGAATGCGGTCAGAGATAACAAATATTCTAAACATAATAGCCACTTCCCTTCCCCCTGCATGCTGTTCTGTGAAGGATGAGCCTGAGTCATCTGCAATTCCTGAGGCTACAGTGGGTTCACTGTAAGAAGAACCAAGAAGGATAAATTTTGTTTGTAAATAATAGTTTAAGTAGGGAACTCTGTTTGTGAAGCCCATGTAGGATTTAATCTTGAGTAATAGATATTTTGGTTGATTTTGAGATGTTTATTTAGAGTTTGATTTTATTGATAGGAGAGGAGAGATGTACCGTAACAGGAAATATCATTTTTTTATATCAATTAAAATCAAACATTTATCTTACATTGTATACATATATTTAACTTAACTTACTGGCTTGTCTTGAAGCACCCCTGTTTAAATGGGATGGACTCTTCCTCTGCCTTTTGCCACAATTTCATGAAAATTAAGTTTTAAACCTGTCTATTTGAATGCCAGCAGGATAAATGAAAACACCTTCTGTGTGAGGTAGGATTAATTTCTTTATTTAATAAAGGTAAATGTGCCAGATTGAATATAAAATTGTATTTAATTTTTTTGAACAATGTTTTCAGATTAAAATATTTTATTTTGTTAGATATCTAAGAAGGTTTGATTTTGTTTGTTTAGGGTTGGAGATAAGAGGACTGTTGGCAGATTCCCAAAATAAATTAACATATTTTTAACTAATTAATAAAGTGTAAAAATGGGCTTAGATAATTGAAAAAGACCTTTCACTGTAAATATCTTAATAAACCAAGTTAAGTAACAAAAGGAATATTTCCAAAATTAATTATGTCCTTACATAAGGTACAAACTGGCCGTTGGGGAACAATGATCGCAAAAGAATCAACATCTTATTGCCTTAAATTTTACTGAGAGCATTTAACTATTTAAAACTAGCGATTATTCTAGCGATTGAAAAATTTATAACGTAACTGTGAAAGTTGAATATTAAACATACTAAGAACGTTGTATTAAGGCCTATATCTTTATCTTTATATTTATATAAATATTTTTATTAATAAAAACCATGATTTCACAATACAATCATATTAAAAAATCTATAATCACATTTATTCAATTTAAAACCATCGTGCTCAAAAAATATGTTATAGCCACTAAACTTTTTGAATCCATAAAGAATTAAATTTAAATCCTATGTGATGTATTTGCTACCACATTCCTTTATAATATAATTTGTATTATGGTTACAAGAACTAGTAATAATATTTTGGATTTTTTTACAAGCTACTCTACTAATTTAATGTATTTTTGTTAATATTCTATTTTAGCTGTATATTGCGTTCACTAATTGAATCGTTAAGTGCAAAAACCCTTAAGTGCCAAAGTGGGCAAAATTGAGTTAAGACCATATTATTGTACAAAATAAATAAACACATCGATTTGTGCAAAAACCCGTCATGTTCCATATGATCATGTTTAGTGTTCTTAGCGGGTTTTTGCACTAAATAGTTGAGTTTTTTTTCTCTAATGAAAATTCGCAGCAATGATGGTTGATTGCAAATATTATTTTTTGTACATGATGTTAGTTGTGTCACAGTTATTTACAAGAAAGGCACACCCATATGGGAGGATTATATAAATGAATACTGGTCGTTTAGGGCAAAAACCCGTCATGTAAAAAAATTACTATAAAAATATTTATTTCACCACAACAAATGTTCTTTTGATATTTCAAAACCCAAATTGATTTAAACATTGAAATAAATTTACAATTATTATAAGGTTTCTTTTGAATTCTGTTAAATTATATTTTTGGCATATGACGGGTTTTTGCACTAAACGATTCAATTGCTATGTAACCCTCTGTGCCCAGCACGTGATATATTCATTGTTTAATCTAGCGCATAATCCATTTTTCACACTAACAACTTTTGTTACAAACCAATATATATATATATATATAAGTAGATAGTACTATGGGGTTCCTAGGACACTTTTGGAGACAATCAAAAATCAAACAAATTTCACAGTTTTTTAATACAATTATGCAATATTTTTGCCATTTTTTGGCCAATTTTCAGCTTTTGTCAAATTGTCATAAAAAATATGCAAATTTAATGCATTTTTTAATAAATATGCATAAATTTACATGAAATTGTTTACAGAATAAAAAGTTTTTTAAAACCAGTGAAATTATAATTTTTTACAAGATGATTTAAAATTTATTATCAATACAATTATATTAAAATAATTATTCAAATTTAACTAAAGCAGTTTCTTTATCATCAAAAGTCTTAAAAGCCGTGACAATTAAATTTAAATCTTTTTTATTTAATTCTTTAATAGTTTTATCATCAATTATATTAGTAAATCTTTTTGGTAAATGTATTTTACATTTTTCTAATTCAACAATAATTGTATATCCATATTTATCTTTAATTCTTTCAAATTTTTCAATTTTATATTTTTCATTTAAATTTAAACTTTTTAATGGTTTATATTCTTTAAATCTTAATTCTCCAATATTATTAATTTCTTCTAACAGACCCATTTATATAGGGAAAAAATATTACAAATTCATTTGTGATAGATATGTTAAAAAGTTATCATCATAATTAGGTTTTATACAAAAATCCATATTTAAATATTTAAAAATCATTGGTAATAATTTTTTATATGATATATTACTTTTCTTAAAACATAAATATTTATTAAAAACTAGTGTAATTTTTTCTTTATCTTCATGATTCAATTCAAAATTAATATTGTATATTTTGTTTAAAAATTGATAGTAAAATATCCAATTTGTATAATTCCTTTGTTTTAAAAATAATTTTATATTCTTAGGTGTTATTTCAAAATGATTGGAAATACATAAAATATATAATTCATTAATTAATTGGTGTGTTTTATATGGTTGAAAATGGTTAAATTCTCTTAAAATATGTTTAAGATGTTTATTCTTATTACTTTTTTTCTTAATCTTTTTTTCATAAATAATTCTTTTACATATATTACATCCTACACAATTTCCAATAATAGTAAAATTAGTTTGATTATGACATCTATAACACATATCCATTTATTAAAAAAATATTTTATACATAAATGAATTGATTCAATTCATTTATGTATAAAATATTTTTTATATATAAATGAATGAACCAATTCATTGTCACAAGTGTAAGAAAAAAACTAAAAATATTAATCAACAAATTGTTGAAATGAAAAATGGATTATATAGAATAGCTACTAAATGTTTAATTTGTAAAACAAATAAAAGTAAAATTTTTAAAAAAGAAGTTAAACCTATAATTAAAAAAGAATTAACTAAAAATGAACAAATAATTGAAGCAAATGAAATTCATGCTCCAATCAGAAAGAAATTTCTAAAAAGAAAAATAATTACATTAGGTATTGATGATTTATGGGCAGCAGATTTAATTATAATGAAAAATTATGAAAAAGAAAATGATGGTTATAAATATATGTTAAATGTGATAGATACTTTCTCAAAATATGTTTGGTCAAAACCATTAAAGAAAAAAGATGGAAAAACAGTTTCTAAAGCATTTGAAGAAATAATTAATGATGCAATTAAAATTAATCATAAATCACCTAATCTTTTACATACAGATAAAGGATTAGAATTTATCAATAAAGAATTCAAAGAAATATTAAATAAATATGATATTAAATTGTATCATACAGAAAATGAAGAAAAATCAAGTATAATAGAAAGGTATAATAGAACACAAAATGAAAAAATGAAAATACAATTTGAAATTAATAAAAATTATAGATGGATAAATATTTTACCAAAAATTGTTAAAGAATATAATAACTCATATCATTCAACAATTAAAATGAAACCAATTGAAGTAAATAAAAATAATGAAAAGGATTTATTAGATACTGTTTTTAAATATAAACCACCAAAAATAATAACCAAATCAAAATTTAAAATAAATAATAGAGTTAGAATTGGAAATAAAAAATCAACATTTTCTAATAAATATAAAAATAATTGGTCTAGAGAAATATTTATAATTTCTAAAATTAATAATACAAATCCAGTTACATATAGTATAAAAGATCAAAATAATGAAGATATTATTGGAAATTTTTATGAATATGAATTGAAAAAAACCAATTTGTAAATTTTATTTTATATAAATGGAAAAGAAATGTTTAAGGTGTAAATTATATAAAGATATATCAAAATTTTATAAAGATAAAAATACTAAAGATGGGTTATATTATTATTGTAAAGAATGTAAGGATTTGTATTATAAAAAATTATATGATAATATTAAAGTTATTGAATTAAATGAAAAACAATGTCATAAATGTAAAGAAATTAAAGATATTTCAAATTTTAATAATTATCATTATAGTAAAGATAGAAAAAATGCAATTTGTATACAATGTATTAGAGAAATGTTTTTAAAACCACAATTTTGTGAATGTGGAAGAAATATTAAATGGACTAATAATTATTTAAGACATTTAGAAACTAAAATTCATGACAAAAATATAACAAAACTAGAAAATTTAAAAATATGATAAAAATAATAATTTTACTTGTTTTAAAAAAGTTTAAATTTTATTGAAAAAATACTATAGAAAACTTAAATTGACTTATGAAAATACAACTATTAATTTTATTGAAAAAATACTCTAGAAAATTTAAATTAACTTGTGAAAAGTTGACTATTGATTTTATTGAAAAAATACTCTAGAAAACTTAAATTAACTTGTGAAAAGTTGACTATTGATTGAAAAAATACAATTTAAACTATAAATTACCTAGAAAAAAGTGGAAAAACTTCTCATATTTTTAAGAGTTTTATTTCTAAGTAAAAATTATTTCTAATAAATGGAACGAACAAATAAAAATATTAATTGTCCTTACTGTAATAAAAATATATTATATAAAAATTATGATAGACATTATAATTCAACTAAACATTTATTAAATAAACAAAAATATGATAATAAAATATTTGAATTAAAACATTGGTGTAAAAATAATAATATATATAATTATAAAAATAAAACTTTAGATGAATTAACAAATATTAAAGAAACATTTGATCTTACAAATTATTCATTATTTAATATAGAAAAATTAAATGAAATTGCAAAAAAATTATCTGTCAGAAATTATGAAAATTTATCTAGAGATGAACTAATTAAAAGATTAAACAAAATTAAAGAAAATCCAAATAATTTAGAATATAGATCATTAAAATATATTCAAAATTTAGCAATTAAAAATAGTATTAAAATTGTTAATAAAACTAGAAGAGAATTAATTGGATTATTAAATGATTATTTTAAAAATAGACCAATTCCAAAAGAAAATATAATAAATATTCAAGAAGCTTCATCATTAAAAGGATATTTTCAAGATTATATTTTAACAAATTCAAATGATGATTTAGATATTAATGATTATTTAGAAACTCAAAGAAATGAAATAAAAAAATTGATAGAAAAACAAAAATTTAAAAATATTAAAGGACAAATGGCTTTAGAATGTGAATATGAAAGAAAATTAATAAATGGTGAAATTCAAAATAGTAATATGTATTTTTGCATAAAAAGTTCAGATATTTTAAATATAGATGATTTTATTGATGATCAATTTAAGAAATTAATAGTTAGAGAACAACTAAATCAACCATCAAAAGGCTCTGGTTGGTCATTAAAAAGATGTGTTGAATTAAATCTAAAATTATCTAAAAATAATTCATTAAATGCTGGATCATATATAGAATTACCAAATAAAATTAAGAATAAAAAATGTTGTGTAAATTTTAAAAATAAAGATGAATATTGTTTTATTTATGCAATTAGATGTGCTATTGATAAACCAAATGAACATGCTGAAAGAGTTAAACAATATCAAAAATATATAAATGATGATATTTTTAAAGGTTTTGATTATCCAATAACATTAAAAGATATTAAATTATTTGAAAAAAGATCGTTTGACTCTAAATATAACTATCCATCAATGTCAATAAATATTTATAGAATTGATGAAGATAAAAAATAGTGCCATTACAAATATCTGAATATTATAATGTAAAATTAGAAATTGATTTATTATATTATAAAATTGGTAATAATTGTCATTATATATTAATAACAGATTTAAATAAATTGGTATATTCTCAATTATCAAAACATAAAACAAAAAAATATATTTGTAGAAGATGTTTGACTCATTTCTACAAAAATAAAGACTTGAATAATCATTTAGAAATATGTAAATCATTAGAACCTTGTAGACCTATAATGCCATTTCCTGGTCAAAAAGTAAGTTTTAAAAACTATTACAAAAAGTTTGAACATCCATATGTAATTTATATGGATTTTGAAAGTATATTAGAAAAGATTGATAATTGTAAAAATAATCCAAATTGCTCATATACAAATAAAATTCAAAAACATATACCATATGGATTTACAATCTATTTAGTATCTAGAGTAACTAATAAAATGTATAAACCTATTTGTTATAGAGCAAAAAATGAAGAAGAATTAATAAATGTACTAAATAAATTATTTGAATATTTAGATGAAATTTCAAAATATATAGCCAAACAATATAATTCAAAAAATAAAAAGCCTATGAATTTAACTAATGAAGAAGAAATTAATTATAAAAAAACTAATATTTGTCATATTTGTGAAAATAGTGGTTTTGATGATGATAAAAGAATAAAAGTAAGAGATCATTGCCATTTAACAGGAAAATTTAGGGGTGCTGCACATTTAAATTGTAATTTAAATCTAAAATTCCCTCAAAGTATTCCTATATTCTGTCATAATAGTTCAAATTATGATACACATTTGTTTATAAAAGAATTAGCTAAAAAATATGGTAAAATTGATTTGTTAGCTAATACAGATGAAAAATATATAAACTATTCAGTAAATTCTGGTTATGGTTATGAATTTGAAGGCGATAAACCTAGAAAATTTATAAAATTCTCATTTGTAGATACATTTAGATTTATGGCTACATCAATTGAAAAATTAGCTAAAAATCTTAAAGAATTTAAGCATATAAATAAATTTATAAAAGAAAATGATAAAATTGAATATGATAATGAAACTTTAAAAATATTAACTTCTAAAGGTGTATTTCCATATGAATTTATTGATAATGTCGAAAAATTAAACTATGATAAAATATTAGAAAAAGATCAATTTTATAGTTGTTTAACTAATGAAAATATAAGTGATGATGATTATAAACATTATATAAAAGTTTGGAATAAATTAAAAATAAAAACATTAGGTAATTATTCAGATTTGTATAATATTCAGGATGTATTATTATTAGCTGATATATTTGAAAATTTTAGATCTGTTTGTTTGAAAAATTATCAATTAGATCCAGCACATTATCTAACATCACCATCATTAGCTTGGGATTCTATGTTAAAATTAACAAAAATTAAACTAGAATTAATAAGTGATTATAATATGTATTTAATGATTGAAAAAGGTATTAGAGGTGGTATTTCACAATGTATAACTAGATATTGTAAAGCAAACAATAAATATACAAAAAATTATGATAAAACAAAACCTGAAAATTATATGTTATATATAGATGCAAATAATCTATATGGATGGGCTTTAAGTCAAAAATTACCTTATAAAGATATAACATGGATGAATCCTAATACATATACATTAAATGAATGGGAAGAAACAATATTAGAATTAGATAAAAATGCTGAATATGGATATATATTAGATGTTGATTTAGAATATCCTATTGAATTACATGATGATCATAAAGATTTACCATTAGCACCTGAACATTATAATAATAAACTTTGCACAACATTATTTGATAAAAAAGATTATGTTATTCATTCAAGAAACTTAAAATATTATCTACAAAAAGGATTAAAATTAAAGAAAGTTAATAGAGTTATAGCATTTGATCAAGATGATTATATGAAAAAATATATTGAATTAAATACCAAATTTAGATCCAAATCAACATCAGATTTTGAAAAAGACTTTTTTAAATTGATGAATAATAGTGTTTTTGGAAAAACTATGGAAAATGTTAGAAATAGATGTGATATTAAATTAGGTGACGAAAAGTTTTCATTAAAACAAGCAAAAAAACCTAATTTTAAAACATTTAGTATATTTGATAAAGACTGTATTGCTTCACATATGATAAAAGAAAAGGTTAAGTTTGATAAACCAATCTATATAGGATTTTCAGTACTTGATTTATCAAAATTACATATGTATCAATTTTATTATGAAAAATTAAAGAAGTTTGATCCAAATATAAGGTTATTATATATGGACACAGACAGTTATTTTATAGAGTTTAAAAAGGATCCATATAAAATTATTAAAGAAAATATTAATGAATTTGATACAAGTGATTATAAGAAAGAACATGAATGCTATAGTGAAAAGAATAAAAAAATAATTGGTAAATTTAAAGATGAGTTAAATGGTGAAATATTAGAAGAATATTGTGGTTTAAGATCAAAATTATATAGTTATGAATTTAATAATAAAAATCCTGTAAAATGTAAAGGAATTAAGAAAAGTGTTGTTGATAAAACATTACATATGGATGATTTTAAGAAATGTTTATTTGATGATCAAGAACAATATAGAGAAATGACTTGTATTAGAAGTTTTAAACATGAACTATATACAATTACAATAAATAAATTAGCTTTAAGTAATAGAGATGACAAAAGATTTATTTGTGAAAATAAAATTGATACATTACCTTGGGGGTATAAAAAAATTATAAATAAATGGAAATTTTAATTGTTCCAAAAGAATTAATAAATAATGATTTTGATATAAAATTATATTTATTTAAAACTAAAATATCAAATAAATTTTTAATATATCTTTTTAAATATAAAAATTATTTTGTATATCATTATAAGTTTAATTTTATAATAGAACCATTTATAAATATAATAAAAAATTATGTTAAAGAAAGTTTTAAAGAAAATGATCAAAATTATATTAATAATTTATAACCATATGATATTGAATTTATACTATAATTTATGTATATTTTTAAATATTTTCTTTAATAAATTTAAATATATTTAATAATTTATTATTAAATTTTTATGTTTAATTATTTGTTTTGATTCTTTCATTTAAAATATTTATTAATCTATTTTTAAATTTTTTGATTCTTTTTTAATTTTAAAATTAATAAATATAAACAAAATTTTTTTAATAAAAATAGTATGTTTTTCATTATATGATAGGGGGGACAGATCGCCTCCCCTAAAAATATCTATAAATTTTACTTTATTATCATTATAAGTAAGACCCGTCTTTAAGACGGGTCTCAAATTTGTATATAATTTATTATCTTTATAAATATCTTTTGAATGTTTAAGGAGGGTAACGTTTTGTTACCCTTAAGTTTTTATTGTATGATAAGGTTACCTCCTTTAAAATTTTTTAAAATAAATATTATAATTTATGTGGGACCCATTTTGGGTCCTACCTAATTTTAATAAGTTTTGTACGTTTTTCATTATATGATAGGGGGGACAAATTGTCCCCTCTAAAAAATCTATGAATTTTAATTTATCACCATCTATATTTATCCTTATTGTTTATCTACCTTTTTTGATTTTAAAATTAATGAATATAAACCAGATTCATTAATAAATATTGTTTTATTATCTATTTTATTGACGCCCTGTTTTAGGGCATCTGAAAACATGTTTGTACATCAATTTCTAGGGTGTCTTAATTTGTGACACCTATAATTTTTATGTAAATTAATTTATCATCATTATGTAAGTGTAACTGTTGGTTACACTTGATATTTTTTAAGTTTTATATATTTTTCTTTTACATTATCAATTAAAACTTTTCTAGAATTTTTATATTTTAAAATATTACAAATATCTTTTACTTTAAACCAAGGATTATTTTGTTTACTAAATACAATTAATTTATTATTAAATATAAAATTATTTTAATTAAATCAATTGTTTTATTATTTATGTAGACAAATTTTATATTACAAATTTTGTTTTAATCTTAAATATACAATACTTTTAATATTTTCATTATTTATTAGATTTCCATCACTATCTTGAATAGATATTACAATATTTTGAATTTTATTTATATTTTTTAAAGGAATATAATCAATTTCATTTGGTTTTTCACTAATTTTTGATCCATATTCAACATTTGGATAAAATGAATATATAATTTCTGATTCTTTATGTAAATGTGAATGATCTTTATGATTTTCAAAACTAGGATCAACTAAATTACAATGTATTTCAATAACATCAAAAGGTCTAATTTTTGGTAGTTTTATTCCTTTTGTTAATACATTTGGTTCAATTATTTTATTATTTAACCCTAATAAATCAATTATAATTGTTGTAACTATAATTTTAACAGGAGATTTTATTATAATATATGGTCCATCATTTTTCAGTATAAAATCATTTTCATCAAATTTATTAATTTTCTTTTTAAATTCTATTAAACTATTAATAAAAATATTTTTTATTTCTTCAATTGTATAATTTCCTTTATTTATATCAAAATATTGATCTATAATTTTATCATCTTCATCTTTAAGATGAATTAGACATTATAGGAACAAGTGGATCTGGTAAAACTACATTATTATTAAATTTTATTTACAAAAGATTAATTCCATATTCAAATTTATATATTTTTAGTAAATCATTAGAACAACCATCTTATAAATTATTACAAAAAAGATTTAAAAATATACAATCAAATATTAATAAACAAATTTCTCATTTTTCATGTGATGATGTGATTCCACTAAATGAATGTAAACCAAATTCATTAGTAGTTTTTGATGATTGTATTTTAGAAAAACAAGATAAAATTAAAGAATATTTTATAATGGGTAGACATAAAAATATATCATGTATTTATTTATCACAATGTTATTCAAAAGTTGATATGCAATTAATTAGAAATAATTTAAATATGTTATGCATTTTTAAACAAAATGAATATTATATGAAAAAAATATATAATAATTTTGTTGGATCAGATATGAAATTTGATAAATTTAAAACTATTTGTAATGATTGTTGGAAAGAAGACTATGGATTTTTAACTATTAATTTATTGAAAAAATCAAATGATGGAAAATATATGAAAAATTTTTCTGATATTAAATAATGATAATGGCTTGTTGTATATTTGAGTCAATAATTGATAGAATATTTATTTTATTAGTATTATTTATTTCATTAGTATTTATATATTTAATGAAAATTACAGAAATAAAGTAAAATAAATTGTGTTTAACATGATTTGTATTTGTGTTAACATGATTTATGTTTATGTTAACATGATTTGTGTTTGTGTTAACATGATTTATGTTTTGTGTTAATATGATTTGTGTTTGTGTTAACATGATTTGTTTTTGTGTTAACATGATTTGTGTTTATGTTAACATGACTTGTGTTGAACCTAAATTTTTCTTTGTAATAAATGGATAAGATATCTGTTAATGAAGCTAAAAAATTAGATGATATTGAGAAAAAATTAATAAAAGAATTTAAAAATCAAATTAAAATTGAAGATAATTATGAAAAAATTAAACAAAAAGCATATGAACCTATAACATCAGCGATTGGTAAAGTTGAAAATAAAATTGGTGAAGTCTTAAATGAAAATAAAAACCTAATGGAATTGGTACCTGTTGTTAATAATTTTGCTAATATATCAATACCAGAAACTGAAGAATTAAATTTACCTTCAAGTACTCCATTTAGACCAACCAGACAGCCAATAATTCAAGAAGAATCGACATTTATTGACCCAAACTTAATTTCACCTCAAACATTAGATAAAATTATTGGTCCATTAGCACAAAAATATTTACCAAGAACAAAAGATGATAAATTTGGTTTATATTGGAATAAACATAAAAAATCATTTATGATTGGTGATAAAATAACTGTAATTGATAATGATGATTTAATAATTGATGATAAAAAATATAATGGAACACATGGATTATGGAGATTGTTAACTTATGAAAAGAAACCAGATAATAATTTATATACATAAGATGATTTAAATAATTATTCAAAGATTTTATGGGAAACTAATTCAATTTATAAAAATAATGATCCAAATAGTAAAAAACCAAAATCTAGTAAAGGTGATAAATATATTAATTTAATTAAACATATTTGGGAATTAAAAGGGGAAATTGAAGGTTCAGGAATCAGACAATATACAGAAAATAAAATTGAATATAGATTTATAGATGATTTAAATAAATTAGATAATATTATTAATTATATATATGCACAAGAAAAAGCTGGTAATAATAATTTTTTAAATGAAAAGAAAGCAATTAAAGACTTTATATCAAATAAATTAGATGAATTAATTGAAAAACCTGAAGGAATTAAGTATTTAAAAAGAATTTTGGCAAATATTTCATCACCATTATTTAAAGATGGATCAGGTATTTTAAATGATGTTATAAATAATTTACCTTTTGAATTACATGTACCTGGTTATCAATATCTAGGGCCTGGAACTAAATTAAATAAAAGAGTAAAAAGAGGTGATCCTGGAATAAATGATTTAGATAAAGCTGCTAAAGAACATGATTTATTTTATACAGGGTTAGGCAAAAGTCTGGATACCCCCAGTTAACTTTTTAACGCGTTGCAGTAGGAAAACCAAACTCGGCACATTTTTACAAAATCAAAAACGGCACTTTTTCATCAACTACACAATTTTGCCCCTGCCCCCAAAATGGGGTATTTTGGGGGCAGCCCCAAATTTTCAAATGTAAACCCCTATCGAGTGACCCCTCATTTTAAACGGTTTATCAAGAGAAATTAAATGGCGCAAACCGGAGGTCGATATCTCACCCCTAACCAAAATGGCAGCCATTTCAAAATTTGACATGGGCAAGCAAGTATAAGTATGGACACCCCCAATTAATTTTTTAACACGTTGCAGTAGGAAAACCAAACTCGGCACATGTTTACAACATCAAAAACTGCACTTTTTCATCAACTACACAACTTTACCCCTGCCCCCAAAATGGGGTATTTTGGGGGCAGCCCCAAATTTTCAAATGTAAACCCCTATCGAGTGACCCCTCATTTTAAACGGTTTATCAAGAGAAATTGAATGGCACAAACCGGAGGTCGATATCTCACCCCTAACCAAAATGGCAGCCATTTTAAAAATTCGAGAAGGGTAAATTGACATTTGTTAAAATTCAATCGGAAAATAGCTTTTTAGAATTTATAATTTCTGGAATTATTTTAGAATTGAACCTAGTAGCAGAAATGAACTAGTAAGTTCAATTCTAAAATAATTCCAGATATTCTCAATTCTAAAAAAGCTATTTTCCGGTTTAATTTCAACAAATGTCAATTTACCCTCCTCGAGTTTTAAAATGGCTGCCATTTTGGTTAGAAATGAGATATCGGGCTCCGGTTTGTGCCATTTAATTTCTCTTGATAAACCGTTTAAAATGAGGGGTCACTCAATAGGGGTTTACATTTGAAAATTTGGGGCTGCCCCCAAAATACCCCATTTTGGGGGCAGGGGCAAAGTTGTGTAGTTGATGAAAAAGTGCAGTTTTTGATGTTGTAAACATGTGCCGAGTTTGGTTTTCCTACTGCAACGTGTTAAAAAATTAATTGGGGGTGTCCATACTTATACTTGCTTGCCCATGTCAAATTTTGAAATGGCTGCCATTTTGGTTAGGGGTGAGATATCGACCTCCGGTTTGCGCCATTTAATTTCTCTTGATAAACCGTTTAAAATGAGGGGTCACTCGATAGGGGTTTACATTTGAAAATTTGGGGCTGCCCCCAAAATACCCCATTTTGGGGGCAGGGGCAAAATTGTGTAGTTGATGAAAAAGTGCCGTTTTTGATTTTGTAAAAATGTGCCGAGTTTGGTTTTCCTACTGCAACGCGTTAAAAAGTTAACTGGGGGTATCCAGACTTTTGCCTAACCCTGTAGAGATCATAAAGATACAAAATCTAGAAATGAAATAGCTGATAAAATTTTACAAGATAAAGCATGGGATATAGTAACATCAAATGATTATGGAATTGGTGAAAGATTAGTTGCATTACCAACATCAGGTGCTATGTGGATGAAAAGAAAATTTGGTATGGGTTTAGAAGTAGGATTAAAATTTTAATAAAATTTTTCATTAATTAAGTTAATCTATATTATAAAAAAACTATAAATTTTTTTCTTAATAAATGGAAAAAACAAATATAAACTTGACAGATAATCAAAAATCAAAAATAAAATTAGCATTTAAAAATAAAAGATCAGTTATAATTCAATTTAATATTGATCAATTTAATGAAAATGGAAAAGATATTATATTATTATCTAAAAGACAAATTAATAAACTAAATAAACATAAAAAATTAAATAAAGGATTAAGATTTGAATTTTCATATAATCAATTAAAAGAAATAAAAAATGGTGGATTACTAAAAGAAATTTTAGATTTTGCTGATAATATACCTATAGTTAAAAATTATACACCAAATGTTAAAAAGGGAGCAAAAGTAGTAAAAGAATCTATAATTCCTAAATTTAGAAATTTTGTTGATTGGTTAGATCATGAATTAAAAAATGTAGAAGGATCTGGTTTAGATAAAAAAACATTAAAATATATGAAACAAAATTATAAAAAAATTTTGAACCACTAACATTAGGTGAATTAGAAAAATTGTGTAAAAATATAAAATATTTTAGAGGTGTATTTATGAGAGATATATTACCTAATAAAGTTAATAAATTTGAATGTGGAATTATAAATTTAGATTCATTTGATGGAAATGGAACTCATTGGGTTTGTTATTATAAAAAAGATAAAATTAAATATTATTTTGATTCATATGGAAATATAGTTAATAAACCACCAATAGAATTAGTTAAATATTTAGGAAAAGATAATATATTTTATAATGATAATCAAATTCAAAATTATAATGATCCACCAATTTGTGGTCATTTATGTATTTTTATATTAAATGAATTAAATAAAAATAAAAAATTTGATAACATAATAAATAAATTAATCCTTAATAAATATGGATTCACAAAATATATTTGATCTGTTTGGAAGACAGAAAAAACATCCAATTAATATTAAAGAAGATTATATAAATTCCAAATTAAATACATTTTTTAATAATTTTAGTAAAAGTTTTAAAAGTCATGTAAAAAAGACTGAAAATTTAGTAAATGCTATTGGTTTATCAAAAAATTATATAAATATTAATGGTAAAAGAATTGTTAATGTAAAACCAAGTATAAATAAATATGATGTTATAGTTAAGTCAGAATTAGATGAAGTTTTAGATTCAATTATTGAAATTGGTAGTGATTATTCAGAAACTAAAAAAGATTTAAATAAAATTTTAGAATTTTTAATTAATATTGGAAAACATGTTGAAAATTTAGAAGAAAAATTAGAAAAAGAACTAAAATTTCTATTTGATGGAGTCAATAAATCAATAAAAGAATTAAATGCAGAAATAATACTAATTAAAGGAGATATAGATAAATTACAATAATTTATTTTATATAAATGGAGTTGATTTATTGTCTTAAATGTAAACAAAAAACTAATTCTAAAGATATTCAGATAATAAAATTAAAAAATATAAATATAATTAAAACAAAATGTTGTATTTGTAATTCAAAGAAAAGTTGTTTTACAAAATTTTCTCCCTAATAAATGGCTCTATACAGTTCATTTGATTTATTCATTATCAGAAACCAAAATCAATTAAACAAAGATGATTGGGATGATATTTCTGAAAAATATGAATTGAGTATTAATATGATGAGATTGTTTCAAAATAAATTAAATTGGCAAAAAATTGCTCAACATCAAAATTTAACTATAGATTTTATTACTGAATTCATAAATTATCAACTAAAAGATTATATTGATTTGATTTGTAAATATCAAGATTTAACTGAATATTTCATTCATGATTATGCTTTTACATTAAATTGGGAATTAATTTTAGAACATCAAAAAATATCAGCAAAATTTATACTTGATCATGCTACAGAAATTGAGTATTTTAAAAGTAAAAATGAAATTGATACATAAATAAAATTTGACATTATAAAATCATAAAAATTAAATTATGAAAGTTTTTCTTGTTTTAAAAAAGCTTTTGATTTAAAAAATTATCCTTAATAAATGGCTGATTACAAAAAATATATAAATGATATTGAAAGAGCTGAATACAAAAATTTCTATCCATTATCTAAATTACATTTAAATGAACCTAATAAAAAAACTGAATTTAATATAGATTTTGGAGATGGATTTTGTACTTCTAAATTTCAATTTTATATATCTGGTAAATTGACTAAATCTGATGGAACTGCATATGATAATGGTGCTAATATAAAATTAATTGATAATTTTGTTCCATTTTTATTTTCAAAAATTGAAGTTAGAAAACATAATAAATTGATTGATGAAATTGAATATCCTGGTCTATTAAGTACAATTAAAGGTACTATAACTTATTCAAAATCAGAAATAAATCAAATTAATAATGGTTTTGAATCAAATTTTAGTAAAGCATTTGAAGCAATTGGTAATTTATCTCATTTTGGATTAGGATTTTTTGAAAATGTAAATATTCCAATATACAAAGGAGGTTTTAATATAACATTTATTAGATCACAAGATAATGATGCAATTTTTAGATGGAAAACTAAAAAGGCTGATGGAACTTATGATAATGCAACATTACCAGCTGAAGGTAAAATAACAGTTGATGAAGTTTTTATTAGAGTTCCTATAATTGAATACAAAACAACAAGTAAAATTCAATTAATTAATGAACTAAGCAAATTTGAAAAAGTAAATTTTCATTTTAATCATTGGCAATGCATTGAACAAAAAAATATTACAGGAAAGAATTTAAGTTTGGATATAACAAATATCTATAGAAATATTTATAATCCAAAATTTATTATAATTGGATTTCAAAAATCAAGAACAAATGATCAGTTATATGATACTTCTAAATTTGATAGTATGTATATAAAAAATATAAGAGTAAAACTAAATGGTCATTATTACCCTGATGAATTGGAAAACTTTGACATATTCAATGAAAAATTTAGAATTATGTATGAAATGTATCAAGATTATAAAAAAGTTTATTATAATAGTAGTAAAATGTATTATAATCCAACAGAATTTCTAGAAAATAGACCAATTTATGTAATTGATACTACAAAAAATCCAACAAATATTTCAAGTTCAAAAAATGATATTATTATTAATGCAGATTTTGATTATGATATAGTAGCTACTAGTAAAACAAATTGTTATATTATTATTGTATCTGAAAAATTACTTGAATATAATATAATCAAAAATGATATAATTGAAATAAATTAATCTATATTCTTAAAAATCAGATATTAAAATTTACTTGTTTTAAAAAAGCTTTAAATTTACAAAAATAAAACAAAATGAATGGATATGATGGTGTATTTTGTGTAGTGTTGTAAGTGTGCGTGTTTTCAGAATAGGCGCCTTAGTTACTCGTCACTACCACCTAGCTTTTATGATATTTTGTATTTTTGAATTTGAACCCATCACTGCCACATTCCAGGTTTTTATGTCCCCAGGGGCATCATTTCAGGTTCTATTGAATTATTTGATTTTTAGATTTTTTTGTGCTAGGTGGAGGAGAGTGTATTATTTGAATTTTTTAGTGTGCGGTGTTGTAAGTGTAATGTTGTATTAATGGGATGGACGATAGGCGATTGATTGAAATGATTAATGGAAATAGATTGGTGGTTAATGGAAATGGATTGGTGATTATGAAGGATGAAATGGATGAGGCAAAGGGTGCACCCACCATAGTATCTTGTCACACGGCTTGTTTCACAGTCATTATCCTATGGCCACTCGGATAAAGACCTTCCACCAACCACTGGACTTCAACTATGTCCTCAATAAATTATGCCCGAAGTTTCGAGATTTGAACTCGGAACCTCAGGCATATGAGACTTGAACGTTAGCAATGAGCTAACCAGACTTCCGTTGAGTGATAAGACTGCATGGGTTTATCAGTTGAAGCGCTAGTAGTTCATGACTATTCCACTAGATAGTGCAACAATTGCCTATACTAAATAAATATCATTTTTAATCCTATTAATACATTATAGCCCATCATAAATCAACCAATTAAACATTTGTTTCAAATACTTTTACAAATAAATCAATTAACATATTAATGAATTTAAGAAACAACAAAAAAACTTATATCTCATTTAAAAGCTAAGTTGTGAGGTATTATATCAAAGAGAAAAAAATATTAAATTCAATACAATTTTCAGATTAAAGATAACTTAATTATTAATAAAGTTATAATAGTTTAAAGTATTGGAGTTTGTGACAGGAAGTATTATTTTAACGGTCAGATAAGAGAGATAAGAGTGATAAGAGAATGTTCTCAACCAATATATTCTACAAGACTCATTATTTAACAACTGAAATCGTAGTTTATGAACTAAATAGGTTTATTTTATTAAATTTGCACAATAATTACTATAATTAGTATATATTTTGACCTGGGACCATGATAATTTCAGATTTCAAAAAAATATATAAAATTTAAAATTTTTTTTTAATAGAACTTAAAATATTTATTCATTAAAACAGTTAAAGAATAGAATAAGAAAGATTTACATTTAATTATTACAAACATTAAAACATTTGATGATAAAGAAACTATTCTAGTTTAATTTGAATAATTATTCAGTATTCGACAAAATTTTACTTGTTTTAGAAAAATTTTTATTCTGAAGACAATTTTATGTAAATTTAGGCATATTTGTAAAAAATTTCATGAAATTTGCATATTTTTCATAAAAATTAGAATAATGTTAGACTACAAATTGGCCAAAAAATGGCAAAAATATTGCATAATTGTATTAAAAAACTGTGAAATTTGTTTGATTTATGATTGTCTCCAAAAGTGTCCTAGGAACCCCATAGTACTATCTACTTATATATATATATATATATATATATATATATATATATATATATATATATATATATATATATATATATATATATATATATTTTACAATTTAGTAACATATGACAGCTGTGACGTTCCTTCTAATGTTTTCATGTCCTACAGCTGTGTCTGTTGTATGCAGAAGTCGTGTTAACATTTCATGGACAAACTTGTTTCGCAATCTGTACTAGAACTAATTGGTGACTTGTAGCAGGCACGGGTAAAACTACAATGACATGGCTGTGTCCGTGTTTTGTGCAGCAATAAAATAAACATTCATCAATACTATGTAATTAGGTGGTTGTACAACATTTCATTGACAAACAACTAATTGTGTTTGTGTAAAATTAAAAACAGTTGAAACTAATTTCAATTAAAGTATTTTCTGTAGGACCAATACTCAGTGTAAGACTAAAGCTTTCAGGAACATTTAAGAATTAGTCTGTTCTTCTGTTCATGTTTCTTTTTTGTCTAAATAATAAATCATATAAACATTAGAGTCAAAATCACGTCTTATTACAAAATTACTCTTTAAACTATACTAGGTGTAGAATTGAATAGACGTATATAAATTATATGTACAATAAGCAAAATTTACATACCATAACTTATTATATTACCCTCTAATGTGGGTTAACTACACAATAAACAATACTGTTGACTTTTATGACCTCTTAGACAACAAAGAGAAATTGGATACTTAAGACGTGCCCACAATTGTAGACATCCCTCATTGTGTATTGTTTATATTGCGCATTTCTAATTTTAAATTGCCTTTGTATGAGCATTTTATCTGGAAGGGCGTCTTTTGTAAACCAATTAACAAAAAAATAAAAAAATAATGTAGTAAATTAAACATGTGTTAATACTTTTGTGTACTGTTCAATTTAAAGTGTTAACACATTTTAAAACGATGCTTAAACACGAGCTTTGAATATTTATTTGCAAGAGTGGTTAATGTAAATGAAATACAACGGGGTATGTATCTACATTTGACATGTCCACAATAAATTACAGTTTATCTTGAATTCGATATTTTGACATTAACCAATCTAGTATGTATATACTAAAAAAGAAATAAATTAAAGAATTTAGTAAGCATATTTCTACGATAGACATTATTTAAGGTACCTAGTTTATAGATTGTTTGTTTCCTTTTTTCTTTGGTCTTAAAAAAATAAAAATGAGAATAAAAACTTTAATTTATAAATATATTTTACGTATTTTTAATCCTCCATGTTTATTGGTACACTATCAATCAATCAATCAATAATAATAATGGCGATAATTAAGGGGGCGGTCTACCCCTGGCGCGCACCCAAATGCAAGGGGTTTTTATAATCGTGTTATCTTCTGTCAAATTAAGCCTAGAGCTATAAATAACGTGTCATATTAAAGAAGAATAACGGTACTAATTTTCCTCTGTTACATTTTTGTAATTAGTTCATTAAAACCAATAGAAAATTTCAGTTAAAAATATATAAAAACAGATGATTTTAGACAGTTATAGCTGATATTAGAAATTTTATTTTAAAATTCTAAAAAGATAGCCGACTAGATCCTTTTTTCTACTTTAAAAAAAAGTTAACAGGCAATCTCTATCTTAAGCGGTTAGTTTTAAAACACGATCCCCGTAAACCTCTGCATTACAAAACTAAAAAACAGATGATTTTAGACAGGTATTACTGAAATTAGAAATTTTATTTAAAAATTCTAAAAAGATAGCCGACTAGATAATTTTTTCTACTTTTAGAAAAAGTTAACAGCCAATCTCTATCTTAATTGGTTAATTTTAAAACACGATCCCCGTAAACCTCTGCAGCCATCAAACTCGCCTAGCGCTACGGCCGCGAGGCGGCATTCGGCATTGTTGTTGTTTTGGCTGGGGTAGACCGCCCCCTTAAGAAGAATAGGTTCCGCTTATCTTATGAATTTTGTTGATAATGTTTCGATTCAAAGTGGAGCGAAATTTATTCGTATTGCCCTTTGAAACCCATTGAACTGCTCATAGAAGGCTCCATTTTGGCCTAATATACTACCACTATGGGGTTCTAATTTATTTTATTTGTATATAGTTATTTACAAACTTTTCCTGTATTATTTTTCTTTTTATAACAATATATAACTTTTACATTTATAGTTAAATATAGTGTATTAAACTTAAGTACATAAATAAAAATCTGCCTAATTTAATTTACAAATACTTATTTTACAAGAAATATCTCAAATAATTACAGAAGTTTCGACAGATTTGACAAATAACTTGTATATATTCCATTTACACTACGTCGTAACGTGGTTTATCTTTTACCTGCTTTCTCATTTTCTTACACGAAGACCATATTCTGGTCAATAAACTATAACATAATTGTAGGTGGAAAATAATCAAACTAGTTTTATATAAAGAAAGCTTAGTCTCCAAAATAAAACAAATATTAAAAACAGATATTAATCTATAAATTCAAGGGTTTGTCTAAAATTATATTTCATACATTCAAGTTTTTTTCTTTGTAACTCCTATGTCAATTACGTGGTGTGCTTGCGTCATCATTTTCAAATGAATTTCGAAGTGACATCTTAACTTCACCCAGAGTCAGAGGAAACTCTGCCGGCCGACTAGTGTGTAGATTTATATCAAACTTTTCCTTTATTAAAAATTTTCACCAATTAAATTTATATAACTGAATTAAAGATAGTTCAGTTGACTAGTATAAAATTAATTTTACTATTGAGATTATGTAAATAGATTTTGTGTTTATAAATATTCAATCACAAATCCTACTTAACCTTCAGATAAAATGAAATAAATATCGTTAAAAAGAAATAACACCATAGAAGATATATAAAAGACAGAAGATAGATGTGATGTATCTTGAATAAGTTGAAATAAAAAAGTCTCAATTAAAATCAATAATTTATAACAGTTGAAGTTGATACGGAAATATGTCGGTTGAATATGGATAATGGGTATTCGGATAAGTTGAGTGTGGCTCTATGGTGGTATTGAGCTACACAGCGAAAACTATCGGGAAGCTGAACTGCCACACTACCGGGCTCAAGTAACAACAACAGGAACGGGCTGACTGGTCATCTCCAGGTTTTGGGTGATTAACGAAAAGTGACCATGGAAACGGGTGAGGATTAAGGTATATAGCGTGAAATAAGATAGCTATGACTTACGTGATTTGTTGACTGAACTAGCAAACGTATCTGAAAGGACCTACTGAGGGTATTACCCAGACGGGATCATCGCCAAGCACAGAACCAAGAACCTATAGCCATTTTGATGAGCTTACTAACATTTAGCGTTAACTAAATTAATTAAAAAGTGAATTTACTAATAGTGAACTGTATCTAGAAATTTAACCCATCCTATACCTAATGCCTTAGTCCTGAAGGGACTTGTGAAGCAAGGTTCCGAGACTACCCTGTACAGTGCAAGTTATGGCTTAATTGATTAGCTAAAAGAATAAATTTATGTGTGATTAATTACATGATTACCATCCACCACACCCTACATCCCTGGGCCCTACGGAAATCACTAAATATGAGGACTACTTAGGTGCCATTTTCCCTGCGATCTTTTCAGGTGGATGGTCCGGGCGAGAGAGAGAGACGAGCTTCGTTTATTCCGATTTCGCGGACCTTTTCGAGAAGGTTCTGGAGAGAGGATGTCGGATACCAGCGCTACGGCCAGCGAATGGAGAATCGCCACTATATGAAGTGTTGGCGGCACGAGCCGTCACAAAGTACCGGATGCCTTCAAAGGCTTGCCATAATTTTATAGCTTTGCTACCATTATACTCTCATCCATCTTACTTTTCTCGTGATCAAGAGAATTTAATCTAGTTGTTTTCTCATTCATTTGTTAATAGCTTAGCTCAGCTGATTGACTACAATGCAGTTTACTAATGCAAAACTACAAAAACAAATCGTGATGACCTGACTAAATTCCCACATTGTTCACGACACTTGACCTCTCTGAATTTCTTTATGTTGGGATTCGTCAAAGATTCTATTTTATTCTTTCCCAGTTCTAATTTAGAAAATCTAGAAGAGAAAAAAATTAATGCATTGACGTACATTACTCAGGAAGTGTTAAGTAAAATAAAAAAAATTTAAACTGTTTATCAATAAATTTAGGGTGAGTCGGTGGCGTGGTGGTTAGCGCGTCGGATATCGGGACCATGGCAGCGATGTTGTGGGTTCGAATCCGCGTTCTGAAAGTGACTTTTATCAGTACTATCCGCATTGTACTGTAGTGGCTCATTATCTTTTTTTCAAATACGATCCACGCACAAATCAACAGACTAAGTGGACGGGGCAAAGTTAGGCGAAAAGAAGTCTGCCAAATCCTTAAAAAAAACTAATTAAAACACCTCTGGAATATTTACAGATAATCCAAGGCACATTTATAAGTGTATTGAGTTAGTGAATAGCTGTAAAAAAAAACTTAAGAGCCACTTGTTAAAACTGCATATAAAACATCATATTACCACCAATTGTGTTCATACTGTTAAGCTTTTTGTCAGAGCAAGACTTTATGGACATCAGGTATTTATTTACGACCGAAATACACTCATTTGCTTAATAAACATATGACTACTTTATAGTTACACTTAAATTCTTATACAAATTCAAAGTAGACAGTTACAACTAGCCTCATTTTTTCAAATATGTCAAAAGGCCTTACTACACATACACAATTAATACAACTCTAAAATTATTTAACAAAACCTATGTTTACTTAAAATACATAGGACATTTTTGTATTCGTAAGGAAAAGTTTCAATGTAAAATTAAATTTTATGCAATATATTTTAAGCTGGATATTTTACTTGGAGAATAAATATAATATAGTTTAGAATAAGGGTGGAAATGGTCTGAGAGTTCAGGTTAAAAGGCAGCCAACAATTGTGTAAGATATCACGTATTCAATTACCAAATCGCTTTATCTGAAGCTGGTGTTTCCCACACTCTACAACAAGTTCATTGGATCAATGGAGTCCAAATAAAACCTTGACTTCTAAACCAACCGCGTGTAATAGGAGATTTTAAAATATAAAAAAATAAAAAAAACTTCAAAGTAATTATTAATCTAACAGTGTCAGCAAAAGAAATGTGCAGAAGGTAATTATAATGGTTTTGCAAAGAGAAAATAAACACAAATTGTTTTAATGATATTAATTTTTATTCATGTTACTCACAAATTAACCAGAGGGTTATATATGCCTGAATAAAACTAAGTAGAATTACAGATGCAAATAGTAATGATAAAATTAATGCTCTCATGAGCCAATCTGAGCCAATTGACCCAAAAGTTTTCTCTTAAAATATTTTATTTGTAATTCTTTGTATTTGTTATAAAAGAATTTTTTAATATTGGAAATATTAACTATTTACTTGCGTATATTAAGAGATTATTTTCAAGATCACATTATATATTTATCTTTCTTGATATTATGTTTATGCCATATCCATAACAATGAAATAATAATTTTTTTTTTCAAGTCAGTAATAGTTAATTTTCATATTTACAAAAATATATTTTAAATCTCAAACAAGTTTGTATTGTTATTCTTGTGTTGTTGAAATCAGTGTTTACAATTTTGACTTAGCATTACCTAATATAATTTATAAAATAGGTAAATTTAATAATAGGAATGTACATAAGACATAGAAAAGGATAAAAACAACTATAACTTACAGTGTTAAGTAGGCTACGAGATATATATATATATATATATATATATATATATATATATATATATATATATATATATATATATTTAAATATTATAGAACTGTTATAACTGTTTAATTTACAATGAGATTTCATATACATTTGATTCCTAACCAGAACGTATCGTTCTAGTATCCACAATAACCGTGGCAAAGGATTATTAAATGCCAAAACCTTTTTGCCCATTAAGTATTTTTTCAACCACCAAGTAACTACTAGAAATGCATTAATACTTTTCATTTAGCCCTCAGTCATAGGGAGATGACAATAAACAAAGCGATAAATGCTATTCTTCTAATGGAAGAGATAAAATTAGATTATTGTGTTGAATGTTGGCAGTTAGCAAGTTGATCTCTAAAGTTTTAAACATAATATAACAAAGTGAAGCTTTTCTGAGAGAGAAATGAAGAACATTTATCTTATGTTACTGGAGTGCACAGCTTTAGTGTTGATTGTTACCATTCTCAATTGAAAGTTACTTTTCATTGCATTCGTCTTTTATTGATGGAGTGAATCCGATTGAGAAATTATGTACTTAAACTATAAATTGAAAGTCTTCAAATTCAAATATAAAAGTCTATTTCAAACTCCTAGAGAACAATAAAAACCAAAATCTCTTTCACCATGAAACCAAAATTTTAGAGTTCCAAAAAAAAGTGAACGGAATCAGTAAAATGAAAATACCTAGAGAAACCCATACACTGCCCCCAATTATGTATATAATGTTATTTATAGGCTACATAATTGGGAAAAATATTAAAATGGCAGACTTTATTCATGCATTTATTTAACTTCGCTAACTAAATTTAATTGACATAAATTTTCTAACAACATGAAAATAAACTCACATACTAATTAATATAGTGATTTAAAAAAAAATTAAATCTCAAATTAAAATGGAAATTCACAGACTGAGCAAGTCTGGTGTTTCTAGTTTTTTTTTTTTTTTTTTTTTTTTTTTATGTATGCTATGTAGTGATGATTAAATTGGATTAAATGTTCCTTACGGTATGTGTTTGTGATGGTTAATGAATCATTCTTTTCATATTGGCTACTCATCACTACAAAAATTAGACTTATATTTTAAAATTCTGTATATTTCAACTTCTAATCAGAAGCCATCATCAGCAGATAACACTATCAACATAAACAAATTGATAAAATTAAATAAGTTATCATATGTAAAAATAACACATATGTTAATTTAGATATTCTAAGCTTAGATGGTAGGTTTTTTACAATTTTTTTTTTTTTTTTTTTTTTTTTAATTAATATATATATATATATATATATATATATATATATATATATATATATATATATATATATTAATGGTTTTCTTTCGTTTTTATCCACTGTTTATTTTCTTTGCATTTTGTATGCTATCTTTAACTTCTTTTTGAATTAGTGGTACAAACATTGGAGGTATGTTGAAACTTGGTTGGGATATGCAATTACGATCCGCTATCATACATGCCGCTTCTTTAATTATCCGACTTTTCCAATTCTTTTCTTTATATATACATTTTGTCTCAGACCATTTCATCCTATGACCTTCGGTTAGTACATGTTCACTAAGTTTAGAGTAGCCTTCTAATTGCTTAGTTATACTGTTTTTGTGTTCTTTTAACCGCTTTTCCACTGGTCTCGATGTTTGGCCATAGTAACTTTTGTCACATTCACATTGGATCTGGTAAACTATGTCTTTTGTCTCTTGTATAGCATTTTTTGGTTTTACATGAGTAAGAAACTGCCTCAATGTATTGGTCGTTTTAAAAGTAGTTCTTATCCCAAATTTAGCATTAATTCTTCTAAGTTTTTCAGATTTTCCTTTTATATAAGGAAATAATACATTAGTGACTGGTCTTTCATTTGGTATAGTTTGATTTATCCCTGACATCTTTTGATTAGCTCTACGGTAAGCTTTATTTATTATCTTTAAAGGGTAGTTGTTCCTTAGCAATTCTTCATATACCGTCTTTATTTCTTTTTTCTTTGTTTCTTCCGTCGAACACAACCTAAAGGCTCTAATGAAAAGTCCCTGTGCTATTCCAATTTTGGTATGTTGAGGTCCGTAAGATTCAAAATTGAGATATTTCCCTGTGTTGGTCTTTTTTTCTATAAACCTCAGTATGAATACCGGTGTCTGTTTTCTTTACTAGGACATCTAGAAATGATAACTTGTTGTTATCTTCAAATTCAGCCGTAAATTGTATAGAAGAGCGTAAGCTATTGAGATGATCAAAGAATTTGTCATGATCCAAACAAGTAGATTTCCATACGCAGAATACATCGTCTAGGTATCTCAACCATATTTTTGGTTTTTCGCTCCAGGAGCTTAAGGCCAGATCTTCAAAAAAGTCCATGTATATGTTACTAAGTAAAGGACTTAAAACACCTCCCATGAACAAACCCGACTTTTGAACGTAAAACTGTTCATAGAACTGAAAATAACTGAATCCTACCCATACACTTAGTAATTCCATAATTGTGGAAACATTTAAAGCAGTTCTTTCTTTTACTTTCTTGTCTTTTTAAGTTTGTTTCTAACTATAGTTAACATTTCATCTATTGGGATGTTTGTAAATAAACTTGTCACATCGTAGCTCACCATTCTATCTTCTAGTTCTATTGTTATATCTTTGAGTTTCTCTATGAAGTCTAATGAATTGTTAATGAACGAGTTTGATAAACCAAATAAGGGTTTTAGAATTGATTGTAGGAATTTAGACAATTCATAACTTGGTGAATCTATGGAGCTAACAATTGGTCTAAGGGGGATTCCTTCCTTGTGAATCTTAGGAACTCCGTATATGTGTGGTGGCTTTGAAAATTGTGGAGATTGTCGTCTGATAACATTATTTGACAATGTAGGTTTACAGCTTTTGAGAACTGATTTGATCCTGTTCATCATATTAGTTGTTGGGTCTTTGGGTATGAGTCCATATTGACCACCTTCTAGCAATTCTTTCATTTTAGAATCGTTGTCTGTTTTATCTAATATGACTGTTGCTCTACCTTTGTCCGCTGGTAAAATTACAATAGTATCATCATTTTTTAGTGACTTAAGAGCTGCCATCTCTTCCCTACTAAGGTTTTTCGTTATCCTATGTCTCTTTTGTAATATATTAAGGACATTACTTCTGTAGCAATCTCTTTGGTCTTCTGGTAGTGCCTCAATACTGCTTTCAATACCAGCAATCACTTCCAAATTAGACTCTTGTACTGTAGATATATTGAAATTTAACCCTTTGTTAAGAAGATTTGTTTCTGCAGTTGAAAGTGACCTAGTTGAGTGATTGATTACTGCATTTTTTACCTGATAAGCATTTAAATCATTTAATGAAATTTCATCTACTTTATTTGTAGTATCCCCTACTAGTTTTGCTAATAAAAATTAATATTTATAATAAATATTAAATATTATTAAATATTATTAAATGCTAATAAAAATTAATAATAAAAATAAAAATTAGATTAAATGTCATGTCTAAAAATGCTGGATTAAATGACATGTCTATACAATTATGTTGTTATACTTGTAGCTTTTACGTAAACAGCTTAACCAAAGCATAGGAGGCCTAGGTAATTCAATGTAAATACTTGAATGTTTATTTTACAACTAGGTGATTCCACATCAGAGAGTTTGCTCTCAGCTGGTTAACAACCCTCATTATAAAGTTGGGTTGCACTTCTTGTACACGTGTCGTTGGAGATTATCCAATCTTCGCCATTAAAGAATATTGCTGTGTATTAATAAACCAAATACTCTAATATAAAAATTGATTTACTCATTTTGAATGGTTTTTATACGTAACATCCTTGAGAGTTAAATTTTCACAGCCAATCGACGGGTTAGAAGCTGAATATTATGTGAAATATTCAATTATGTTTATTTATTTATATATTGATTTATTGAAGGACAATCTATTTTAACAATAAGTAAGAGAAGGAGAACACTTTTGAAATAAAGAACAAATATAATTATGACATTGATGGCTACAAAGTAGTTCCACACTAGATGAAAAAAGTAAATGAGTCTAGTAATTGAACATGAAGTGTCCTAAATGAGTAAGCTTAATCAAAATGTAACAATAAAAAAAACAATGTAACAATATAAAAAATGTAACAAAATGCTAAACAACGCAACAATGAAATACAGGACGTTCACAGTATTTTATAGACAAGAAGGACAATGGTAGATGGCCGGTCACTGAACAACAGTCAATCCTCAACCATAGATAGCTAGTTAATCACTGGCCAGAACTGAGTGGAGTTTAGGTTGAAGAGTTTTCAATCTCATGTGGAAAGCTGTTTACAAACTTCTGGATTCCTACCATGGTGCTGTGTTAAACATATGATGTGGCATGGTGTGAGTGAGCAAAGAGAACTCTGGATCTTTTCATTGATGTAGCCACACAGAAGTCAAGAAATGATAACTGCTCGGGAGAATAATGTCACCGTTCACCAACTTGAACATAAACATCAATTCGGATATCATCCTTCTTTGCTTGAGGGGCTGATAATTAAGTTCCTTTGCTAAGATGTTTACCGGAACGTCCGTGATGCTGTACCCAAGGCGGAGACCCACCTGACGGGTGAAACTGGTTTGAGTAGACTGCAGCCTTCTGTGAGATACAGGGTAGGGAGTCGGTGCAAGAGTTTCGTGATACGTGATGACTCCAAATCTTGAAAAATTTAGAACCATGCGATTGATGTGGCACCTTTACAGCAGACAAGCTATGCTGTATATCGTAGTGTTCGGTGTTGGAGGTAATGGTAGTGTAAAGCTTGATGTCATCCGATAATAAATAGTGTTTTACCCTTTGGTGATATCATTAATGAAAAGAGTAAGAAGTACAAGACTGAGATGAGACCCCTGGGGCACACCGGATGTTGTTATTAACTCTTTGGAGAAGGATGAAGCAAACATGACAATGAGTTCGATATTGGTTATATATATGGAGAATGAGTCGAGCATTAAACTGTGTACCCAAAGACAGCTTAGTCAAGAGAAGAGGATTACTCACATGGACATACTCTTTGGAGAAATCCAGGTGGATAGCATTGACTTGCTTGCTTTTAGTAAATGAGAACACTACATCAGATTCGAAGACTGATAGTCTATAACAGATGATCTACCTGGGCTTAACCAGTGCTGGGTATTTCATCATGGAATATCTTCGAGAGGACCAGTTCCTCAAAAACTTTAGAGAGTGCAGACTAGATAGCAATGGATCTGTAGATTCTCACATCAGAGGCAGCGCCAGACTTGTGGATCGGCACTACATGGCTAACCTTTAGTACTTCCAGGAATACACATTTGAGTATTATTATATTGAAAAGACATTGAAGAGGACTGGACATGATCGGATGGCAGTTAAAAAGCGCGCGTGGGGGGATTGGGTCAGGACCACATTCACATTTCCATTTCCATTTTCATCAGTTTTCTGACTTCGTCAACTTGTCATATAATTTCACAGTGGTAAAATAATATATACATACGGTCGCTGCTTTTGTTCAAACATAAAAAAGAAACATTGGTAGAAGATTGTTAAAGATTGGTATGCTTGAGAGACAGCCTACTGGATATACAAAAAAAAAAAAAAAAAAAAAAAAAAAAAAAAAAAAATACCGAGATATTCTGTTAGGGAGTAACTACGCAAGTCTATTTTAAGATTTATCCTCTAAATTATATCAATATAAAAGTTCAGTATAAGGCTTGATATAATTTGGGGAATATTATAAGGCTTTTGGGTGTTCCTACAAAATGTGTACATACACATTGTGTAAAATACACAATTGCAACTGATATGACAGTATGACAATATTTCAATATATTGGATATTTTTAGTTTATATTTTGTATTAAGCCTTAGTTAAGTTTTAGTTAGAACTATTGTTTGTTAAAGTTGCAAATAGAAGTTTGTTACGAAATTTAGTGATCAGTTAAAAATTAGAATATAGTCATACCAATTACCGTTGATTGGAATGTAAAATAGCAATTTGGAAAACAACACACACTAGAGGTTCAACGTCTATTCGTTTAGTCTGTATTTAGGTCATGTTCATTATGGAATGTCCAATCAAGTTATTGTTTACTTGCACGTTTTAAAATTGCCTACAAATGACAGATATCACAAATGACAATAAAAGTAAACAATTTTAAAATAAGATGGTTATTATTTTATAAATTGTCTAACATATCAGAGCAATAATTTAAATGGATCCTACTTCTATAAATACTCTTATACAAATAATTGTATATTTATATTTAATTAAATAAAGTTCGTATTTTGTAACTGAAGTAGCTGCGAGAAACGAAGTTTAATGATGCTGTAAGCGAGTGGGAGGCCTTCAGGTATTTTTTGTCGGTAACCTCATTGTAACAAAAATTATAAAGTCTAGGCTAGGTTAGGTTACATGCTCAAATACCACAGTTTGTGAACACACATATTTTTTTAGAACAACCTGATGGTTTACTGCAAAGCAGTTTTGACTCTCATGGTTGAACAGTTGTTTCATTGAGCCATAAAAACCAAACCTATCCTTCTCCAATGCAGTCTCAGTGAAAATTAAGTTCGAGAAATGGCTTTTACTGTTGAACGAAATGTTAAGTAAAAAAAAAAAAAAAAAAATACTAAATGACAATTTCATAGGTGTTAGATTGGTCAAGAGTCATCTTCACCCATGGGCCAGTAGCCCATTGTTGCGCAGTCGGCAATGTTAATCATACGGCTTTTAATGCAAAACATGGTATTTGATTCCCCTGTTACGGACGCCATTTTTCAACCGATTTTCTTTAAACTTGGTAAGTGTTTAGTTGAATAGTTATATTAGGTCCCTCATAGCTCGAAATTTTGAAAACTTAACAAATATTACTCTCTGTGACGTCGCAAAGTAACTCGATTTTCCTTAGTAATATTTTAAAATTTTCGAAGTTTCGAAGTATGAGGGACTTAATATAACTATTCAACTAAACACTTACCAAGATTAAAGAAAATCAGTTGAAAAACGGTGTCCGAAACAGGGGAATCAAAATATGTACAGGGGAATGTTTTGCATTAAAAGCCGTATAGTTAACATTGCCAACTGCCCAACAATGGGCTACTGGCCCAGGGGTGAAGATGACTCTTAAGTGACTCTTTTATTGGCCAACCAATGGCCAGATTCAGCTATGTGTCGAAGAAATCGTATTTGCAGCTGACGAAGCTGCATTGTCTTATTTGAATCTATGAAGTTTATTTATTGCGATTTACTTTGCAGAATTAAGAATCAGTTCCAAAAATGGTACTACTAATGGATATGTAGTTTATAATGTTCGCATTCCAAAAAAATCCACGGTGTCTTAAAATTGTTTTGAGGTTGAATTATTTTGTTAATATGACAGAACAGCTAATTCCAAGAAAATCATCACCAAATCAATTTATATTACTCAGGGGGTCCAGATTACTGAAAAGGCTTTTATAGTGTAATATAACGTTAAAATGTTGAAGAAATGTGTTTTGTGTCATTGAAAAGATAAATCAAAATGAAAATGAGGTAACAAGAAATCTTCAATTATCAATATAATTAAGTTTACTAATGATGGTAATAAAATATATCTGAATACACACAGTAGGTATTGTAGGGGTCGTAAACAATAAACAAAATTTCAAAGTTTTAATCTAATATTGTGTTCATAAATATTTATATCTCGTTTTAATCAGATCGTGTTTAACAAAACTTTCATCATAATTACTGAAATCAAATTCCGGTAATATTGTACGTAAATAGTATGAATATGAAGTAGAGTTAGGAAAAAAAAATATTGGTTGTAAATATTCATGAAAGTTTGTTTTAATTTCTGTCTTGGGATCAATTTACATGATTGGAGTTTTCTTGCGCTTGAATATCTTTTTTTTTTTTAATCACTAATGTTATAACTTTGGTATGGAACATACTTTATGATAAACGTATTTCAATCATATTTGATTTGTAAAAAATGTGAGTGATGTTTGAATTTAGATATTTTTGTTTATTAGCAAAGAAGAATTATAAAACTTTAATTTCTTTACATTCTTTTTCATTTAGTTATTGTTTTGTTGTAAAATTTGAATCTGATTTTTTTAAGAAGAAATTAAATACACGATCATTGAAGCAACTGATTGTAGTGTGAAATAGTTCCTTAATCACATATTATAAAATTTTAATTATTTATAAGTTAATGTAGCCCTATATTGAGTACTTTTTATATTAAAAAAATCAGTAAAGTAAAGTAAAGTATCAGTAAAGTAAATTATAAATGCCATAGACCTCCGCAATACTATAAGAAAAAAAAATGATTAGGCCTAGTAATTTTCATTCTTTCACTTGTTTTTTTTTTTATACAATCAACTAAGTAAATATTCCTGGACAGTATAAGCTTATAATTAGTTCAATATAAAGTGTTTAACAATATAATAATATAATATTGTATTTTTTCTATTTTGTGGATTTATATACATTGCACTGGCAAATAATTTGATTTGATTTTAGAATTATGAAGATTTAATGCTCTTTAAATACAAAATACAGAATTTTTCTCTCTATCATTTTAACTTACCCCGTAAATCAAAACATCTTAAAAGCTTAGGTTACGAATTAGTATCTACTATGATCTCATACTCTAGAAAAATATATTTTAGTGTTTATTTCTTAAATACCAGCAAAAAGTAATTTATTAATGAATATTTAGTAATTAATTTCATTATATTTAGTATATCGATTGTATTATATTCATTTATTAATGATTTATAATTAATTTATCTCAGACATTAAAAACATACCTTTTCTCCGTTTGTTTTGGTAAAATACAAATTTTAAACCAAATATCATAAAATCATTGGTGGTATCAAAAATGATTTTTTTATTGGAACCTATCCTTGATTAAACTATTTATTTAATTTTAAATCATATTTTGATATGTGAAACAATTCGTTACCGTATTTGTTAAGTTAAATCATATTTTATTCATTAAATTCATCACAATCTGGATTTATAGCATATGTAGTATGATTTATAAATTTTTAAATGTGCTTAAGAAAACATCAAGCTCGTTTAGTTACTTAACTAAACCATTAAACTGTTTTAGGTATATGTAAATGTGTGTAGCCTATAATAACTTTTAGTCTTGGGTTACATTTAAATAGTTTGTTGTCTTTAAATCTTAAGTAGTCTTTTATAAACTTAACATATTAAAATGTAAAACAAAGTACATAGGTTACTGTGTAATTCTTACGTTTCAGTGCCTAAGCAAAGACCGGAAAGATAAATCATGCCATGAGCTTTTAGAGCACATTAGCTCTTTCCTCAGTTGCTGGGGTAACGTCGGTTTGTTCATTTGTTCAGTAAATTTAAAGTAAATTGCAATAACAAATTATAAACCAAAATATTTCAATTTAACAAAAGTAGACAAGAAAAACTTTTAATAAAAATTAAACAACTATTTTAAATAGCCAATTTTAAAATAAGCAATCTTTTTTTATTTAAAGACCTATCTTTTTATTTCGTTATGAATAATAACATATTTTACTGTTAATTGCTAATAATGGAGTAAAGATTAAAGTGAAATACTTGTTGTAGTAAATAAATTATAAACAAGTACTGAAAAACATCTAACACTCTAAATAGTGGGCAAATGTTAAATTAAACTTCACCTGTTCGCAAAATTATATTAATAATTACTCTATAATTATTCAAATTTCCTAAGTGAAAAACATTTTTAGTTACAAAAGTTTTCTTTTTACAGAAATATGTATTGGATTTTATTAATTATAGTTTTTTAATATATATTTTCTAACATTTTTTTTTTTTTTTAGGGAGAGGCGGAAAAATGCATTACGCACACAGGTGGCCAGCCTGTAGTGTGGGGCTCCCCTAAAAACGGGTTTACCCACTAAAAAACCTCCTCTACTCTTTAGGAATCTAACCTGGAATTGTTTGTCACATTACGTCAGGCTAGGCCTAAATTTGGCTTACGCCCGTGGGGCTCGCTTCTTATCCAGCCGCTCGATCAAGGGATCTGGGCCACTTCGCGGTCCAGATCGGTTTTCTCTTGCAGGAGGATGCCCCGGACGAACTGTGACAAACAATCCCAGTTGCCCTCTTCCTCCATAATCTTTTGGCAGACCGTGTCCACCGAAAAAACACCGAGTTTTCTTGTGGCCTCCAGGCGGGGCCTTTCCCAACGCGAACAGCGGAAGAAGGTGTGTTCCGCGTCATCGGGAACGCCCGGGCAGTAGATGCAATCCGGTGAACCGGTCTTGCCAATCCGGTTCAGGTACGACTTGAAATAGCCGTGACCTGTCAGAAACTGCGTGAGGAAGTAGTCCACCTCGACATGAAGCCTTTCTACCCATGGTTGGACCTGCTCGATGAGTCGCGCAGTCCATCGTTCTCGGGTGTCGTGCTCCCAGCTGTGTTGCCACTGCTGGAAGGTTCGGGAGCGCTCTTCTGTTCTTGCCGTGTCCTTGCCGATCTCGCCTTGTCTCTGATAAATCGCTTTCCTCTTCCCTGCCAAGAGCTTGACAGGGATGACTCCGACGACCACCAGGACGGCAGGCTCGGACACTGTCCGGTAGGCGGAACACACCCGAAGCGCAGCTTGACGCTGAACCCGGGCGAGTCGCAACCTATAGCACTCCTTATCTGGAGCGCCTGCCCACACCTCTGCGCCGTAAAGGAGCACGGACTGGACCGCGGACATCAACAGACGTCTTCTGCTGGATCGGGGACCCCCGACATTGGCCATCAGCCTACTAAGGTAAGTGACTACCTTAGCGGCCTTGTCCGCCGTACGGAAGATCTGATCCCTCCAGCTTAACTTAGTGTCCACCATAACTCCAAGGTATTTGGCGGCACGAGTTGATGTGACCACCTCCCTTCCCACTCGGAGTGGGACGACCGAGTCGATCCTCTTTTTCGTGAGGATCACAATCTCCGTCTTACTGAGAGCAAGCGAGAGACCGTGATGTGACATCCAGGTGTTGACCACACACATGACTCGGTTCAACTTTAGTTGGGCCAGCTCAACGTTGCGTGCAGCTATTAGAGCTGCGACGTCATCGGCGTACCAACCAAAGTGGTTTCCTCAGGCATCTCTAACCTCAGGAGGCTGTCATAGGCAACCTTCCAGAGATCCGGGCCGAGTAATGAACCTTGTGCGGCACCAGAAGTGACTTCCACCGTCCGCGTTCCGTCCCTCGTGTCATAAATCAGGCTTCGAGAGCGTAGATAATCCTCGATGAGCCGCAACAGATATGCAGGAACACGAAAGGTGTTGCGAAGCGCATCCAACATATCGACCCACCTCGCCGAGTTGAAGGCATTCTTGACATCAAGCGTAACAAGAAGCACTACTCGGCGGGAGAAATGGTTGTGGCTCTCGGCTCTCTCCACAGCTCTCTGAACTTCGGTGACAGCGTCGATCGTTTCTGAAGCCGTACTGACGGGGGCATAAGTCCCCGGCAGCTTCCATGGCAGAAGTCAGGCGGGAACGGATCAGCTTCTTGAACAGCTTCCCAGCCGTGTCCAACATGCAGAGAGGCCTGTGGTACGACGGCAGCTCGGGATCACCTTTGCCCTTGCTGATAAGTACAAGCCTGGCTGTTTTCTAGGGAGCCGGAAACACCCCTTCTACTAAACAGTCATTGTACATTCTCAACAAAAAGTCAGCGTTGATTGAAAATACTTTCTTTAAAGCCTCACTGGGAATCCCGTCCGGGCCAGGAGCCTTGTTGCTCTTCAGGGAGAGAACGGAGGTTACATATAACGGAGGTTATATTTTCTTACATTAAAAGTTACAAATTAGAGTTCTGTGAATTGATGGTAACCATATTTTGTTTTGACTCAAAATCATTTGTTGTGATATAAAAAGGTCCCGTGACCGTGTATTTATTTTATAACTATAATATGCCACAGTAAAATATATTTTTCTCTAAAAGAAAGCAGATTGTTTGAGTTTTGAATAGAGATATATAAATATGAATGAATTTTTATGTAATTATTTATTCGTCATAACTGTTTCTAATAAGCAGTTATTTACGAAGACAGCTAATATGAAAAATTATTGAAGCTATATATTGTAAGATCAGTGGTGAGATGGCCGTTTAAGCTCAGTTAATTACCTCTAAGTCATGGCGTCACCATCGATGACGTCATCAATTTTATGATGGGGTGAAGTGAGGAGACTAAAAAATACATTCTTTACTTCATAATTAATCCCATATGACCTTTGGATTTGCATTAGTAAAAAAATAATAAAGTGTAACAATTTTACAAAATTAAAGTATGTTTCCTCATGGATGACCTTGAAACTTCAACCATGCTGATGTTCAATTTTTTAGTTACGTATCAAAATTTGCAATAAGCTGACGAAATGTGTAAATTTATACGTTGTCTTATGTTATTAATGAAAAAAAATTTAACGCTTCAGTCAATTTGAGTAAATGGAGTGCAAAAATATGATGCGCACACTACGGGGGTTGAACCGCGAATGACCAAGCCACTCCATGCATCCCAGGGACTTGATTTTTGGTGGGGGTAAAATTACAAAAAGTAAAAAAAAAAAAAATGCCAGGTCATGTGACCTTGGACGCCTGTATTATTCTAAATAATCTAAATGTGAAAGTATTTGGTGTGTATAAATTTTAAATTTGTTCCTTCTAAGGTGAGCTCGGGGACTTAGTATTCCGTGCCTCCATCGCTTTACATTGTATTTACCGCCTACACTTCAAGTTTCTTCGCGGGCAAGTGAAATTGTTTTTCTAAGTGGGGTTGGTTTACCTCGGATTGGTGTTGTGCGTACGTGTGTGAGGTGTACAGTCGGGTCGCTAGGAAATAAAACTAGCCTATGTTTTCACTTTTGTGGTTTCTCATCGAATGTTGATCAAAGAATTCCAAGTGACCGTTACTTGCATGGAAGACTGGAGAAAAGTGCGAGGAATCGCAAAAGTGCAAAAAACATTTAGCTTTCCGCGTGACCTTGACCAATGATTAAAAATGGGATGACGTCATGTCTTCATGAAGCAAGAAAAACTATCAAATGACTCTACCCTTAATTTTAATGTCTTATTCTGCTCCTAATCAGTTCTGAATTTCACTACTACATTCACTAACGTTTCTTTATCTCCTATTATTACTATTTGGGTTTTAATTTTTAATAATTTAAAAGTAAACAAAAAGTCTATAAAAAAATTGTTGATGCGTTTTATTATAGTGCGCAGTAAAGATTCCTTCAGATATGACCAATATTCCTGACAATTAGAAATATATTTTTTAAGGATAGCAAAAAACAGTCGACCTTAGAGATCACGAAAGAGGTATGAATAGTTTATACTAAACTGAGAATTGTAATTTCTTTTGTGTATTTTTATGTTGTAATGAGGAGCATGGTTCATTACTTGAACAGAAATTGATTTTCCGGCACTTGCTCTATATTGTGCTCTAGATGAACGGCAAAGGAATCGCAGCTGCTAACAATCTACAGAGGATATCACCCTGCCTAAGCAGAACCTGACCGTGTCCACGGCAGCAGTATTGTGATCTAGATGTATGGCAAAGGAATCGCAGACGATAACAATCTACAGCGGATATTGCCCTACCTAGGCAGAACATGACCGTGTCCACGGCAGCCCTATTGTGCTCTAGATGAACGGCAAAGGAATCGCAGCTGCTAACAATCTACAGAGGATATCACCCTACCTAAGCAGAACACGACCGTGTCCACGGCAGCCCTATTGTGCTCTAGATGAACGGCAAAGGAATCGCAGCTGCTAACAATCTACAGAGGATATCGCCCAACCTAAGCAGAACATGACCGTGTCCACGGCAGCTCTATTGTGCTCTAGATTTACGTGGAAGGAATCGCAGCCGCTAACAATCTACAGAGGATATCACCCTACCTAGGCAGAACACGACCGTGTCCACGGCAGCCCTATTGTGCTCTAGATGAACGGCAAAGGAATCGCAGCTGCTAACAATCTACAGAGGATATCGCCCAACCTAAGCAGAACATGACCGTGTCCACGGCAGCTCTATTGTGCTCTAGATTTACGTGGAAGGAATCGCAGCCGCTAACAATCTACAGAGGATATCACCCTACCTAGGCAGAACACGACCGTGTCCACGGCAGCCCTATTGTGCTCTAGATGAACGGCAAAGGAATCGCAGCTGCTAACAATCTACAGAGGATATCGCCCAACCTAAGCAGAACATGACCGTGTCCACGGCAGCTCTATTGTGCTCTAGATTTACGTCGAAGGAATCGCAGCTGCTAACAATCTTAAGCGGATATCACCCTACCAAGGCAGAACACGACCGTGTCCACGGCAGCATTATTTTGCTCTAGATGTACGGCAAAGGACCGCAGCTGCTAACAATCTACAGCGGATATCGCTCAGCCTAGGCAGAACATGACCGTGTCCACGGCAGCCCTATTGTGCTCTAGATGTCCGGCAAAGCAATCGCAACCGCTAACAAACTACAGAGGATATCACCCTCCCTAGGCAGAACATGATTTTGTTAACGGCAGCCCTATTGTGCTCTAGATGTACGGCAAAGGAATCGCAGCCGCTAACAATCTACAGCGGATATCACCCTACCTAGGCAGAACACGACCGTGTCCACGGCAGCCCTATTGTGCTCTAGATGTACGGCAAAGGACCGCAGCTGCTAACAATCTAGAGGATATCGCCCAACCTAGGCAGAACACGACCGTGTCCACGGCAGCCCTATTGTGCTCTAGATGTACGGCAAAGGAATCGCAGCCCCTAACAATCTACAGCGGATATCACCCTACCTAGGCAGAACACAACCGTGACCAGGGCAGCCATATAGTGCTCTAGATGTACGGCAAAGGAATCGCAGCTGCTAACAATCTACAGAGGATATCGCCCAACCTAAGCAGAACATGACCGTGTTCACGGCAGCTCTAATGTGCTCTACATTTACGTCGAAGGAATCGCAGCTGCTAACAATCTTTAGCGGATATCACCCTACCAAAGCAGAACACGACCGTGTCCACGGCAGCAATATTTTGCTCTAGATGTACGGCAAAGGACCGCAGCTGCTAACAATCTACAGCGGATATCGCCCAACCAAGGCAGAAAAAACGACCGTGTCCACGGCAGCCCTATTGTGCTCTAGATGTACGGCAAAGGAATCGCATCTCCTAACAATCTACAGCGGATATCGCCCAGCCTAGGAAGAACATGACCGTGTCCACGGCAGCCCTATTGGGCTCTAGATGTACGGCAAAGGAATCGCAGCCGCTAACAATCTACAGCGGATATCACCCAACCTAGGCAGAACACAACCGTGACCAGGGCAGCCATATAGTGCTCTAGATGTACGGCAAAGGACTCGCAGCCGCTAACAATCTACAGAGGATATCACCCTACCTAGGCAGAACACGACCGTGTCCACGGCAGCCCTATTGTGCTCTAGATGTACGGCAAAGGAATCGCAGCCCCTAACAATCTACAGCGGATATTACCCTACCTAGGCAGAACACGACCTTGTACAGTACACGGCAGCCCTATTGTGCTCTAGATGTACGGCAAAGGAATCGCAGCCCCTAACAATCTACAGCGGATATCACCCTACCTAGGCAGAACACGACCGTGTCCACGGCAGCCCTATTGTGCTCTAGATGTACGGCAAAGGACCGCAGCTGCTAACAATCTAGAGGATATCGCCCATTTCTCAAACTGCTGGCTTCGGATATGCTAACCCTTATAGTCTTCTTTAAGTGTAGTTTACCCCATTCAAATTATGTATCCATCTAAACATTTTCTTGTTACATGTTTACAATTCATTTTCACAAATGTCCCTAAATATTTGTTTGCATGTTGTTTCCTGTACAAGCCATTGTTATTTAGACTGTTTCAATCTGCTCTATTGATTCTAATATGAATTACCTTTTCTAATTTGAAATTTATTTAAGGGTAGGGTAGGGTAGTGAAAGATTTTTACCAATCAATTTAAAATTGTATATACTAAAAAAAAAAATAACACGTAATATTTATTACATTGATTTAGTAATGATATGATTTAGTAATAAGGATAAAAGTACATTACGAGTATAAGCCATGTTATACAATCATTAATTATCGCTACTCAGTAATCACTGAGGTATTTACCACCAACTATCTCTGTTCTGAGAATGGTTTATCTATATTTATTTTATTGCATTTTGTTATTTATCGGAGAATGTCTACGGTATGCTACTGGACTGTTGATGTTTTATACATTTTATAAAATAATAGAAACTGATTACAATATTCTGCAACAAAAATAATTTTTTTGCGAAATTCTACCTAATATTACATCTTCAGAGACCAACCTGTTGTGAGTACTGTTATAATATTCAATGAGGGAATCATAGAACCACGCGTATGTATTTATGGATGTTACAATATATACTGTATGCCATAATGACCCGTAAAATAATTAATAAAAAGATAGAACAGTTAGTTGTGTTACTATACAATACTATTGTAACATATTGTACTATTGAACAAACACAGTTACACGATTAGGTATTTTCTAATACTAAAATAAACTTTCTTTGAGTTTATGTATGTCCTAACTACCCAAAATATTTTTTTATAATTATGTATAATATATATTAATATAATTTACCTGTTAAGGGTTTTACTCATTGTTAAAAAAGTTTCATGTATAAACAGCATTTATTACATGACAAAAGCTAAGATCTCATAAACTATAAGTACGTAATAATACAATTGGAATTGTAGAAGGGAGATGAAGACAACTGTAGGCACGTCTCGAGCATCCAATTTCTCTTTGTTGTCTAAGAGGTCATAAATGTCAAGAGTATTGTTTATTGTGTAGTTAACCCACACTAGAGGGTAATGGAACAAGTTATCGGACAAATTCTCGGCATTTGTCAAAAACTATACATGCAATTTTATATCACATTTTTACACTATTATAGTGTTGAATAAAATATAGTATTATGAACTAATAAAATATAGAATTATGACACACAAATACAATAAGTGGTATTATTAAAAAGACGTTTCATTTAGTTATAGCTCTTTTAATTTTCAAAACTTGTTCTTTGGAATTTTTACTCAAATCCCAGTGGTTTAGGCCTACTCTGTTAGACCAACCGGTTCTGCTAGGCGGGCTTAGGAACTATATGGATGTCAATAGGAAAATTTGTTGCCACAACGTTGTTCGTATTTTTTGTTTTAGGCCAGTAGCGTTAAACAAAAAAAGCAGGTAAATCGGAAAAAATTGCTACAAAAGATTTTTTTGCTTTAACGGCTTTATTTATGTCCCAATATGATTATCCTAGGTTTTCCCCCTCGTCGGAGCTGTGCTAAAGTGGTGGGGGGTAAAAATGTACACAGAAAGTTAAATCTCATAAACGGCTCAGGTACTAAAAATATGTCCAATATAAAAGATAAAGAGCATAAAATTCCGCATTTAATGAGACCAGCCGCATATATTTTGGATCACCCGTTCTCATGCTACAACACATCAAACTGCACGATTTTTAACAATTTTTACATAGTTGTCTCCCAAAAGGCGTGTTTTTGTAATTTTACAGTTAGGTATATTTTGTAAATTAATAAAAATATAAAAAATATTATTGTTTATAAATTCAAAGGGCATTTAATTCTGCATTCAATGAGACAAACATAAAAATTGTAGGACCACTTGTACCCTAACTAAGTTTAACAGAGATGAATAAAATAATGACAAATTATATCAAGTATGTACTGTGTACGCATATATTCCATCATGAAAATAATGACTATTACATCTGATATAATTATGTTTAGTACTTCAATTTTCCTATTTAACGATAAAATTAAAGAAATTTGTAATTTTCAACCTTTTTCAAATTTCTAATTCGTTTTACCCTGCATGAAGAGTGCTGAGGTTGTGTCACATCCACTTATGCCATGGAGAAAGATAAGCGGTTTTCTCATGGTGTCTGCTAATTTAAAACTATTGACATCAAAAACCTTTGGTGGGGTTGTTCCTCTTTCAGGTTTTAAGAGGTATATCTGTGATGATGATGGGAAATCTGTCCACGGCAGCCCTATTGGGCTCTAGATGTACGGCAAAGGACTCGCAGCCGCTAACAATCTACAGAGGATATCACCCTACCTAGGCAGAACACGACCGTGACCAGGGCAGCCCTATTGTGCTCTAGATGTACGGCAAAGGACTCGCAGCCGCTAACAATCTACAGAGGATATCACCCTACCTAGGCAGAACACGACCGTGTCCACGGCAGCCCTATTGTGCTCTAGATGTACGGCAAAGGACTCGCAGCCGCTAACAATCTACAGAGGATATCACCCTACCTAGGCAGAACACAACCGTGACCAGGGCAGCCCTATTGTGCTCTAGATGTACGGCAAAGGACTCGCAGCCGCTAACAATCTACAGAGGATATCACCCTACCTAGGCAGAACACAACCGTGACCAGGGCAGCCCTATTGTGCTCTAGATGTACGGCAAAGGACTCGCAGCCGCTAACAATCTACAGAGGATATCACCCTACCTAAGCAGAACACAACCGTGACCAGGGCAGCCCTATTGTGCTCTAGATGTACGGCAAAGGACTCGCAGCCGCTAACAATCTACAGAGGATATCACCCTACCTAGGCAGAACACAACCGTGACCAGGGCAGCCCTATTGTGCTCTAGATGTACGGCAAAGGACTCGCAGCCGCTAACAATCTACAGAGGATATCACCCTACCTAGGCAGAACACGACCGTGTCCACGGCAGCCCTATTGTGCTCTAGATGTACGGCAAAGGACTCGCAGCCGCTAACAATCTACAGAGGATATCACCCTACCTAGGCAGAACACGACCTTGTACAGTACACGGCAGCCCTATTGTGCTCTAGATGTACGGCAAAGGACTCGCAGCCGCTAACAATCTACAGAGGATATCACCCTACCTAGGCAGAACACAACCGTGACCAGGGCAGCCCTATTGTGCTCTAGATGTACGGCAAAGGACTCGCAGCCGCTAACAATCTACAGAGGATATCACCCTACCTAAGCAGAACACAACCGTGACCAGGGCAGCCCTATTGTGCTCTAGATGTACGGCAAAGGACTCGCAGCCGCTAACAATCTACAGAGGATATCACCCTACCTAGGCAGAACACGACCGTGTCCACGGCAGCCCTATTGTGCTCTAGATGTACGGCAAAGGACTCGCAGCCGCTAACAATCTACAGAGGATATCACCCTACCTAGGCAGAACACAACCGTGACCAGGGCAGCCCTATTGTGCTCTAGATGTACGGCAAAGGACTCGCAGCCGCTAACAATCTACAGAGGATATCACCCTACCTAGGCAGAACACGACCGTGTCCACGGCAGCCCTATTGTGCTCTAGATGTACGGCAAAGGACTCGCAGCCGCTAACAATCTACAGAGGATATCACCCTACCTAGGCAGAACACAACCGTGACCAGGGCAGCCCTATTGTGCTCTAGATGTACGGCAAAGGACTCGCAGCCGCTAACAATCTACAGAGGATATCACCCTACCTAGGCAGAACACAACCGTGACCAGGGCAGCCCTATTGTGCTCTAGATGTACGGCAAAGGACTCGCAGCCGCTAACAATCTACAGAGGATATCACCCTACCTAGGCAGAACACAACCGTGACCAGGGCAGCCCTATTGTGCTCTAGATGTACGGCAAAGGACTCGCAGCCGCTAACAATCTACAGAGGATATCACCCTACCTAGGCAGAACACGACCGTGTCCACGGCAGCCCTATTGTGCTCTAGATGTACGGCAAAGGAATCGCAGCCCCTAACAATCTACAGCGGATATTACCCTACCTAGGCAGAACACGACCTTGTACAGTACACGGCAGCCCTATTGTGCTCTAGATGTACGGCAAAGGAATCGCAGCCCCTAACAATCTACAGCGGATATCACCCTACCTAGGCAGAACACGACCGTGTCCACGGCAGCCCTATTGTGCTCTAGATGTACGGCAAAGGACCGCAGCTGCTAACAATCTAGAGGATATCGCCCATTTCTCAAACTGCTGGCTTCGGATATGCTAACCCTTATAGTCTTCTTTAAGTGTAGTTTACCCCATTCAAATTATGTATCCATCTAAACATTTTCTTGTTACATGTTTACAATTCATTTTCACAAATGTCCCTAAATATTTGTTTGCATGTTGTTTCCTGTACAAGCCATTGTTATTTAGACTGTTTCAATCTGCTCTATTGATTCTAATATGAATTACCTTTTCTAATTTGAAATTTATTTAAGGGTAGGGTAGGGTAGTGAAAGATTTTTACCAATCAATTTAAAATTGTATATACTAAAAAAATATCACGTAATATTTATTACATTGATTTAGTAATGATATGATTTAGTAATAAGGATAAAAGTACATTACGAGTATAAGCCATGTTATACAATCATTAATTATCGCTACTCAGTAATCACTGAGGTATTTACCACCAACTATCTCTGTTCTGAGAATGGTTTATCTATATTTATTTATTTTATTGCATTTTGTTATTTATCGGAGAATGTCTACGGTATGCTACTGGACTGTTGATGTTTTATACATTTTATAAAATAATAGAAACTGATTACAATATTCTGCAACAAAAATAATTTTTTTGCGAAATTCTACCTAATATTACATCTTCAGAGACCAACCTGTTGTGAGTACTGTTATAATATTCAATGAGGGAATCATAGAACCACGCGTATGTATTTATGGATGTTACAATATATACTGTATGCCATAATGACCCGTAAAATAATTAATAAAAAGATAGAACAGTTAGTTGTGTTACTATACAATACTATTGTAACATATTGTACTATTGAACAAACACAGTTACACGATTAGGTATTTTCTAATACTAAAATAAACTTTCTTTGAGTTTATGTATGTCCTAACTACCCAAAATATTTTTTTATAATTATGTATAATATATATTAATATAATTTACCTGTTAAGGGTTTTACTCATTGTTAAAAAAGTTTCATGTATAAACAGCATTTATTACATGACAAAAGCTAAGATCTCATAAACTATAAGTACGTAATAATACAATTGGAATTGTAGAAGGGAGATGAAGACAACTGTAGGCACGTCTCGAGCATCCAATTTCTCTTTGTTGTCTAAGAGGTCATAAATGTCAAGAGTATTGTTTATTGTGTAGTTAACCCACACTAGAGGGTAATGGAACAAGTTATCGGACAAATTCTCGGCATTTGTCAAAAACTATACATGCAATTTTATATCACATTTTTACACTATTATAGTGTTGAATAAAATATAGTATTATGAACTAATAAAATATAGAATTATGACACACAAATACAATAAGTGGTATTATTAAAAAGACGTTTCATTTAGTTATAGCTCTTTTAATTTTCAAAACTTGTTCTTTGGAATTTTTACTCAAATCCCAGTGGTTTAGGCCTACTCTGTTAGACCAACCGGTTCTGCTAGGCGGGCTTAGGAACTATATGGATGTCAATAGGAAAATTTGTTGCCACAACGTTGTTCGTATTTTTTGTTTTAGGCCAGTAGCGTTAAACAAAAAAAGCAGGTAAATCGGAAAAAATTGCTACAAAAGATTTTTTTGCTTTAACGGCTTTATTTATGTCCCAATATGATTATCCTAGGTTTTCCCCCTCGTCGGAGCTGTGCTAAAGTGGTGGGGGGTAAAAATGTACACAGAAAGTTAAATCTCATAAACGGCTCAGGTACTAAAAATATGTCCAATATAAAAGATAAAGAGCATAAAATTCCGCATTTAATGAGACCAGCCGCATATATTTTGGATCACCCGTTCTCATGCTACAACACATCAAACTGCACGATTTTTAACAATTTTTACATAGTTGTCTCCCAAAAGGCGTGTTTTTGTAATTTTACAGTTAGGTATATTTTGTAAATTAATAAAAATATAAAAAATATTATTGTTTATAAATTCAAAGGGCATTTAATTCTGCATTCAATGAGACAAACATAAAAATTGTAGGACCACTTGTACCCTAACTAAGTTTAACAGAGATGAATAAAATAATGACAAATTATATCAAGTATGTACTGTGTACGCATATATTCCATCATGAAAATAATGACTATTACATCTGATATAATTATGTTTAGTACTTCAATTTTCCTATTTAACGATAAAATTAAAGAAATTTGTAATTTTCAACCTTTTTCAAATTTCTAATTCGTTTTACCCTGCATGAAGAGTGCTGAGGTTGTGTCACATCCACTTATGCCATGGAGAAAGATGAGCGGTTTTCTCATGGTGTCTGCTAATTTAAAACTATTGACATCAAAAACCTTTGGTGGGGTTGTTCCTCTTTCAGGTTTTAAGAGGTATATCTGTGATGATGATGGGAAATCTAGAGTGGTGAGCGCTATCAGTAAGTCTGTATCTTCACCAACTAGCACAACCTTGTTACAATCATGTGACATAAATAAAATAAAAATCTTTTAACTTAATAAAAAATTATCCAATTTTTAAGGAGAGTCTGTATAAATTGAGTAGTTCTAAAAATTTAAGGTTGGTCTCATTGAATGCAGAATTTAATGCCCTTTTACTTTATAAACAATAATATTTTTATTAATTTACAAAATATAACGGTAAAATTACAAAAATACACCTTTTGGGAGACAATTTTGTGAAAATTGTTAAAAATCGTGCAGTTTGATGTGTTGTAGCATGACAACGGGTAATCCAAAATATATGCAGTTGGTCTCATTAAATGCGGAATTTTATAATCTTTAACTTTTATATTGGAGATATTTTCAGAATTTGAGCCGTTTACGAGATTTAACCAAAAAATAAAAAATGTCCATTTTCGTGTACATTTTAACCCCCCACCACTTAAGCACAACTCCGACGAGGGGGAAAACCTAGGATAATCATATTGGGACATAAATAAAGCAATTAAAGCAAAAAAAACCTTTTGTAGAAATTTTTTCCTAGTCAGGTACTAATTCTACTGGACTATTTGTATTTTACTAATATCAATTTTATAATCTCCATAAACTTTGTCTGTGAAATAACAGGGTTTAAATTAGGTTGCACTTTCAGGCAGTTATTAACAGAAATTTTTAATGTTGAAAATCACAATAAAATCAATTAAATAAATAAAACCTTTATGTATGATTCTTTTTGGAATTTAATTAAATTAATGGTAGTATTAATATTTAATATGCTTAGTAATACACTTATGTAAATTTACTTACGTTGTAACCTAAACGATGTATTCAGGTTATTTTATTATTATGTAGGTTTTGTATTCTTGTGTTGATAAGGTTTGTATGCAAATCAAATCTAGATTATTTTTATCATGTTTTGAAACTTAATGAATAGATTGAATGGAGCTACATTTCACCCAAATATAAATTCTAACGAATGGGCTTCAAAGGTTCTGATTTCATTGAATTAAAATAATGTTTAGTCAGGCACATAGTTATTTTAATGCAATTTCTAAAGAAATTTCGTGATTTTATTGTAAATTTCATAACTTAATATTCTATTTTCTAATAAGTGTAACCAATATTCCAAAAAAAAATATGTTTTATTTATTCCAAAAATAACATTTAAGAATTAATGATTCCCAAAACCCCCAATTATTCTATCCTTTTTTGCATTTTTGTAAGGTTTTATCAACGTAGGTAATTGTTTTTGTAGCTCATTCCTCATTACGTTTGGTGGATTTCAAAGCGACATATTAACTTTTTACTGAGTCGGTGGAAACTTGGACAAATGCTTCGTGTGTAAATATGAATCAGACATATTAATGTATGACAGTTTTAAATTAATTGATATGTATCAGTGAATAAAATATGTTCTGATTATTCTAAATATACCAATACATTTTTATTATATATTTATAAATATATTATGTGACAATTTGTTGCGTGTAAAATGAATTTGTTTTGTTAATAAATTAATATTGCATTTGAAAATTCAAGATTCTTAGGTCAAACAATACTAACAAAATTTAAAATTCAGCTTAGACTATTTGTATCGAATTCATCGATATGATCACTCTTGTCTGTAGGCTATATATTCAATGACATAAAAACAAATGTCTATAACATAGCTATAAATATAATTTAGTTAAGAAAACTATTTAAATGTAATCTTTAGAACCATAAGTTTTTTTTCATCCCTTAGAAATAAAATATTTCAATGCGTATAAGAAGTTTAACAGATTTATGGTGTGACATTTTCTGGGAATCCAGGTGCAAAGGCAGCCCACGTTCAGCCATCCTCTTTGTGGGGAAACAAGTTTTCAATTGCCAAATCGCTCTATCTGAGGTTGGGTTAACCACATTGTTAGTTATCTGACATATTCGATGTAAAAACGAGGTAAATTAAATAGATACATTTGGGTCAAAAGGATAATCAAAAATTATGATTTTAACAAGAAACATTTAGAACATATATTTTGAAATATTCAATTTCAGATTTCGTATTAAATTATCCTCTACGATACCACCGCATATCTGCGGCAGCTGGGCTCATTAAAATAGACTGCCGCCGCAGATCTGCGGCGATGGTTCCATGATACTAAATACAAAATTTCTTCTGTGCGGTCTATTTTAATGGTTAGACAGTTTAGGCACGGTCTACGGGATAGTCCACCGCATATGTGCGGCGCTTGGTCTGTGGCTAAAACGATCACTGACGTCACTAAAATGTTTTAAGTACATTTTTTTAAATGTATTTTTGAAAGTAATATTCTCTTAACGTATTTGAGATATTTTTACAGAAATATTCATCAAATCTCTCATATGACATATTGAAAAAAGTTTATTGTGTAAGAAAAATTTATAAACATTTGCATTTTGTAAACTTGTAAAACATCATAATTATACTACGTAAACGAATTGTAAACAACTCTTTTTGTAAACTAAATATTTTAATATAATATTTTTATGTATAAGCCGTATTTTATTTTCCGTTTTCCCAAAATTTATGTCTAAAAATAAGGTTATATTAGTGCCGACGCTAACATGCGTCACTTATTATCTGACCATGCACCGCAAATGTGCGGCGCTCAAAAATTTACCAAAAATGAAGAGAAAATTGTATATATATTTTTATTTCATGAAACTAAGATATTTTGAAGTGTAAAAACTAATTTTAGACGGTTTCTATTTGTGGTCTATTTCGTTTTTCTATTTTTTGTGGCATCAGTCACAACCACTACAGGGAAGTCCATGATTATTTTGGTGGGCTGTGGGATTGGCCTGACCGTCGCATATATGCAGAGGCTGGTAGCTGCGTTGTAATGTAAGGAAAAACTATTGTAAATTGTAAGTCAGGATTTAATTAAAAAATATCAACTACTAGTGTCAACAAAAATGTAAACAAACATTCTTTTTTGTATAAAAAACATCTGGTTATAAAAACATATGTAATTAATTCATTATTTGAAAGAGACTGTAAGTAATATCAACACAGTAGCGAACGTGATAAATTGGTTTTAAATGTGTTAACATTACCTTTGGTAAAACTTTCAGCAGTAAAACGTACTACGTTCAGTTCATAGTAGCAAAACTCCAGAATGATGTGCAGAAGTAATTGTCAACAGAACGACGTGGGATGTACGATGTAAGATGCAAAACATATATTGCTTTTGTGGAAACGATTTATTGGTAGAAGACGAACCATAAAGTAATATTTACTGGCAAGGCAACTCATCTCAAACTCATTACTTTGTTACTTGAAACTGTTTAACAGACCAACTTTAAAGACTTTAAGAACTTTAAAGATGTTGGGTTGTATGATTTACATTATGGTTTAAGATGAAATATGGATAACAATAATGCGATACAGGCTCTTAGGCTTTTTCATATAGAACTGCTTCAAATATACAAAGAGACTTTGCTTTTCATGAAGAAATAGTCTTTGTTTATACAAGAAACATTTAGAACATATATTTTGAAATATTCAATTTCAGATTTCGTATTAAATTATCCTCTACGATACCACCGCATATCTGCGGCAGCTGGGCTCATTAAAATAGACTGCCGCCGCAGATCTGCGGCGATGGTTCCATGATACTAAATACAAAATTTCTTCTGTGCGGTCTATTTTAATGGTTAGACAGTTTAGGCACGGTCTACGGGATAGTCCACCGCATATGTGCGGCGCTTGGTCTGTGGCTAAAACGATCACTGACGTCACTAAAATGTTTTAAGTACATTTTTTTAAATGTATTTTTGAAAGTAATATTCTCTTAACGTATTTGAGATATTTTTACAGAAATATTCATCAAATCTCTCATATGACATATTGAAAAAAGTTTATTGTGTAAGAAAAATGTATAAACATTTGCATTTTGTAAACTTGTAAAACATCATAATTATACTACGTAAACGAATTGTAAACAACTCTTTTTGTAAACTAAATATTTTAATATAATATTTTTATGTATAAGCCGTATTTTATTTTCCGTTTTCCCAAAATTTATGTCTAAAAATAAGGTTATATTAGTGCCGACGCTAACATGCGTCACTTATTATCTGACCATGCACCGCAAATGTGCGGCGCTCAAAAATTTACCAAAAATGAAGAGAAAATTGTATATATATTTTTATTTCATGAAACTAAGATATTTTGAAGTGTAAAAACTAATTTTAGACGGTTTCTATTTGTGGTCTATTTCGTTTTTCTATTTTTTGTGGCATCAGTCACAACCACTACAGGGAAGTCCATGATTATTTTGGTGGGCTGTGGGATTGGCCTGACCGTCGCATATATGCGGAGGCTGGTAGCTGCGTTGTAATGTAAGGAAAAACTATTGTAAATTGTAAGTCAGGATTTAATTAAAAAATATCAACTACTAGTGTCAACAAAAATGTAAACAAACATTCTTTTTTGTATAAAAAACATCTGGTTATAAAAACATATGTAATTAATTCATTATTTGAAAGAGACTGTAAGTAATATCAACACAGTAGCGAACGTGATAAATTGGTTTTAAATGTGTTAACATTACCTTTGGTAAAACTTTCAGCAGTAAAACGTACTACGTTCAGTTCATAGTAGCAAAACTCCAGAATGATGTGCAGAAGTAATTGTCAACAGAACGACGTGGGATGTACGATGTAAGATGCAAAACATATATTGCTTTTGTGGAAACGATTTATTGGTAGAAGACGAACCATAAAGTAATATTTACTGGCAAGGCAACTCATCTCAAACTCATTACTTTGTTACTTGAAACTGTTTAACAGACCAACTTTAAAGACTTTAAGAACTTTAAAGATGTTGGGTTGTATGATTTACATTATGGTTTAAGATGAAATATGGATAACAATAATGCGATACAGGCTCTTAGGCTTTTTCATATAGAACTGCTTCAAATATACAAAGAGACTTTGCTTTTCATGAAGAAATAGTCCTTGTTTGTTGTGCTGTTGTCTAATTGGGGAGCTGGAGTTGTTGCTTCGGGGGCATCCTTCTATAGGATTCCTCAGACAGATTAAATATTTGTTTCTATTTTCCAGTAAAACATTAATAAGGTCCCACTATACTTGATATAGGCATTAACTTATCAGAGCAGAGAATGGTTTTTCAAATGAATATTTCAAATTACAGAATGAATAGTTCAATCACTTCAAGAAATCAAAAGTTCATATTTTTATGTTTAACACTAAATAATTTAGATTTTGTTGAATAGTTGATTGGAAATATAAAATCCACATTCATTAAAAGTTTAAATTCAATAAATTTTAAACATCAAGATATCTGAAAATTTGCAAGTCTGCAAGGTAATGATAATAGAAAATACTTGCAAATATCATTTTGTAAAAAGATAAATATTAAAAGAAAATTGTTTTACAACTTTGCCCCATCTTAAAAACCGAGTAACTCGGATGCAAAGCATCACGTTGTCAGCCTGGGTGCAACTCTCGTTGAATGTACATACTGATATGGTAGATAATATATGTACATTTTATCAAACTTTATCAAAGTGCAAATAGATTTATTTTTTTAATAAATGAATTTCACATACACTCGTCTTATAAACAACTTCGTATTAATTATTTTTCTTACCCTCGTGACAAAATCAAATGAAATATCTTAAAAATATATTTTGGAATAGTTGTTATTCTAATTTTGTTCAATACCGATAAATCTATTCTACAAGGAATAAAAAATATTATTTCATTTCAAATGGCCTTAGAAGAACTTAGGAAATGGCGCACCTTAAATGATAAATATAAATGAAAATGTGAATGCAATTAAACTTTTTTCAATTTAATGAATATGTTCTTTTAAAGGTTACTCATGTTTAATTCTTAAACACAAAAAAGGATGTGAGGAGATTGGGAAGTATATTTGTATGCTTAAGTGAAAGCACGCAAAATATGTAAACACTTATTTATCAGTGAAATTTATAAAGATTTTCGTAGAACAAACACACGTTAGGGTCTTGTTAATGTTTATACATCCTGCATCTAATTATTCGAGAATTTCAGGTTGTTCTGTTTATATATTCACACTTAAAAAAAATGAAAATAGGATTCTGATATTTTATTTAAAAAATTAGATTCTATAGTTAGATTCTATGGATTCGTGAAAATAGTAATAATAAAGTGTTCCAACCCAACTATGGCTGAAATAGGTAGTGAGTAAAAATATAGAAAAGGAATGCTTTATTTTTGTTTAATTTTATTAACGGATCAAAGAGGAGTGAAATCCTCATACATAACTGTTGGTCGGTCGCTCAGTATAGTGTAGTAACGATTTCATTGACCGACGATTACGTTCGCAAGAAGCCTAAGATCGACTTCAAACTTTCACAGTAGATTTTATGCGTAGTTTGTAAGGTCAAGTTTGTTTCTGAAGTTATTCTGTTAAGCATTAAAGTAATGAGACGTAATTTCATTTCTCATAAGATATGCATTGTGGACTGGAAATAACGGTGCTTAAGGCTACGTTGAAAGGTGCCTGAGTTGATTGTTGTCAGACATAAAACTTGTGTTATGGAAACTATTTTCTGCCTGTTGTACTGTAACTGCACTAATTATTATACAGTTTTTATTTATAAACTATTTTCAAATAGGTTATGAATACTAGAAAGATATAGTCTGTATTAATAAACAATAATAAAAAATTAAATATTTACTGAAATAATAACATTTGTAAAATATACCAACTGGTAATCAAATGAATGGAAAAACCTAATTTTTTTCTATGTAGTTAATATGTGTGATTTTATAGATGTGTTATTTTTTATTTATTTATTGTTCAATAGCGTGTAACTATTATTATCTGGTTTATGTTGCCGTGGAACAAGCGTACTCCTAGTAGTATAACAAATGAAGTATTATTTATTAATCAACTTAAAATTGTTTTGGTAAAATAAATAAATATAATTGAAACTCTATAAAATATATAGGATTTTACCAAAATGAAGGGAAATGAAAATCTACAAGTTGCTCTTGATAAAAAAACAATACAACGCGGAGGCAGAGTTTCACTTCTCTTATAAAACTATCCGAAATACTTGGAAAGAATATCAATAATATTGGGATTCTGTAACGGGTCGGATAAGCTTCCAACAAGAATGACAAAAGATATAAGCTAATGTATTGGAGGGAAAGAATGTAAAGATTTTTTCAAAGAGTGCTTTGTTCTTCTCTACAGTAACCCAAAGAGAAAATGTATATTCAACCTGCATTAATAAAAGCTTTATATATATAAAAAAAAAAAAAAAAAAAAAAAAAAAAAAAACACACACATTTATGTTAACTTATTTACAGCTGAATATATTTGAAAGAAATATATCACTGGCTGAAGAAATAAAGAGCTTCAATACACTACATAAAATAGGTATGCCATAAGAGAAATACAGCTATGTATTACCACAGAAATGTATGTGATGATTTATGTAATATGCTTCGGATATTAATATTTAATATAAAGTGTCAATTAGTAGGGTTTACCTGAGCCAATTTTCTTAGACTACAAACATTCTTCAGAATGTGTAATTATGTTTGGGGACTGTTTCATTGCACTTCAAATATAACATACAATTTATACTCAGTTTATAGTTTTTCAACCAAATATATTTCTGTACAACCATTTGAAAATTAAAATTTTAAATATTAAATGTTATTCCGTCATAAAGATTTTGTTTTAAATCTGCTAAGACTATACTAGAGGTGAAAACATGTATTCATTAAAGTGCATTTAGACATGTTAGATTTATCTTATACAATTTATCTTATGGATCACAATTAATTTCTTGTTACAAGCTGTTGAGAAAAAACTGATTATGCAACAAAATGAGCTCTCAAATTTCGTCTACGGACAAATTTGCTATTTAAATCACTTACGGACAAAAATCAATGGAATTAAATATTTATTTATAAAGTCAGTTACCACAAAAAATTTAAAACTATTCTCAGAAACTTTAAAACACTAGTTATGTATCATTGTTAAAAAAGATAATTTATATAATATATCCTAGATATTTGTTATACAAAATGTAATAAATATTTTACATTTACCAAGAATATTTACCAAGAAATATTTTACGTACCAAGAAGTGTGAGTTCCTAATATAATTTATAGCATTACTTTTAAATCTGTAAAATGTAGGGAAAATATTAGTTGAAGGAACCGTGTTGTGCGGGTTTATAAATATATGACCAAAGGTAGTTCTGGGGGTCCTCCCAACACTTAACTGTAACTGTAATGGAAATGTTAACTGCAATGACCCTAAATTTAGGGCTTCTTGAACTGCAGGTAACTGGTCAGGTAAAGGCCAATAAGGGCCGAAGAGATAATTATCTAACCACTAAACTTTAGGCTGAGAAATTGTCTTCTAGAATTCACTGCAAATGCTAAAGAACTAAGATAAGTCGTTCTTATGGAGATAAAACACTGATAATTTGTATATCTTCAAAGTACTAAAATGTGTCTTTAGTGTAAGAAATTATTATTATTATTTTTTTTAGTTAGTAAAATAGTGCCATTGTTTAAAAACAAAGAAAAAATTCAGCAAAATTAAAAAAATAAGAAAATAATAGGAAAATATAAAAATAATAGGAAAGTATTGGGGGTTATGACATAAAGTTTGAAATATACATCAGTGCATTAATTTAATAATATATCTTAACGTTGTTCTTTTTAGAGATTTAAACTAGATGTGTAAAATTTTTACCTTTAAGATCATATTTTACCATAGAATATCGGTTAGTTTTAAATATATTTTATGTACATACAATGCATATGAGGGTAAAGATAAGGAAAAACCTCTTTATTGGATTATAAAAATTAATGAAAGTTTGTTTTCCTTTCTGTATTGAGATCAATTTGCATGATTGAAATTTTTTACGCTTGAAGGCCTTTTTTGAGTAGACTATGTTTATTCATTATTTGCCCAACATCGTTTTTTAATGTCATCTTCAAATTGTATTCAATTATTTGGATTGCTGTTTTATGAAAAATAATTATCTTCTCTTAACAGAGATTTTAAGTTAATTGACTTTCATCTTGTTGACTAATGGTCTTAAGAGCTTTTTTGGTTAACCATAATTTAGTTGTTACTTTAGTTGTTACCTAATTGAGGTTGAAACTATTACACTGTAACACAATGACTTTAAATTTTCTTTTAAACAATTAACTTTATAAACATTACCATAAGTTTGCAGTTGATTAATTTGCAGTTATTATATTGAAATATAAGATTATGATTAAAAAGGATACACTTCAGTTATAAACTTGTTAAAAAAACTATAGACTATTTTACGATGATTTTGTCTAAGGAATATTAAAAAAATTATTATCAAAAGGAAAGTTGTCAAGAGGCTCATTTAAAGTGGTGGTGTTCAATAGAATAACTTATGGTTCTTAAAGGTTCAATAAAGAAAATAGTTACATAGGATGCAGGCTTAAGATTAATTTTCCTAGTGTTTAGGCCTAGTTCACTTGGATTAAACTTTTAATAACATACGAGTACTGTATGTTTATATAATATAATCTATAGCTAAAAAACTTTCGATTTAAAAAGGTATATTGTTCATATCCATTGTAATAATTTTGTGGTGATTTCTCTTAGAACCATTGAATAAAAACAAACTAAATAACAACTTTTCTTGTGAAAATATAATTTTTTGACGAGATAGTGCTTATAAAATTACTGTCACAGAACATAATTAATTACCATTGATAAGGGTGAAATGTTGTTTAAGTTGAATAAAATCCTATTACTTGTTTGTATAGAATCTAGTGAGGTAAATTTATAACTTATAAGTGCACACGTAGTTCGGAGTTTCACCCCACGGCGCTACCACTTAAATCACAAATCAACATGTCTTAGAAGCTTAGGAGAGTAATTAGTAACTAGGGTGATCACATAACCGAGATCTATATTCTCAATATATACACGTACTTTCCGAAACTAATCAATTATTTACTATAATACTATGATTACCTGTAAATGATTGACTGAAAAGTACTGTTCGATAATGTAGGCATGTATTTTCATGTACCTTTCTGATAAGCTGAGTATAAAATATAGTTATAATAAACACATATGTTTATTACCAGCAGATACTTAATATTTTAAAACTCATTATAATAAACGTTCATCATCGATGATATAAATATTGATTTATAAAAAAGTACACACTCAACTTTTCACGTAGTAAAAATATTAGTAGTGTTAATTACATTACTGTAATATTTTTCTGTCATTCTACAATTTTTTGTTATTTAACTGAAAGATAATGTATGTTTTACAAGTTAGCTAAATCTCAAATCAATGTACAAGTACCAGTCTATCAGCTCGAACTTATTTTAATTTTTGTTTTCTTGTTAATACTGTTTTGACATGTTTTTTCCCTCTTTTGTCCTTCCAAGCATAAAACATAATTGTAACCAACAAAGGAAGTGTTGATGGTACCGACTCCAAGTACTTCGAATCGCACCCACTTTTTTCCGTAAAACAAATAATGATATTAACATTTATCAAGATAATGTTAAATCTTAGTGAGCTGGAAGCATTTTTTCAATAAATTTGGTATTTAAATGCACTTAAAAATCTTCCTTGCATATCTTTGGTAAATTATACATTTTTTTACTAAAACACGTACAAAATTACAATTGTATTCTCATTTGTTCAACCACTAATAAACTAATATTTTTTTAATGTAAGTTATGATGAAACTTCACTACTGGATTCACATCGGGCATGCGACGATATTACATAAATCCTGTCCCAGCCAGAGGACAAAGCTTGCAAATTAACAGTGCTTAATTAATGCGAAGCTTGGATTTCGAGCGTGTCACGACAAGATACGTTATTGCCTACAGTGCTGACGAAGATAAACAACGTCATTAGTCGATAGTAACTAACAGAAGGTATATTAACAAGAAAATTGGACAAATAAGTGATTAAAAATAATATTTAACTTAAAAAAAATAAAGGTACTGACGAATCAAAAATCTTGATTACTTATTTTTTGTTTAGGATTAAAGATTTCATTACATAATAATACTAAAACTTTCAGTTTAAGTAGATTATCTCAAGTATAACATAAAATTGGATTCCACTAATTTTGTTTTATAATATAATTGTATGGAAAAATTTATCTGCCATTGACATAATTTCTTAGGTTTTATTGGAATACTTAAAAATCTAATAGTTTCTTTATGACTAATTAAAAAAAAAAATATTGTAACTAAACTTTATGCCGTTAAAAATATGTTCTATTTGAGATGGTAAAATTAATTGTAGTCATATTGAATTTACTAAGATCTGTATTGTGGTAATTATGAGTTTTCTTCAGAAATATTATAGTGTCATATATGTATAGAGCACAAAAAGTCATTAGTTTTTAGCCACTGGTGGAAATTCCTATACACAATCAACCTTTGTTTTAATTTGAAAACTGTTTGAATTGCAACTTTTTGCAAAAAATACATTTTTAAACAAGAGCGTCCCATTTTCAAAAATTGCTAAAACATACATATTTTTTGAAACGACAATGATATAAGCTTATATAAATAACTTATATACTTATAACTTTGTAACTTATATAAATATATAAACAGTAATATATAACTAATTCAAGGTATGAAAGTATAATAAATAGTAAAACATTAGGCGATTTACGTAACCTTAACTGTCGACTTTTTAATCTAAAAATTGGTGATTAATAGTAATAAAATGTTAAATATAAATAAAAGATATAAAATATCCTTAACATTTTATATTGTGATTGTTATTTGTGCTTTTATGAGTGTGTGTTGTAGTTTTTTTTGTTTTGTTTTGTTGTTTTGTTTTGTTTTTTTTTTTTTTTTTTTTTTTTTTGATTTTACATAATGGTCGCTTTGTGATGCCGTTGAAACAGTAATTGCTGCATAAATCAAAAACTGCGAACAGCAAGACGCGGAGAAGCGGGAAGCTGTTGTCGCTCGAACGCTGTCGGGAGGATGCGAAACCTTGTGGCACTGTTATTGAAAAACTTTACCCATAAACATTGTAAACCTTGGAATGTCATTGTTAAGTGTTTTTGTTTACAAATATGCAAATTTTGTAATAAGAGAATCTAACCTCATAGTAGTTAAAACTATGTTTTAAGTAACCTAAACTTATTCCTCTTTACCGAAAACATATTAAATTAAATATCGTAAAACAAAATAGTTACTGTACTTCATTAAATGATAAAATGAATCAAACTAATTTAAACACAATGTGTATCATTGTTATGAAATTTTCCATAGAAACACTGAGAACTAAAGAATAAAAATTAATATAGTCTTAAGAGAAAAGTATTTGTTAGGACTGTATTGTAAAAAAGTAGAATACTTAAATTACTTACAATTATTTTATTGTTTGTCTGTACCTACCCCTAAAAAATGTAATATATTGTACCATATCAATTAAATAAAACACATTTTCTTTAAAGAGATAGGTTTTACAAGAATTATCTTGAGCATCATAAAAAACAAACACCTGGAATGCACACCCTTTAAAATTGAAAATAAAAATCCATGTAATGACATTCCTAAACAAGACTCTCTAACACAAAAACTATGATTAAAAACGGCGTTTAAATTGTGTACACAATATAAAACTCTCATAAATAGGGGCTTTACTATTTAAAAATATCGACTTACCAACAAAAACTACGATTTTGAGAAACTGGGTTGAAAGTTTTTTAACATCAAAAGTTTTCACTTTTAGTCACTAAGACTTATACAGAAAATAATTTTGTTATCTTCAGCTCTTCAGGAGACGAGACTTTTAAGACACATAGGATTATGCTATAAAAACAAATGATATATTTTATATTTCCCAAATTTTTTTCCTTTAAATCAAATTACTTCATATTCTCATCCCATTATATTATAGTATAAATTATTGACGATGTATAACTAAAATACAATATTAAGTTTTTATTTCTTCTTAGAAAATATCTTAATAGTTTTAAATATAACGTACACCAAAAATAATAAACCACATCATAATAATGCAGAGACTTTTTATGGCTTTTGGTAGTTGATGAAAACTTTATAAGAATTATAAAAAGATATATCATAATAAAAAACATGCATAAATATAATAAATTTTTATATCATAGTTTTTTTAAACTTTCTGATATATTCCAAGTGTAGACCAAGATTAAATTAAGGAGATTTAAAAGCCTTCCTTAAGCTGTTGACAACAATGACAAGGACAACAAAAGAAAACACAAAATCCTCATTCCCACTTTTGCTAAAAGAACAAAACAATCCCGCCGCACTCTGTTGATCCAAATTAAAAATTTTCATAAAGTATAATACGGTAAAAGATTATAATTACTATGATTTTCTTGTTTTGAGATTTCCGAAATGCAAGAATTTATTCTAGTATTAAAGTAATTTTCATACTTGTTTGCGAACAAATGATTAATTGTTTATCGATTTATAGTTAATAAAAATTATTCTATGAAATATAATAATACTAATCCTTGGGTTTATGTTAAGATTTCTTCATAGTTGCCTAATAACTTTACCTTATAATACTTTACCTTAACTTCACCGTATAATATGAAATATCATATACAATGTTTTTGTTCGTCGCAAAAGTGAAACTAATACTGTTTGCAAGTTTCAATGTCTAGTCAAGAAATACTTCCTAATAATACTTTTGTCGCTTTTATTTTCTTATATGTTCTTAATGTTGATGATATAATTTTAACTACTTCAATAATAATAAAATAAAAAACCCTGTATAATCACATGGAAATATTTTTAACTGTCACAAGCGTAACAATTTTTTATTATACTTCATGCAAAACAACAGTTTTCTGGTAAATATGGCGTTTTCTGTACAATTTTAAAAGAACTACGAAAACCATGTATGATTTTTTTCTATGTCCTTACCTCAACAGTTTTTTGTTCAAAGCCAAAACAAGTACTAATCGAAAACAAACAATTTTAATGTAAACAAAAATTGACTTACGCTCTGAATTTTTAATTGAAGATATTGACATTTCATTCATTCCACACTTACATGCCATCTGTGATATCTTAATTAAGATGGAAGTCAACTACTGCATATACAAATGGTTGACTTGACTTCTTTCCTTTCACTCCTGCACGGAGCATAGGGCCTCTATGAAACAACGCCATCGGACTCGGTTGGCAGCCAAGGCTCTCACTTCCCTCCAGCTTTTCCCTGCATCTTTTATTTCTTCGTCTATTGTTCTTCTCCAGGTCATTCTTGGCCTTCCTCTCCTTCTATGTCCCTGGGGATTCCAACTCAAGGCCTGGTTCTCAACAGCATCTTGACCTTTACGTAGAGTATGCCGAATCCACCGCCACTTGCGTCTCTTGATTTGCACATCTACAGGTTCTTCCTTTGTAGCATTCCACAGCTCTTTGTTAGAGATCACCTCGGGCCAGTATACTTGCAGCATTTTTCTCAAACACCGGTTGATAAAAACTAGCAGTTTTTGGGTTAAAGTTGAAGTTACCTTCCAAGTCTCACACCCATATAACAACACAGACTTAACATTACTACTGAATATCTTTAACTTTGTTCTGGTTGAAATGTCTCTAGTCTTCCACACTGGATAGAGCTGTACAAAAGCAGCATTGGCTTTTCTAATAAATTGAAATTACATCTTCAACAGCTCCTCCGGTTCCTGTTAAAACACTTCCCAGATATGTAAAACTGTCCACCTCTTCAATTTCTTCATTTAATATTCTGAATCTGTTGTTGTTTGCAATATTTATTCTCATTTATTTTGTCTTTTTAATATTTACTTTTAAACCTGTAGATTGTTCATTTTCCAAATCCTGCAACTTTCCTATCATGTAATCAAATCTATGGGACAAGAAACAAATATCATCGGCAAAGGCCAGTTCCTCAATCCTCTGTTGAAGACCCCAGGATATACCTCTAGCTCCTTTCTCTGAGATTTTTTGTAAAACCTGGTTTAGCACTATCAAGAAAAGAGTTGGTGACAAAACACAACCCTACCTAACTTCTAGCTTCACCTCCAGAGGATAACTTAGGTTAAAATTATGAATTACTCTACAATGGTAATTTGTAAACATGGCTACATTGTAATTGATTATCTTGTACTAAAAAACAGGTACCATTTGTAGGGCAAGTTTTTAGGATAAAGGATAATGATTTTTAAGTTGAGTATGGGGTTTTTAGTCACGAGGAGTCGACCATTCTATAACCCCTTAATGTTTACAGAGATTTTTGTAGCGTATCTACTAAAATCAACAATAATCAGCTGATAATCGTATATATGACCCAATCAGTTACATCTTTAACCTGTGTGTCGACATATTTATACCAAAGTGCAGCGCCCTTTGGCCTGGCGAGTGAGCGAAGCGAAGGAGTTACTCTTAAAAAGGAAGAGGGCTGTGAGCATAGCGAACGGTCAGCATTTTCTGATAAATTAACGTGAAGCTTAATAACTCTACCATACTCGGTGTCCCTGTTACTTAATGTTTCAACTGCCTATTACTTTTATATTTTTCAACACAAGGGAAAACAATGTTCATCGCTCGAACTGAAATTCTTTTTATTTTGCAATACAAAGTACGAGGAAGCAAACATTCTCCTGGCCTGAATCCTAAAACCAATGAATCATAGGTGAAAAGGAAAGAGTCTTGGCTGCCTTTTACTCCTGTTCTTTCAAAAAGGTCATTTCATTACTTTGAGTAACAAATTACCATTTAAATTTAGTTACTTTTGCTTTGACCTTTATGTAAAGTATGTTACTGTTTTGAATAGTATTTGTAGTGTTGCCTTTAAAAAGTCGTAAACTGAAAATGAAAAAAAAAATAAGTTGGACTCTTATAGTGTTTTATCCATTGTAAAGTTATAAAATATTATATTTTTATTTCTTCATGTAATTTGTGTATTATAATAAACACCTGGTCATTCATCAACATTATAAACAATATGAAACGATAGGTTATGTTAAACGATCTTTGTTTTATATGCTGGGTATCAAAAAAAACATGTTCCTTTTGATTTAAGAAACTAACATGAAGTTAGCCTTTGAGAGAAGTTTATCAATTACATTTAATAAACTAATAATTTAAGAAATTATTCATTTGTGAAACTCTTGATATTGCTTTAAGAAGATAAGAGGGATTAATTTTTACTGACCGTATGATGTTAGAAAATTAATTTATCATCACAAGACACAAAGAAATATCCTTAGTAACACGTACTTTAGTGACTTAAACCATGAGTGCAGCAGTAAATAGTTTGGAACCAATGAAGTGGTCTGATCCTATAATTATTTAAATGTATGGGTTCATTACATATTTAGATTTTTCAAACATTAAATAGTCGGAAGCAAACTTCATATTTAGAATTTTTTATTTTCTAAACAAGATCACTGGATCAGTGAGTGGTTTGAAATCCTAATGAGGTGTCGGGTTCAGTGAGTTGCTAAATCTCGTCCTCATCAATATGAACACTAGGCGATAGGAACTTTCCTCCCACACAACCAATGTGTGCAACTTGAAATGTATATAATGTTAAACCTATTTCCAAGATATTGCATTTACTTCTTGTTAATTTTACATGTTTTGGATCAAATAAATTGGCTTTTTGTATTTTAAATTGTAGCAAAAAATATATAGTTAGCTGCAAAAAAATAGGTACATAAAAGTTTTTTCATTGTTGCCAAATCCTTTCAAAAATGTATTTTTAACAAAACTGCAAGTGACACATGGTCAATGTATGTAGAACCCAATAACAAATCCGAAAGAAAGTTAAATAAAATTTTCTCCCTAGAATCCAAAGCAAAAAAATGCTCTGTTGCTGTTATTATCTTAACCAACTGTCATGGAAAGTGTTACCTTCTACTTGTAAAATGTCTAAATAAGCACACTTCTTAACAAAAAATCTGAATAAATAAATAATAAATTTATTCCTCCGACAAAGTTTCACATTGTATGGGAATTTACAAAACAAATTTCAAGTTTTTGCACTTATTCACAATTTATAAATTTTTATTTTACAATTTTATCCACTCATTTTTTCTAAACTTTTTCTTAATTTTAAACTTATTTGAAATTTTTCTTATTTTTTTTCTTCCTACTTATTTCTTCTTTCTTCGTTCTTCATTACTATATTTGTTATTTTTAATTTATGTTTAATTTATTAATGGTCTACTGCTATATACGTTTTTCATTTTAACTCTTCCTTCCTTCCATGTCTCCTTCCAGTCCTTCCACGTCTCCTTCCAGGTCATTCGTTTTGCTCTTCAAAAATGTCTTAAGTTGGACCTCTCAAGTGCTACCCACGCACTTAATAATAACAAAATAATAACAAACTAATAAAATAAATAAAATAATAACAACCATCTACAAAAGTCTCCTAGCCATCAGTTTCCATTCAACCAATCAGTTGCATTCTTGATTTAAAAATGAATCGTGAGAGTGTATTTGTGTTTAGCCCTTCATTGTGTTTTCACCTTCTCATGGGGTGACATTCTGAAGGTGGTGAGGGGGGCTCCCCACACATTTTAAACTTCCATAGGGTTTTTATACAATTTACCATTGAAAAGTTTTATCTTCTTGACGATTTCCCCAGTGAAGCTATATTTTAGTAATAGGCAATTTTTACCCCGGTTACTTAAAATTCCACGGATCCGCATTCCTCGGTTTATATAGAACGCTTAACGTAATCTGCCGACTCACCCCCAACATGATGACGTCACCGGTCGAGCTCAACTCTGCTTATATCTCCTGCCTACGACCTCCTCTCAACCTCAGCGCTTCGTGAGGCGACATTTAAGCTATCACTTACTTTGGAAAAATAAACAAATTTGTAATATTACAGAAAAATTATGTTTTCGCAACCAATGATACCCATTATCCTTAACTAACATTTTTTTAAAGTACACTTTAGGTTATGTATATTTACATTTTGTCGTAATAGCATAAGTAGCTTGAGATCAGCAGTAACGGTTAATAATGTACTTTTATATTTTTATTATATTTTTTAACATTATTGATAGTATTTTTTTGTGTGCTAACATGAGTCTTTTTAAATTTTTGAAATTAAATACATTCGCTAGGAGTAGGGTGGTGGTTTTAGGTTGAAGACAAATTTAATAAGGATTTTTTGTTCTAGTAAGGCATAAAGTTTATTATTTTACAGTTATTTGAAAAGGTTAATAGGTTAAATGAAGGTACATAAAACAAATAAAGGTTTCCGCTCAATGAGGTTCACTTAAATTTGTTTTGTTCATTCCAAGTTAACATAAAAGCATACAAGCTAGTTAATATGAGACAACCCAAACGTTAATTTACTAACACTTACTAACATAGGGGTTTGAATATTAAGAATACCAGTTTAGAGCAATGCGCTTCATTGATCGAACTGGGTTGACATTCCAATATTTTGAATGCACTCCTACTAATATGTGTTTTTCGGTTATAATACTGTATTTATTTTTTGTTCAAGGTTCATTCTTGGTGATGGTGAGTTTATATGTTATTATTTAGTTAATTATTGCAGACATTTTCCATCACTGATTTTTCATCACTGACGTTTCGTGATCAGGAATCTGAACTGGTCTTCAGGTGGAAGAAATTCCTAGAACATATCAAAGTGATGTTCTTTGTTATATTCTAGGTCTTACTTAGATCTCGAAACGTCTTGAATTGGTTTGTACTTATCAGTGATGGAAAATGTCGGCAATAATTTACCAAACAATAACACTATTTATAATATTATACCATGTTAAACTATTTTTAGCTGCATGACATTTTTATGTAAATCTATATTTTTTAAGCACCAATTCGAGCTTCGACCAAAAATAAACCACTCTAGTAACAAGTTTCTCTGAAATGATGGGCTACTTCAAACAAAGAGAACAAACACCTTGGTGTAGAACAACGCTATTATTACAGCAAGATTTTTTCCAGGAAGTCAACATGTATGAATGAGTGGAATGAGTATCTCCAATAAATTGGTCAACAAATGTGTAGTGGGTTTTGTCTGGCAAACCTTTGTTGTTGAACCGTCCTTAACACCATACTTTTCTCTTTGTTAGTTGGTTTTCATTTTTGTATACCCACCAATGGATGTTTATGACAAAAAGTCGTATACGTTACAATTTATTAATTTAAGATGCCATGTAGGTTTATTTTAACGGATGTTACGTTTACTACATAATTACTGACAACGACCGCTGACAATATACCGTGACCACTGACCATGTATCATATTATGATACAGTCACGATCTCTATTTAACATCGCTTAGTGTTGAAAAAACTACAGATTTTGATTACCGTCAAACTATCAAACCTAGAATCATGACACACTAACTACTTGCAATTCACTCTTAAACGCACAATAAACGGCTAATGAAAGAACTCTTAATATGCGGCATTCCTGTAGGCAATTATTTTTAAATATTTCATTTTTCTCTCATGTTTACTAGCAATAACTTAATATCGGGTTTTCATAATCAAATACCATTGTTCTTAATATTCGACTTTATTCCTTAGTTCCTTTCTTCCTCCCATTAAGAGTTAAAATATTTTTCATTTAGTTACATTTTGAAACGTTCATTTCAGGGATGAATTATTCTTTATCATTACTTTACCAGCAACTATTAGAATTGTTCAATCGTCAACCTTATATATGTATATCATTTTGCTATACAATTTGCCTTAAGATTAATATTCTATATTTTTGATCATTCAATATAATGTGTGAGTAATTTTACAGATGTTTTAAAAGATTATATTTGTTTAATTTTAAATAAGGTTCAAAAAAATAAACATATAATTATTTATTTTATTTTAATTTCATTGTTATATATATATATATATATATATATATATATATATATATATATTTTGAGAGAGAGAGAGAGAGAGAGAGAGAGAGAGAGAGAGAGAGAGAGAGAGAGAGAGAGAGAGAGAGAGAGAGAGAGAGAGGCGGGAAAAATGCGTTACGCACATAGGTGGCCAGCCGGTAGTCTGGGGCTCCCCTAAAAATGTTTTAACAAACTAAAAAAAAACTCTTCTATTTTTAGGATTCTAACCTGGAATTGTTTATCAGATTACGTCAGCCTAGGCCTAAATTTGGCTTACGATCGTGGGGGTTGATAAATCCAGCCCCTTATCCAGCCGCTCGCTCAAGGGAACTGGGCCACTTCGAGGTCCAGATCGCTTTTATTTTCCAGGAGGATGCCTCGGACGAACTGTGATAAACAATCCCAGTTAGCCTCATTCTCAAAGATCTTTTGGCAGACCGAGTCAACCGAAAATGCTTCAAAAATTTGTGTGACCTCCAGGCGGGGCTCTTCCCAACGGAGGCAGCGGAAGAAGGTGTGTTCCGCAACGTCGGGAACGACTGGCCAATAAATGCAGTTCGGTGAACCGTTCATAGGCAAAGTTTGAGAGATCCGGGCCGATTACCGAACCTTGCGAGGCACCAGAATTGACTTTCGTGGTCTGCGTTCCGTCCCTTGTGTCGTAAATCAGGCTTCAAGACTGGAGATAATCCTTGATGAGACGCAAGAGATATGCAGGGACGCGAAAGGTGTTGCGAGGCGCATCTAACATATCGACCCACCTCACCACGTTAAAGGCATTATTGACATCAAGTGTCACAAGAAGCACTACTTGGCGAGAGAAATGGTTGAGGCTCTCCTCTCTCTTCAGAGCTCTCTGGAATTTGTTGATAGCTTCGAGCGTTGTTACAAGTTTGTAACCCAGGCCCCACGGGTCGGAGTCAACGTCGCGTCGTCATGAAGTCTCCTCCAGCTATTTGCCTTGCCCCTGTTGATTGCTTGGCGGAAAGATGTTCTCGCAGCCTTATAGGCCTCCGAATTACGAATTCTCTCTGCGGGAATTGTCGTTCTTGTGGCGGCTCTTCTAGTGCTTAAACATGTTCTTCTGAGTTCCGCAATCTCTTCAGTCCATGTTCAGTAGATGGGTTGTTTGTCGCATCGGGGTTACCTTCGCGGCATAGACTGGTCACAGGCCGAGACTATCAGTTCCATCGTGGATGTTACTGGTGCCTCGCCAGTATTCATCTGCGCTCCCCGAGAGATGACTTCGGTGAACTTGGCAATGTAAAATTTGTTGGTGTTCCACCGGCATGGCCCTTTCCGAGATGTAGAAACCCTATGATTTGCCTGACCATGCAGATCAAACACGAAAAACTGGTGGTCGCTACCCGTGTAGTCCTCCACAACTCTCGTGCCAGAGATCGTCGGAAGAAGCGACTCAGACGCAAAGGTGACGTAGAGGATCGTGCCTCTCTGCCCGGGGCGCCGAAAAGTCGGTGTGTCGCCCTGGGTGAGGACGACAAGACCGGACTTGGCGATGAAGTACAGGATGTATTTTCCCCTGGAGTTGGTAGAGGGCATTCCCCACTCAACGGCCATGGCTTTGAAATCGCCGCCAACAACGATGTGCCTCTTGGTGCTAAGAACGCACTCCTATAGGCTGTCTATATTCCGTCACGGAAGTCCTGGATGGCCTCGTTGGGGGTAAGGTAGCAACTGAATAGCAACTGGATAGTTAACTACTTCTGTGGCTGGAAATGTGTCTATTACCGGTCTCACACACCACTTTTTTCATAAATGTACACAGAAAAATTAAAGTAACACTATTAAAAACATCCCTAAAATTAAATAAGGAAAAATATGAATACAAAAATTACCAAAAAAAACTTATGACAATGACATTAATAAATAGATATATTATTAGGCAGTAAAATATATATCAGAATAGAAATTATTGGGGAAAATGTACCTAAAACCAAATTCTGTATTGGCACCATTAAAAAAGAAAGAAAAAAAACTATAATAAACAAAAAACAAGAACTGAAAAATACTAATTTACATTATGCATAATTGGATATAAGTAAAGTGAGAACGAAGAAGAGCTTCACATTTGTCCCACCCGATATTATTTGAATATCCAGTTGGTAATATGAACAAGTTTATGGCGAAAAACAATTTCGCATGAATTCCATTAACTATATATACATAAGTAGAGACTGATCAGTTAAAGCACCTTTTCATGAAAATCTCAAAGAGAGTAAATTTCCTCTTAGGGGTTGGGCGTGTGGAAATAAAGTTTGTAATTAAATTGAAGAAAGTTAAATTGAAGCTGTAAATCTATTCTCTGACTATTGGCCAGGTTACTTTGAGTAGTTTCATTTGGGTGTTTTATTACTAAAACTTTCTTCTTCCTTTATCTAAAGTGACCCAATGGTAAGAGTTTTTGCATACTACTAGATAGTAAGAAAACATTACTATGTATCAAATATTTTTTCTTAATTTCTTATTATTACAAAAGCATATACCTACATTTAAAAATTAACAAACCATGTTTTTTTCTTAGATTTTTTTTATTGGAGCATGATAAGTTACGCTTCATATACTCGCATTAATACGGATGATAACAATTTTAAGCTTTTAGTAATGACATATATACATGTAGCTGATAGTGCATTGGTAAAATATTTTTAATATTTACAACATATTGTTAACTTCAGCTATACTGATAGAATGGAAAATTAAAAAAATTATTCTCTATCAATCTACAAATTTTTAAACATACAAGTTCATTCTACTCATAACTGAATAATTTATTATTTTTTACCCTTAAAATAATAACTAGTTGTTGCCCGTCGATACTCGACGGATATAGCTCGATTAGTGGTAAATGAAACGCTATAATGGTACAAACATGTAAGGTAGTCCATAAAATGTACTTCTTTGAACTGCCATACCAAGAACAATAATATATTTTACAGAAAATACTACGATTTTAGTTGGAGCGACGGAAAAGTAGGCCTATTTCGTAAAACCAATAATGTTGCATCCTTGTACTTAAGTTATAGGCCCTACTCTTTAGTATTTTATAAACATGTCAATTTGATTGTTTAGGTAGGCGCAAACCTAATTAGCCTAAGGAAACCGTTCTATTAGGTTCAACAACATCAGAAATAAGTAGACCAATATCCACTTGTAGGCCTATTGGATAAATTGTTCTTAACAGTTTTTTCAAGAATTAGGAAAGGCCTAGGAGTGTTGTAACTTATGATGGTTCAACATAACAACTGAACAAATCTTAAGGAAAAAGTTCAATTTCCTTTTATTTGCCGATAACAAGTAATTCATATAATATCCAAACAAGTTGACGAATAAATAAGTACTTATTTCATTCACTAAAACTTTCTTAACATGAGCACACCAATTCTCTCTTTTATGTGTTGAAATAAATGGAGAAAGTTTGTCAAAATAATCCTGATTGTCTGTCAACTAAATTTACTGTCGTTAACTGTTTTGTAAGTAATTATAAACTTTTAACAAGCCTGTTGTTTTATTCTACTTGTCTGGATTTACATTTCCGGACTAACCAAACATTCATAGAAAAGAATAATGAGTGACGAGATTTAATTTTATATGTTTTCTAAACCACAATAATATTCAAAATTTATTATATGATTTTTTTAAATAAAGCTAAAGATATAATTCAGAATATTATAACACATTATTAATCACATATTAAGTTTGAGTTTAATTCTGTATTGAATTAATTATTTTATTTTTAAGGGTTTTGTACTTTATTTGGTAAACTCATATTTCTGGATTTTAGTTCTTGGATATTTTTCGAATAATTCAAAATGATATAACATGGTTAGAATCAAATTCGGTGTAATTATATTTTCGATAAGTTAGATACTTTGGGTAAACTTATATTAAACTATTTTTTGTTCAAAAAGCATTGAAAATATTTTTTAATTTTAATTTGACAAATTATTTAACAATCATGATACAAATTTCACTGTTGATTGTAAAAATGTTGGGATCAGAATTCCGAAACTCATAGTAATAATCGATTTACTTAAATCTTACATGTACTTCCTTTCATAGGAATGCTCAAGAAACCAATTTAGATATACTTCATCAAGTATGACTTGAAACACTTGAGAATTAAGTCCAATTAGATGAATATCTAAATGATAAATATATAAAGACCAGGTAAAGATACACTATATAAACACTGTCAAATAAATTTTGTTTTAATTTTTTTAGTACTTAATAAAAGAATGAGCATTGCTTTATTTGTTGAATATATATTTAAGACCTTCAATAACAATGGAAAACAGCTCTTACACATTGATACCGTCGATTTCAAAGAATGAGACAAGTCTCAGTACCTTAGATGCAAGGGCCGAGGAATAAAGGACCTGGAATATCGACTAACCCAAGTTTATTAACAAACGACTTTAAAATTCATATAAACAAAACACACCTGTGAATGGATCCATCCCAAAGCATAGTACATGCAATCTCTAAAATGAAATAAACAAATCTATCTTAACCTAATATCAGAAATTCACTGGTCTAGCGCCAATTTACAAAGGCAACCCGGTAATTTATATTTCCTATATACTTGAATTAAAGAAAATTCAGAAATAAAACTAGTTTTGAGACTTTAAAAGCTACGTTAAAGAAAATGCAAAATGCACACAATCCTTTAATTTACAGTTCCCACAAAAAACAATCTCGAGCCCAACTAAACTAAGTTTATTCATAAAAGTTTTGACAAATTTGCTCAACCAAAAATTTGTGTTTTAAAGGTTTATAAAATTTAATTACAAAATCAATTAATAGAAATACTACAAAGATTTAAAATATCTATTACTATGAAATTTAATAAGTCCTACAAAACAATTTAAATCATTTTTTTTTTTTTTTTTTTTTTTTTTTTTTTTTTTTGAGGGAGAGGCGGAAAAATGCATTACGCACACAGGTGGCCAGCCTGTAGTGTGGGGCTCCCCTAAAAACGAGTTTACCCACTAAAAAACCTCCTCTACTCTTTAGGAATCTAACCTGGAATTGTTTGTCACATTACGTCAGGCTAGGCCTAAATTTGGCTTACGCCCGTGGGGCTCGCTCCTTATCCAGCCGCTCGATCAAGGGATCTGGGCCACTTCATGGTCCAGATCGGTTTTCTTTTCCAGGAGGATGCCCCGGACGAACTGTGACAAACAATCCCAGTTGCCCTCATCCTCCAAAATCTTTTGGCAGACCGAGTCCACCGAAAATGCACCAAAGATTTGTGTGGCCTCCAGGCGGGGCCCTTCCCAACGGGGACAGCGGAAGAATGTGTGTTCCGCATCGTCGGGAACACCCGGGCAATAAATGCAGTCCGGTGAACCGGTCTTTCCCATACGGTTCAGGTACGACCGAAAATAGCCGTGACCTGTCAAAAATTGGGTCAGGTAGTAGTCCACCTCCCCATGCCGCCGTTCCACCCATGGTTGGACCTGCTTGATAAGTCGCGCAGTCCATCGTCCTCGGGTGTCGTGCTCCCAGCTGTGTTGCCACTGCTGGTAGGTTCGGGAGCGCTCTTCTGTTCTTGCCGTGTCCTTGCCGATCTCGCCTTGTCTCTGATAAATCGCTTTCCTCTCCCCTGCCAAGAGCTTGACAGGGATGACTCCGGCGACCACCAGGACGGCAGGCTCGGACACTGTCCGGTAGGCGGAACACACCCGGAGCGCAGCTTGACGCTGAACCCGGGCGAGTCGCAACCTGTAGCACTCCTTATCTAGAGCGCCTGCCCACACCTCTGCCCCGTAAAGAAGCACGGACTGGACCGCGGACATCAACAGACGTCTTCTGCTGGATCGGGGACCCCCGACATTGGCCATCAGCCTACTAAGGTAAGTCACTACCTTAGCGGCCTTGTCCGCCGTACGGAAGATCTGATCCCTCCAGCTTAACTTGGTGTCCACCATAACCCCGAGGTATTTGGCGGCACGAGTTGATGTGACCACCTCCCTTCCCACTCGAAACGGGACGACGGTGTCGATCCTCTTCTTCGTAAGAATCACGATCTCCGTCTTACTGAGAGCAAGTGAGAGACCGTGATCGGACATCCAGTTGTTGACCACCCGCATAACTCGGTTCAACTTCAGTTGGGCCAGCTCAACGTTGCGTGCAGCAATGAGAGCTGCGACGTCATCGGCGTACCCAACCAAAGTGGTTTCCTCAGGCATCTCGGACCTCAGGAGGCTGTCATAGGCAACGTTCCAGAGATCCGGGCCGAGTATTGAACCTTGTGCGGCACCAGAAGTGACTTCCATCGTCCGCGTTCCGTCCCTCGTGTCATAAATCAGGCTTCGAGAGCGTAGATAATCCTCGACGAGCCGCAACAGATATGCAGGAATACGAAAGGTGTTGCGAAGCGCATCCAACATATCGACCCACCTCGCCGAGTTGAAGGCATTCTTGACATCAAGCGTAACAAGAAGCACTACTCGGCGGGAGAAATGGTTGTGGCTCTCGGCTCTCTCCACAGCTCTCTGAACTTCGGTGACAGCGTCGATCGTTGACCGTCCCTTTCTGAAGCCGTACTGACGGGGGCATAAGTCCCCGGCAGCTTCCACGGCAGAAGTCAGGCGGGAACGGATCAGCTTCTCGAACAGCTTCCCAGCCGTGTCCAACATGCAGAGAGGCCTGTGGGACGACGGCAGCTCGGGATCACCTTTGCCCTTGCTGATCAGTACAAGCCTGGCTGTTTTCCAGGGAGCCGGAAACACCCCTTCTACCAAACAGGCATTGTACATTCTCAACAACAAGTCAGCGTTGATTAAAAATACTTTCTTTAAAGCCTCACTGGGAATCCCATCCGGGCCAGGAGCCTTGTTGCTCTTCAGGGAGAGAACGGAGGTTTCCAGCTCCTCGAAAGTGAAAAGTGGAACGTCCTCTACCCGTCCGAAGTCAACCGGCGGTCGCTGTGGATGTTCAGGAAACAACGCAGCGACGATCCTCCCCATGGTGGCGCCCTCCATGATGGAAGGTGGAGAGCGGGCGCCGAGTTTCTGTGTTACAAGTTTGTAACCCAGGCCCCACGGGTCGGAATCAACGTCATCACGAAGTCTCCTCCAGCTATTCGCCTTGCTCCTGTTGATCGCCTGGCGGAGAGATTTTCTCGCAGCTTTATAGGCCTCCGACTTACGAACTCTGTCTGCGGGAATTCTCGCTCTAGTGGCGGCTCGTCTAGTTCTTAAACATGTTCTTCTGAGTTCCGCAATCTCTTCAGTCCACCAGTAAACGGGTTGTTTGTCGCGTCGGGGTTTCCTTCGCGGCATAGACTGGTCGCAGGCCGAGACGATAAGTTCCATCGTGGATGTTACTAGTGCCTTGGCTCCAGCCTCACCAGGATTCCCCTGCGCTCCCCGAGAGATGACTTCGGTGAACTTGACCACGTCCAGTTTGTTGGTGTTCCACCGGCGTGGCCCTTCCCGAGATGCGGAAACTCGACGATTTGCCTGATCATGCAGGTCAAACACGATGTATTGGTGGTCGCTACCCGTGTAGTCCTCGACAACCCTCCAGCCAGAGATCCTCGGAAGGAGCGACTCAGACGCAAAGGTGACGTCAGGGATCGTGCCTCTCTGCCCGGGGCGCCGAAAAGTAGGTGTGTCGCCCTTGTTGAGGACGACAAGACCGGCCCTGGCGATGAAATCCAGGATGTATTTCCCCCGGGAGCTGGTAGAGGGCATTCCCCACTCGACGGCCCTGGCGTTGAAATCGCCACCAACGACGACATACCCGGTGGTGCCGAGAACGCACTCCTCTAGGCTATCTATCTTGTCGCGAAAGTCCTGGACGGCCTCGTTGGGTGTGAGGTAGCAACTGAAGATAGTCACGTCCCTACACCGAACCCAGACGAATCCTCGGCCGCGCCCGTGACTCCGCACCAAGACATCCTGTGTATTACGCGCCCAAAATGCAGCAGTACCGAGGCTGTCGGAGATCCAAATGTTTGGGTCTCTGTCCCGATACTGTTCGCTGATAAGGAGCGCGTCAGCACCAAGTTCTCGGGCGAGCTGATCTAGAAGGTTATCAGCTCCCCAGGATCTATGAAGATTGGCCCGGAGGATGCGAATTACCGGCCGCTGCCTTTTGCCTGTTCAAGTGCGGCTCTGAAGGCACCGCACTGACCAGACCCGGGTAAGTGACCGAGGGCACTGGAGCCTGAATCCTTGCAGAGGAAGCAGGATGGGCTCGAGGAACATTCCTTGCGTTTGTGGCCCTGGCCTCCACACTGGAAGCAGTTGGCACTCCTGTCGGGCCCGTTACAGTTTCGGGAGGATAGGCCGAAACCGAGACAGCGGAAGCATCTCGAAACTACCACCCTCCGTTTGAGCCTGCAACTGACCCAACCGACTCTGAGGTGCTGAAGGCTAAGCAGCTTATTGGCGTGCTTTTCGCCCATCTCAGCAACAGCCATCCTGAGTTGACTTCGGTTAGGCTTTGTCAGCCATACCCTCACTCCATCAGCCGGTATCTCCGGGAGTGCCACCTGGATCGCACGGGTCACCTCATCTTCGGTGGAGAGGGCATCAAGGTCCCGAATCTCGACCGAACATTTCGGTTCTAGGGCCTTGATGGAGCCTTTGTCCCCAAGTGCAGTCTTGAGGGAAGCGGCAAAACCGATCTTGTCACTCGACTTCCCCAGTTCGAGGAGGACATCCCCGTTCTGGGTTCGCCGAATAGACTTGATAACGGTGTCGGTCTCTTCCGGTTTGGCCTGCGATCTAATCTGACCCAGAACATCAGCAAAAGATCGCCCCCCTAAGGGCTTGATCAAGATTCCCTCCGTCCTGGGCTTCTTAGGCCTGGGTTGTTTAGGCTTTCTGACAGACTTGCCAGAGGCCTCCCCCACCGGGTTTGAGACTTGCGTCCGCTCCACCCTCGACGCACTTTTCGAAGCTGCCTCCACTTGCTTCTGCCTCCTCCTTTCTTTCTTAGACAGGCGCGTCTTCCAGCCCCCCAAAGGTGTTGAGGCAGAGTTTGCTGCCAAGGCAGGATTAGCCGCCGGAGCAGGAACCTCTGCAGGAGTAGCCGCTGGAATCGCGACAGCGCCCGGGGCGGATTGAGTAGCCTGGACAGGAGATGTCTGCGATGCCGCAGTGACAAAAACCGGTCTCGGCACTGAGTCCACCTCAACAAGCTCAGGGCTTTCCGGCGAAGAACCGCTCTGCCTCTTCTTTCGCTTTCTGGCTTGAGTCTGGGACTCAGCCAGATGAGCTTGAGGCGAAGCAGACATAACTCGGTTCATAACGTCGCGCTCCTGCTTCACTGCCTTCAGCCTGATCTTCCGGCATTCCTCGATTTCGCCAAGGAAATCCTCGAGTTTTGGAATTCCGTCCTTAATCGCCTTGTTGACGTTCTTCTGAATAAGGAGAGCCTTGGCCATCTCCTTCAAAAGATCGTTCATTTTCTTCAGACATGAGTCTTCCTCCTCGTTGGCATCGTCCTGCTGCTGCCGAAGCATTTGCATCTCGAATGCCGGACGAAGAGGACTCTTCCTGGGAGGAATTCCTTGCATCCCGGCTAGAGGTGTTACCGGCTCAGTCACCCCCATACCCAGCTTAACCTCATCCTTCTCCTTTCCGGTTACGGCCGACGATCCGGCGACACCAGCAGCCTTGAACGGGATCGGCGGAGGGGAGGCTTTAATTCCCCCCGTCGGCGTCCCAGTCTTCGAGGTCGGAGACCTCTGCAGTTTTGAGCTGCGCTTAAAGGCGGCCTGCTCATTCTCCTTTAATTTCGTGTTTTGGTTTTGAAAATCCATACTTTTGTTTCCAAACACTTTAAATCATGGGTGCACCCTAATCACTAACGATGAAGAGTTCCCTCAATGACAATTCCCACGACGTTTTTAAAGGTTGTAAAAGTCGGAATGAAAAAAGGAAAACTATTACATGGGTAGTTGCAGAGGAAATTCCACGAGGTTCAGTTTCTGCAGAAAAAATGCAGTCACAGCGGTCTGGTTGGGTCCGCAACCGAAGTTTCATGCACACCCTGGTGCATGGTCCGAGTGATTTGAAATGCCAGACTAGGTTACAGGCGGAGGTTAGGTGTAGCATCCAGGTTAAGCTCTCCGCAGCTTGGCGTGTACCATTTACGCCAGTAGGTCCATAGATTAGTTGTCTGGGCTGCTGTGGCCGTATCTACATCTTCTCGAAGCGTGGAAAGTGGAGAGTTGTAATTCCAAAGCTGGTACTTGAACCCCTAGAATAAATTCCCTAATGCAAAGTATTGTATACACGAGTATAAAACAAAATTCCTGTAGCCTACTCCAGTTCTTTCCAAATATTTCCAATTTAAAATAGAAATTTCCAAAAACTCCTACTCTTCAGTTCGCCATGTACGTTTGAAAAAAAATAATCCGGAATCAAATAAGTTAACGCACCGTGTTGGAAACTTTTCAAACAAAGATCACAAACCTCGGTATAATTAACTAAGCTATCGCCACAGAGATATATTTCCACTCTGGCGCGGCGTGTGTGTGTGTGTGTGTGTGTGTGTGTGTGTGTGTGTGTGTGTGTGTGTGTGTGTGTGTGTGTGTGTGTGTGTGTGTGTGTGTGTGTGTGTGTGTGTGTGTGTGTGTGTGTGTGTGTGTGTGTGTGTGTGTGTGTGTGTGTGTGTGTGTGTGTGTGTGTGTGTGTGTGTGTGAATGAGTTGGCCAAGTATCGTCAACGGGTCAACAACTGGTGGAGTGGCGTTTGTACGGCAAACATTTGTTGCTGAACACATTTCCTGGACACTGGCAGTTTTTGCCTTTGAAAATTTTATTACTTTTTCTTTACTTAACACACATGAATTAAAGTGATGTTTATCTTTATTTATAAAAGAGGGTGTTTGTATATTAGTAATAGATGAACTCGAAAACCACTGGACCGTTTACCACGAAACTTGGTATTTATATACAATATTTCATGGAGAAAGTTTTAAGCCATTCGTTTCTTATAGTCCTTAGGGATTAGCTCAGGACCATCATAAACGTACCCATGTCAGAGTTTTTTGAGACTTTTTGATCTGAGTTGATTATGTACAAAGCATATGGCTCAATCCAAAAAAAGCTTCTTTGGAATGAATTCCATAAAAATCTGCTATGATTTAAGGTATTGGGGGAAATTCTCATTTGTAGTATTAATGGAAGATTGGTAGTTAAAACAAGAAAATATTATAGATTTGCTGCGAATGAGCGTAGTAAATGAGCTTACCTGAAAAGCAAAGGATTCCTCAGGTTAGCGTTTTAAGGCATGCCAGGTAGTAGCTAGTATCTTTTATTTTTAAACATACAAAAATATTCTTTAATTGCATACTCTATTGTAAGTAAAGACTATAAAAGTATTTAGGTGAATATTTATTTTAATTACTGTCATAATTTTTTTCATGCATTTTTCATTTATTCAATTGCTATGAAATTACGAGTAATATCTTTAAATGTAAGCATAATTTCATACATTACAAAACTATTAATGATAAAAGTACAGATTGCGACAAAAAACCCGATCTATTTTCTATCGCCCACCGCTCAACGACGTGATGTTTGAGAAAAGTGGGGGTATTCTTGTTAGAACGCAAATTTTATGCCATTTTAGTAGTCATGAAGTAGTGGTTTTTTTTTTTTTTCATTTACTTGTTTCTTATCCCAGTTCCGACCATATGGTATACCTGGGTTCTTCTTCTGAGCTTTTATTTCTAATAACTGTTTATTTTTCTGTTTTCCTTCCTTCCATCTTCTATCCTAATCTAATTATACAATCACTTATACCTAACCCTATTATTTTTCCAAATCCAGCATCTAGTGCCGGGGGCCCCATAGGGGAAGGCCACTGTGAAAAATGGTGTTGTTATAATGTTGGGTTGTTTCCCTGTCGGTGCTTCTGATAGGATTTACTTATTCAAATGTTGTGTCTTTCTGTACATGTGGGGAAAAAAACAAAATGCCATTTACGCACCGTCAGGGAGAACACGAGCTCCCCGGTGTGTGGGACTCCTTACTGACCTTGGATTAAGGTGCAGTGAGACTACCCACTAACCAAAAAAAAACCCCAAGATATTATTTGTGTCATTGAATGTATTCTTGATATTTTGCTCTATCTTCCTCTTTCATCCATGACTCTCTTCACAAACATGTTCAGTTCTTCTGACATTATTGGGTCCATAATGAGACTGCCAAAGTTCCATGGAAGAGATCTTTGATGCTTCACGACACTTGCGTGTAGTTGTTCTCTTTGTACTATATTTTTGACACTCCATTATACCATGAAGTGGGCCATCCTCCATTCCACAGTCAAGGCACTGATTTGATGGTGCTTTGTAGTGGTTGCTTGAACAACGTTCGTTCGTTATTAATTGTTAGACAAAAGTCTGGACACCCCCAGTTAACTTTTTAACGCGTTGCAGTAGGGAAACCAAACTCTGCACATGTTTACAACATAAAAAACCTAACTTTTTCATTAACTACACAACTTTGCCCCTGCCCCCAAAATGGGGTATTTTTGGGGCAGCCCAAAATTTTCAAAAGTAAACACCAACTGAGTGACCCCTCAATTATTAAGAGAAATTAAATGGCAAAAATTAAATTATTATTAAATTAAAATTATTATTATTAAAATTATTATTAAATTAAATTATTTATTAAGAGAAATTAAATGGCGCAAACTGGAGGTCGATATCTCTCCCCTAACCAAAATGGCAGCCATTTCAAAATTTGAGAAGGGCAAGTAAGTTTAAGTCTGGACACCCCCAATTAATCTTTTTAACACGTTGCAGTAGGAAAACCAAACTTGGCATATGTAATCAACGCAAAAAACGCAGTTTTTCATCAAAGACACAACTTTGGCCCGACCCTCAAAAAGGGGTATTTTGGGGCAGCCCCAAATTTTCACAGGTAAACCCCTATTGATTGACCCCTCATTTTAAACAATTCATTGAGAGAAATTGAATGGCACAAATCGGAGATCGATATCTCATCTCTAACTAAAATGGCAGAATTTTTAAAATTCGAGATGGGTCAATTGACATTCGTTAAAATTAAATCAGAAAATAACTTATTTAGAATAAAAAATTTCTTGAATTATTTTAGAATTGAACCAAGTAGCAGTAATGAATTAATAGGTTCAGTTCTAAAATATTCCTAAAATTTCATATTTCTAAAAAGCTATTTTCAGATTCAATTTTATTGAATGCCAATCAACCCGTTTCAAATTTTAAAATCCATGCCATTTTAAAAATATCCTATTTTGGGAGCCGGGGCAAAGTTGTTTCGCTGATGAAAAAATTGCATTTTTTGTGTTGGTAACATGTGCCGAGTTTGGTTTTCCTACTGCAACGCGTCAAAAAGTTAACTTGGGGGTGTCCAGACTTTTGCCTAACTCTTTATATCAATAATGGTGACTCAATCATTGCTACTCAGCGGCAGTTTCGTACATTCTTTCAATCATGTCAACATTTAGAAGTTCTGTCGCGTAGCACAATTATTCAAGGGGTCGCTAACTTTAGATCAACTGGTTTTAAGTTGAAAACGAAGCCAACAGGCGGTCCAAGGTCATCGCGGACGCAAGTGAACATGGATGGAGTCCGTGCTGCAGTGTGGAAAACAGTCTTCGTCGGCCCGGGAGAAAACAAGCTAGTGCTTTACAAGTGTCTACGCCAGAGACATTTTGTTAAGATTGTACTACGTACACTAAACGCTTTTAAAGGAGAGTATTCCAAATCACATAGTTGTAGACACCCCGGAAATCGAATCCGTGACCTCTTGAACCAGAGTCCTAGACGCTAACCGGTATATTCTAGCGAGATGCCTGAAACATGGCTGGCCCCTCGGTTTGACAATTTTGTGGTTAAATCTTGATTTCCATCCATAGGCCACCAATTACATGGCTATTATTCAGTAATTAAGAAACACTGACCATGCAAGGAACCAAATATTTGACAAACAAATGATTGATTTAAATGATGATAAAGAAATTTTAATGTTTACTGCAGAGGCGCACGAAATACGCCCCGATAACGAACGCGCGTTACTTGACATGCCTAATGTAATTATGTAGGTTACCACTACTCCATGACTACTAAAATGGTATACAATTTGCTTTCCAATAAGCTCACCCCCATCTTCCTCAGATGTCCTGTCGCTGAATAGTGCCCGAAAGAAATTAGATCGGTTTCTTTGCCGCACCCTGTATGGTGTAAGTGTTTAATCGCATTTTCTTCTGTTTCTCATATAGGTATAGTTATTATAGGGTTGATAACTAAAAGCGAACTTTTTTCAAATACCGAGGGAAATTCTATAAATGTTTTAGCTCAAAGCATTTATAATATAATACCCCCCGTCGCAGCAGACCTGCGTACTCAGCGAATTTCCAAATTAGTAATATTAATTTTGACCAGTTAAACTTGTTAACAAAATTTCATCACGTGCTCATAAATAGGGAAATAAATGTCTATTCTCCTTATGATAAATATAGGGAAAGAGTATGCAGGTATGCTGCCATTGGGAACACTCAAAGTAGGTTTTTAGCATAGAAATTTATTTTGACCATATAAAGCCATATGTTAAGTTTCATCAATATCTGTCCATAAATAAAAGAGTTTGCCTATTCTCCATATGATTAACATGGGAAAAGAGTATGCAGGTTTGCTGCCATGATAAGTACAAAAACCAAGATTTTTTACCTTAAATGGATGAATCTCAACCAAATGAAGCTAAATACCAAGTTTCATTCAAAAATATTGGTTAATAAGTGAAATATTAACACATCCTTATTCTCCATAAGATTAACATTGGAGCCCCAAAAGACAATGTACTGTCTTTAGACTTTGTAATATCTCGGTAACCAATGGAGATAGAGCAAAGCTTCAAGATACTAAATTGTGTGTTTTTTGAGCTAAATCCAATGGTCAAAATATAAATTTAAAAATTTTAAAATTTACATATGAAAAATGCAAAAAACCCATTTTTGGGGTACAAAACCCCCCAAAACTACCCCTTCCGGTAGGTCGATATGTCTGGTTTTCTAACTCATCCGAATAAACGTAGGATTACACATCTCTCCCAAATTTGGTGTCGATCGGACCATTTTTACGAGAGTTATCGTGTCTAGGGACACACACAGTCCAGCTCAGACAGCCGAGCAGATAAGACGTCTCGTTTATCGCTCCGTGTACAACGCTTGATTCAACGTTACGTGCATTATTTTAGTGTGCGTTTTAGGTTATATTTTATTCATTAAATACACGACTTAACCATTTTTACTAAACCGTGTTAAACATGTCCGCCTGTGGCGTCTGTAATAAAGCCATTGATGATGGTAACGAGGTGAAGTGTAATGGAGTGTGTGGCAAAGTGTTCCATGCTACCTGCATCAAGAACGACGGCGAAGGTGTAACAACGAGATCGACAAAAAAGTGGAAGTGTAGTGACTGTCGCCAACCCTCTACAAGTAGTGAGGCTTCTGTAAGTACTGCTCTTACCAAGGAGTTTTTGGTTCAAATGTTTGAGAACTTTAAAAAAGAAATGTTTGACGAGTTCAAAAAGGTAAAATCCGAAATGGGAGAAATGTCAATTTCGATGCAGTTTCTGTCCGAAAAAGTAGATGCATCAAATACATTAATGAATGAAATCAAGATTGAATTCGATTCAATTAAGAAAGAAAATGCAGAACTTAGAGAAAAAAACGAGTCACTAAGTAAAATTGTGTGTGATCTGCGTGAACGTATGAGGAATATTGAGCAGTACAGCAGAAAAAATAATTTAGAAATAAGCGGTGTTCCGACTACCCCGGGAGAAGACATCAAGCTCATTGTCAAGGATCTGGGAGCAGCGCTGGGCCTGGAGGTGGACTCGAGTCACATCGCGGCCGCCCATAGGATTCCATCTTACAACAAAGATCGTCTTCCCTCTGTGGTGGTACAATTCTACGACCATGATTTAAAGGAAACCCTTCTTTCAAAGTACCGAGAAGCAAGGACCAAGAGCGCCCATCTAACTGCGGACAAGATCAACAAGGTATTTCCCCCGGGTAGGGTGTATGTCAACGATCACCTGTCCCCGGAAAACAAACAATTTCTGGCTAAGCTAAAATCAAAATGTAAAGACTTAGGCTATGTCTTTGTCTGGTGCCGGGACGGTAAATTTTTCATAAGGAAAGCTGCCGGCGAAAAAGTAAAGAGAGTGAGTACTTGGGATGATATTGACAAACTTAAGTAAAGTCGCACAACATAAGCCACTTACATGTTTGTTTCTCTTTTGTGTGTAATTAAGTTAAACCTAATCTTAAATTTGTAAATCTTAGTTAATGGTTATGGATTCGAATATATATCTAAACGATTTAGCTTTATTTTATGATTCAGAACCTAAGGGCTCGCTTTCCTTCTTATATGCTAACATAAGGAGTCTCAGGAAAAACTATAATAATTTGTTATCTGAATTAAGTCGAATTAATACAAAGATACAGTTTATAATACTGAGTGAAATTTGGATAAATGAGGATGAGCTTAACCTATACAAATTACCAGGCTATAATACTTTTGCTAATTGCAACAATAACTATAGAGCTGGTGGAGTTTTGTGTTATGTGTGCGAAAGTATAAATGTCTCACGTTCTGATATTGATATGGAAACTGCTGATTCTTTGCTGCTTAACATAACTTTTGAACATTCATACTTTAACCTTTTATGTCTTTATAGACTACAAAGCTTCTCAGAAATCAGTTTTATTAATGAATTGCCAAATGTCTTGCAGAATTTAAAAAATAATACTATCTATGTAGGTGATATAAATATTAATTTGAACCCAGTTGACAGTAATACGAGTGTCCAAAATTATATTAGTTTATTAAGTAATAACGGGTTTACTTCTCTCATAAATAGCCCAACACGAATTACTGAATTAACAAAGTCAACCATTGATCACATTTTCGTTCGCCATCCTCGAATAGATTATTTCAAAAGTGTAATTTTTGACATTGGTCTTACCGACCATTGTTTAATAGGCTTAAATTTTAATTATATTTCGAAGTATAAAAAAAATAATAGTGACTTGAATAAGCAAGAAACCGAGAAAGTTGTATTTGATTATAGCCTAGCTGCTGAAAAGCTGAAATTAGTAGACTGGAGTATTTGTTTGTCAACTAATGATGCGAACAGTTGTTATGATTTGTTCCACTCAATTTTAACTAAAGCTATGGAGAGTTGTAAAATAGTTAATAAGCACAATAAGTTAGCTAAAGCTAAGATGTTAAGTCCTTGGTTGAATTTACCATTACTTTCAAGAATTGAGAGGCGGAAAAAATTATTTATAATTTACAGAAAACGTCCCTATGACCGGGCTTTTAAATCGCATTTTCATTCGTTCTGTGATAAATTGAAGAACGATATCGACACAGCAAAAAATGTCTTCTTATCCAATAAGATAAAAAATTGCAATGGTGATTCCGCTCAATACTGGAAAGTTATAAATAGCTTAATAGGTTCGACATCAGGAAAGAGTATTGATAAGATTGAGTTATACAATGGACAAGTTATTACCAGCCCCAAGCAGGTTGCCGATGCGATAAATTCTTATCTTATCTCTGTCCAAAGTCAATGCGTCCCGAGTCAAAGAGTCCTTCCGCTACTCCACTGCCCGCGTATGCACTATCAATTTCGCCCTCAATCTATGTTTGTAGAACCTGTCGATACTAATGAAGTTGTGAGTACGATTAAAAATTTAAAAAACAAAAAATCTACAGGTTTTGACAACATTTCCGTTGATTTTGTGAAAAAAGTAGCTGTAACTATTGCCCCAGTTTTGGTGCATGTAATAAATTTGAGTTTTATGAATGGCATATTTCCTGACCAACTTAAGACAAGTACTGTTGTCCCTATATTTAAAAAGGCCCAATCTATAAAAATTGATAATATAAGACCAATTAGTCTATTATCGGTCTTCTCCAAAATTATCGAAAAAATTATGAGGAAAAGATTGATTAAATATCTAGACAATATAAATTTCTTTAGTCGTTTTCAGTTTGGCTTTAGACAAGGATTGGGAACGGAGGATGCTCTTTTATCAGTTACTGATAAGATTTATAGTAACTTCAATACTAACAAAAAAACTACTGGTTTGTTTATCGATTTTAAAACTGCATTCGATCTAGTTGATCACAACATATTACTGTCTAAGTTGGAAGCTGCTGGAATTAGGGGGACTGCGCTATCCTGGTTTTAAAAGTTTTCTTAGTAATAGAGTTCAAAAAGTTAGAATTGCAGATTATCTCAGTGAACGGTATTATCAGCGACTTTATTCCTTGTGTTTATAAACGACCTGCTTGAAATACCGTTCCATGGGAGTGCAAACGCTTTCGCGGATGACATAGCTTTTTTTATTCTGAGAGGACCGCTAATGAGATTTGGGTAAAAATAAATGAAGACCTGGAAGCTCTAAATGTATGGTGTCATATTAATAAGATGAAAATCAATGTGAAAAAAAACAAAATATGTAAATTTTAGTTTAATTAATACTTTTGAGTTTCCTGAAGATCTATTATTTCATGATTTGTATTGTTTAAAGATAGACTGCAAGTGTGAGGAAATTGGAAAAACCAAAGCGTTCAAGTATTTAGGCCTTACGCTGGATGAAAATTTAAATTGGCATGATCATATTGTAACTATACATAAAAAAATTAAATCATCGATTAGAATTTATTATTATCTCAAGAATTTTTGTGACCCTAGCCTTTTAAGAGTATTGTATTTCGCCCTGATTGATTCGAGGCTGCAGTATGGCATTCAGTGTTGGGGAGGTACTTTTAAGCATTATATTGAAAAACTTCGGGTATCCCAAAATCACATTATAAGGTTAATCCTTAACTGTCCCATGAGAGAGAGCTCATTTCCTTTATTCCGTCACTTAAGAATACTACCAGTCCAACATTTATTTGTCTATAAAGTTCTGAAAATATTTTATATTAGAAGTGGTAATACAGGCACTGAAAATCTCTTATATCAAACTAGGAGGAATTCACAAAGGTATTTCAGATTACCAAAAGTCAATAAATCTGTCTTTAAACAATCGTATCAATACTCTGCTCCGAAATATTTTAACCAGTTACCACAATTCATAAAAGACTGCCCAAACTTAAGGAATTTTATTAAAGAATTAAAATCTTGGCTCTTTTCCAACAGCGATGTAAGTTTTCTAAATTTCAGTTTAGTCTAGATTATCATTGCTTCTTAATTAATTGTTTTAATAACTGATGAAACTGTTGTAATTTAATTTTAAGTGTTGTTATAAGTATATTTGTAAACTTAGAAGTGTTATTTGTTTTATTATAAAACTTTGTTACACACACTTTTATATTTTTGTATTACTGTGAAATTTGTTTTTAATTTTTTAAATTTTTAGTTTTTAAATTTTTCTGACGGACAAGGTAAAAGAAAAATATTATTATGTTTGCTTTTTTTGTACATGCGTGTAACTTATATCTGTTGTATTTAATATTAAGTACACTATTAAGTTTAAAACAGAAACTATTGTTCCTGGAAAATAAGACACTATGTATTATTATACGTATGTAGTAGATAAATATTGTCTGTATTTCTGTTTGTATTACATGTATTGTCTTTCAGAAAAATAAAATATATTCTATTCTATTCTATTCTAATTATTAACTTTTGTTACATCGTTAAGTTTAACTATAGTTTGTAGTACAGGCGCCACGGAGCGAGAGTGCTGAGTCAAGTGTTGCTGGACTCAAAAAAGTGCAAATTGAATTGACTATTAAATTGTAATAGTTGACCACAGGTACTGGATAAAGTGGTCAACTCATATTCCTAATTTGAAAATTGTGTTTTATTGTACGCTTTAAAAAAAGGAATAAAATTCATTATTTCATTATTTCATTATTTCATATATACATATATATATATACATACATATATACATATATACATATATATATATATAAAAATTTTAATGACTATTATTTTTGGTCTCTGGGCACCTCAAAACGAAAAAGTAACATGGTCCCGGGCTTAGGTCTTACCATGAGACCTACGGTAATAGCTTATTCCCTATGGGAAATTCGCTAAAAATAATAATAATCAAAGTGCAAAGACTCTCCTTTGATGTGGAAGAATACTGTGGGAGTTCCCATTAAACAATCTAGAAGTTGTTGTGGGTATGGGGAATGTTCATTAAAAACTTTAAACACAAACATACAACAATAAAAACTAATATAATTACATAAATAATAACAATAATACAGTAACAAACATCTCTTATGAAACATCCATATGAAGGATATATATATATATATATATATATATATATATATATATATATATATATATATATATATATATATATATGAATATACTATTTGTTTTCCGGTCTCTTACTATGTTCTATTCCTGTGTGTTTGTAAGATTATGTCTTGTGTCGTCAGAAGATGGATTGTTTGAATGCTCTTTCCCGTACTTTTCATGTTTAGGATTGAATGTATTCCAAAAGTTAAAGTTTGGTTGTATGTGTTTTGTATTGAAATTTTGGCTTGGTGAAATCTTTAATTGTTTAAAAAATATAATTAATGTTCAGATATAAAATTTAGACTTTGAAGTATAACAAAATTTGTGTAAAAAGAATCTCATGGTCTTTTAAAAAATTCACAAATTATTTTACAGAATATTGATAAGTTTCGAGATTATGTGTGTTATGAGATTAATATACCACGAAAGCTTAACAAGTGGCAGAAGAAATAAAAAATCTTCCTTCTAGAGATTCTATTAATCAAAGGTGGGTGCTCAACCATTGCTTACTTGACTTTTTTTAAACATCCATACTGTTTAAAATGTGCATTGCAATCTGGCAGCATATTGAAATATTTGGGAATAACGAATGAAGGCAATCTTCCTCCATAAAGTAAGTGTATGACTGGGGTTTGGTATTTTTGCACACTTCTGGGGTTCCAGTTTTTAACCGCCCTATTCTTGTGCACGTTGTCTGAAAAGTGATTAACTAACGTATTATGGACATAAAAACATTTTCGGTTCAAAAAGTTTCTAACACTTAAGCTCACATCAGTTGTCTCAACCGTACTAAGTCCACCTCGTTCCCAAACAAATAGTTTCATTCTTTAAACTTTACGATTAACAATTTTATCTAAGTGAGATTTTGCACAATTTCCCCTGGCAAAAATGCCATACCTCACGATCAATTCCACAAGAGCCTCTATTTTTTATTTTTGTTTTCTTCATAAATTTCTTTCTTAGTTGATATAGTGAAGCTACTACAGGAAAGCGTTTCTTATGAATCTCAATTTTGCATTCAAATTCAACAAGGCATTGTAAATTACAATATTCGTATGCATTTGTATGCACTTATATGAATGTATTTTTTATGTAAAAATATCAAGTACTTATAATAGTTTCTTTTAATATAGATTCTGCATGTTCAACAAAATTTCATTAAAAACCTTTGTGTGGTTATATTACATATATAAACCAGGAGTTATACTTGAAAGTCACAATATAATAAAAGGAAATAAAATATGTTGTGTGGCCAAAACAAGATATTCAGCTATCCTCAACCTACATTCCGCACCCTCTGGTAAAATTTATTCTGTTTTAAATTAACGAGATAGTATGTAATTGTTCAATTGGACTATTTGAGGGGGTTTAATAAAATTGTTCTACATTAATAGTACTGTTAATGTTTTAAGTGTCTGTAATATTTTTCAATTTTACGAGATTATTTTTTCAAATTAACATTTTAAATTTTCTAATAGTGTTCACTAGGATTTGAGTTAGTTTAGAGTAAAATTTTGCCATAAAATAAGTTTTATCTCCCTTTCAAATAAATTAGTGTGTTTTACCATTAATTTTATTGATTGTGAATCAATGCCCTTTTAAAGACCTGAAAGTACAATGACTTAAAATATTGCATGCCATAGCAATATGTGGCGTATGTATATCATTGATTAAATAATACTACCTGTATATTCCATGTTCCAACTGTACATTTAATTTTTCAACTATATATTTTTTGTATATAATTTTATTTTTACTTTTATTGGTAAACGAAATTTTACATAATTTTTTGGAAGATAATAAAAATAACAAGAGGAACACATGACAAAATGAGAGGAGTGTTTCTTCCTAAAAATAAAAGCCATTTTCAATTGAGGTTCATGACAATATAGCAACAACTCTTTCTGATAGTAGGCTATAATTTTTCTTGGATTCTTCGAAAAAAAACAATATTCGGAAGAGGAAAATCTCTCAAAGAAATTATATTTTCTTATACAGTTCATATATTTTAATTGATTTAAAACCAATGATAGTCAAATAATCAAACATTAAATACAGTTCGTATGATAAATTTATCACTTACAGTTATTACTTTTGCATTGCAAGTTTTATAAACATACAATTTTAAAACTTATTGATCTCACGAAGAAGTTTATAGACATATCATTACTAGACTTCATATAATATTCCTACGATAGGAATAAATTTACCTTAAATCTCTATCCAGGGAAATTGAAATAAATAAATCTAGGTTGTAAATATAAATAAATTGTATCTAAGAATAGAAACTCCCTTGAATGAAATAAATTTAAACATTTGAATAAGGCTTGTTGTGGTGGGTTGAAATCTAAATAATTTTTTCATAATAAAAATTTGTTTATTAATTAGCTTCTCAAATGACAAGAAGAGAAGATTATTTTTATAATCTTCTCAAATAATTGAAATTGTAAGTTTATCTAAGTTTTCAATCCGAAGTTATCCAATTAATCGAAATATTTTATAATTACCTGATCCCGTATCCAACTAAATATTCTTATCGAAACACAAATTGCAACACACATGTTAAATTATAATTACTTTGCTGAACTTGTGGAGAAGAGTTTGCATGTTGATATTACATTTGCCTTCTTTTGTTTGATCACGTCCTCTTTGAACAGTCAGAATTCGTGGAATACGAAAGGAACGAGATTCAACATGGGTCAACTAAATTACTTGACTTATTTGCCTACTTCAGTAAGGGTACTGTTATTTTCACCACATACCCCAAGGATTCAGTTGTCTTAAGTACACACTAATTAGTCTTTAAACAATAGTATTTACAAAAAAAAAATTAACAACAATGAGCTTATTAGGGTGGTGAGCGAGCAAAGAGAACACGCGGATCCTAAAGTTAATTGAGGAAAGAAAATAAATGATGTTGTCAAACATTTTAATACATTTATACCTGAACTCTAGTAGAGAAATACTTGATACAGCTAAAAAAAAAAAAAAAAAAAAAAACCTTACGGTTGTTAATTTAATAGATATTCTGTGTTATTAGAACCTGTTTAATATTTCTTAAGTTAAATTTAACACTCTAAAGGTAGTGTGAGACATTAACGTTAGTAACCTCATAAAAGAGAATATTAATCCTTGGTGGTCTGGTCTGTGAATCAAGTTGGGAAAGATCCAGAACTTCAGAGCAGAAGCTCACGGTGAAATATTTATGATGGTCGGGGCACCCACAAAATAGCTGACGAAAAGTCAACAAATATAACAATATCAACAATGTCAAGAACAATTTTTGAAATATCCTTGCAATATTATAAGGTGATAAATAGGTTAATTTAAAAAATTATATTAAACTTATGTTAGTAATTATATTTATTATTTTTATTAATATCAATAATTCCCATTAAAGTAGAAAATTCTGTTTTAATATTTTCATGCAAAAAATAACTCATTATTTAACTATCATTTTAATAATTCTTTAAAATAATATACCGATAAAATCTTTTTTTTTACATATAAAGTAAGTATTTTTTGTATGTGAAATTTATAGGTTAATTTTTTACTATATTGTAATAATATTATGAATTTAAAATTATTTTTCTTGTCTAAGATTATTTTTAGTGATACAAAATAATATTGGAAGATGATATATATAGTTACAACTAGTTTAACTAGTTGTAGTAGTACATAGTTTAATACAGTTAAACTCACTTCAAGTCCTGCAGACTATAATCTTAGGAAAATTATAACAGAGATATCCGGAGTATTTTAGAACATTAAAATCGATTTAACGAATTTAGTGGCTTAGTACATTAAATGTAGCGAAGCCATGAATAGGCAGTCGTTTAGATGGCATTAACTGGTTAAATATTACTGAATGCTGAAATATGACATTAACGCCACAAAAAGATTTAAATGTAATCTTTATATTGTTCTCGTAGGACAAAAATATGCATTACCCAACCTTTGCAATATATAACACAGAATGGTAAAAGATGTACTTTACAAAAATCAATCTCGCTATACGAAAATTCGTTACGAACTTTGAATTTTTCAAACCTCATTAATTTAGGAGTAAAAACTCATACTTAAAGCTCATATAATATGAAATTGTTTTTTTTTTTTTTTAGTGGCTTGAATCTTTAGAATGGATGTATATGTGGAATATAAACTATATAGAATAGTCAATAATATTAACATTGCTTATTATTTTTAAATGGTTTTTTGTACATTAAAATACAACAAATTCATTACATAAAGAGATACAGAGAGTATAAAGGTCTGATTACTATTTATATTATATCCGTAGCATAAATTAAAAATCATTTTTCCCCCTTTAACTCACTTGAGAAAGTTCTACAAAGTAATCCTGCCCAATTGCCGGCGATAAAATTTATTTTCGTTAACAGCTTTCAAAGTAATTATGAACTTTTAACTAGTTTGTTGTTAACTTTACTCGTCTGGATTTATATTTCCGGTTTAGCATAATATGAATGACAACTCTAAATAAGCAGGATATTTTTATATCTACTCTGTCCAAGAAATGTGGAAAAAATTTAATCTTGAATGTAAATCACTACATAACGTGGCGCTGACAGCAGTAAAATATTCAGTCGAGATACTGAAAAACCACCTATATAATGTTAAATCCTAGTATCCAAATTTTTGTTTAGTATTCTTTGTCAATTGGCAGTTTACAATGTGTAAAAAGATGTAAATTTTGAGTAAAATTTTCTTTATATACTCTATTTTATTGCAATAACCCTCATTATTATTTAAAACAAAACAATAACATCATAAGATTTTAGTTGTATCACTATACAGGACTGATCAACCTCTCAGCTAATTTAACTACCGTTAAATGAATTATAGGATTTAAATTTATAAATGTAAATTGGGGTCTGAAAAAAAAAAAAACACTGTTAATCTTATTACTATTGTTGGACCTATAGATCTGTTACTGCTTGGATCTTACTGCAGCTTCTGACACTGTCTGGAAAAAATGCCGGGTCTTTTTTTAAATGTTCTCGCATTTTTAAACAATTTTCTATTGAGTTCACACATAATGGAAATGGTTAAGACACGACTGGTAGTCAAGTGGGAAGTTATTTTATGGTGGTCGTTATCAGTAAGATTATCTTTGGGTCCTTCACCTGCTTATCGGTAGGCTGATAAAAGGTTGCGCGCTCGGCTTACATATTCAGTCGTCATCATGTTTCTAGTTCATAATTGTATCCTGCAGTACATTCCTTAGACATGTTGAAGGCAATAGAAAATTGTTTAAAACTAACCTAACCTAACCTAACTGCCCCGCGGGTCTCCCGGTGGGTCAGTCGCGGGATAGCTGTGGGACGGCCTAGGTTAGGTTAGGTTAAGTTAGGTTAGGTTAGGTTAGGTTAGGTTAGGTTATTTTGGGTTGGGTTAGGTTAGGTGTCTTAACTATTTCCATTATGTGGGAACTCAATAGAAAATTGTTTAAAATTGCGGGGACATTAAAAAAAAGACCAAAAATGGCTTCTTAAAAAAATTTAATAACGTGATTCCTTGCGCTTTCCTATTGCGTCTCCTCAACTCGATGCTCTCCAACAGGATGATTAACTTATATTTGGAGTTCATAGAAAGTGATTTTAGGCAACTACAGATTTGCTTTCCACAGGGGTCAGTGCTGGCCCCAATGTTGTTGGTGTATAATACTGACATGTCTAAAACTCCTTCATTAATGTTAACTATGCTGATGATATTGCACTGGCTTATCATCACAAAGAATTCCGACATGCTGAGGAAGCACTACAAAACGACCTCACGACCCTCGGTGAATACTTAAAAGCCTGTAAGCTAAATCCAAACATAATTAAAACTGAGGTATCTTGCTTTTACTTGAACAATAAACTGGCCCACCAAAAGTTTAAAATCATATTTGACGGTTTTGAGCTAAAGCACATTGACCATCCACAGTATCTGGGAGTTACTTTAGATCGGTCTCTCACATTCAAAAGCCATATACAAAAGACAGCAGCCAATGTTAGAGCTAGGACTAACATTGACCATCACCTTGCGGGTTCCACATGGGAGCTATCGCACAAGTTCTGCGAACTACTGCTCTGTCCCTTGTTTACTCAACTCCTGAGTACTGTGCTCTCCTGTGGTTGAACAGTCTGCATGTCAGAGATATTGACGTCCAGCTAATCAGGACTATCCATTGGTGGTACACTCATGGCAACCCCTGTACCTTGACTCCCGGTGCTGTGTAATGTCGCTCCACCTGAAATAAGAAGAAAGGAGGCACCTTCTAGGGAATATAATGAGATCGTATCTCCACAGGTACCATTCCATGATTACCAAGTGATGGGCTGATCGAGGTCCCGAAAACTATGACAGCATCCCAGTCGACGGTGACGAACGTTTCCATCCACACCGACCGGACTTCCTCGTAAGACCCTTTCCAAGGTCGGAATCACTAGTTAAACAATTAATTTGAATAAACACTGTAACCGCGAATGCTGGCACAAATTTTAATCCACTCTAAAATCCATTATCTAATTAATTAAATACAATAAAAATTTAATATTAATTACTGGTATATATAACTAAGGATTTTTTAATCTTTTCCCATTTCCTTACTAACAAATAAAAACTACATACATGATATTAAATCCCCCGCTAGGGAAAGTGATACGTACATTGAAATTTGTGTCAGCTGTTTTCAGATGTTTTTAAGATAATAAAATATTCAAATAATGAGACCACAATAAAGTTTTTAGAATTTTAATTGAAACTGCTAGATGTTGTGATCAGTTACATTTTTAACACCCTGGTACTGTAGACTTGAATAAAGAATATTTTTATTCCGTGACAAAGTTATTTGAATATTTTCAGATACTCGGTGAAGCCGTTATTGAAATCTTACATAATCGTTACAGCCCTAAACTTGTAAATGTACATTAAAAATATGTTCATATTATAGTAAAGGATTATATCCCATTTAAAACTTGTTAAATAAAATAGAAGAAAATTATTCATATACATAGGGGTTTTACTCTGAAGGTGAGTGCATATATCACAAAAGAGAATACTTATCCTTAGTGGTCTGGTCTATTACTCAGGTTGGGAACGATCCAAAACTTCAGAGTAGAAGCTTACAGTGAAATATTTATGACGGTTGGAGCATCCGAGTAATAGATAACGCCGATGATGAGTAAATATATTGCTTTGGGTCACTATACCCAAAAATTATGTAACAAGTAATATTTTCAAGTTTAAAGAAAAGTAAATTGCTACAAATTTTTATGCGGAATTGAAATTAAAGACTAATATTAGTGAGCATATTATCGAAAGCTCCTTGCTCTAGACTTTAAAGAATACGAACTACAGAACATTTTGTTTAATTCTTCGTACTGGAAAAAATCTATTTTAATATATTTTAATCGATAAAAATCTAATGCTATAAAAATCCTTCTAAAAATAAAAAAAATCATCACTTTTATAAACAAGCAAGTACCGCTATTTGCTGACGAAAGCCAATTTCATATCATTAAGTCAATCAATAATTCTAAACCAGATTATAATGACGGAACCATAAAGAGTTTGTTAGAAAGTTACAAAACCCCGTAAACAATCTTTTCTAACAACGAAGTACTATTATAAACGTGTATACTTTAAGTTGTACAATTTTAATAGACAAAGATTAATTTTTAAGTCTATAAAACCAACTGTGCTGATGTTAAAAAGCCTTATGTTACATATAGGTTTCTAACAGCCGATTAAAACTTGTATGGCGTAATTTTACATCATTCATATCGGAGATATCTGAAATATTTGAGAGATTTAAGGGTGGCTTAGCACATTTTTGATATTACATTAAAATTTAGAGGATTTTCGAATAGGCAGTCATTTATGTGACCTTTACTATTAAATGTTTATCACACAATAGCACAAAACAGCCACATTGCATAGCAGTATATGTTTTTTATATAGTTTCTTATATAATGTTCTTAGTAAAGCACTGTAATCCACTAAGGTGTTTTTTATTTTTATTTTAATTAACATTATTTTAATTTTATGTTTACGGGCTTTAGCCCCTGTTTGCCAGTAATAATTGATTTTATTTAAAATCAATCGACTAAGAAATGTTTAAAATAGAAAGGCGCACAATACGATTTTGTATTTTATAATAAACACTTTATATTCTGAAAGATGATAAAATAATTTATTATCAAAACGGTTTTAACGTTAATGTACTAAAATGTTTTTTTTTTTTTTTTTTTTTTTTTTTTAAGGTACAATTAATGTCTTATATTACTAAAATATTTTTATAATAACTATTGCATATAACAGATGTTCATTTATGTGTTATGTGTCGTACATGTGTGAATTTGACATTAGACGCAGCTTCATCGCTAAGATGTTTTATAAATTTGATGGCAACCTTTGTGAAACTAGAAAGCGCTGATGATGGCTAGGAGCTGAAACACGTGTACGTCATTCATAACTTAATTGTTGTATGACGCAAGTAACAAATTTCATTGTAATTAACATGCTTTATTTTTCCATGAAACAGAAAGTTTAAATTGAATAAGATGAATTTCGTTCTTAGAAAAATCATAGTTTCAAATCACGTCTAAATTAGGTTAAAAAAAAAAATAAAAAAATCAAACAAAGCTAGAGTAATGAACCTAAGGTGAACCATCTATGCTTTAGATTTTATTTTGTTACTCGCCTTCAGTCTGTAGTAAGTTAGTTTTTTTGTCATTTTGCCCTATAAAACGACATTGTATATTAGTTAGTTCCTTCTAAGTTTAACTAAATATAAACAATATTCGCACATAATTTTAAATATATAACTCTTTGGATACAAAACATTTTGATCAGCAGGGGGGCAAAGAGGGAAGGGGGGATTGATAGCGTAGTTTGCGCTATAGGTCCAAAATTTGGGAGAGATTATTGTGATTTAGTGATTATTGAGTTTTTGGATTTTGGGGGGAATGAAGAGAGTTAGTATTACAATATTTTTGAAGCAGAAAAAGAGTATGTTGGCTTAGGATATATTAAGTGAATAGGATATAAAAATAAGAGTATGTTGAGTACGTAGACCTACTGTTTTCAAAAAAATACCCACATTCAATGTGCGTAATACGAGTATTATGGTAACAAACAAATTTAGATGACATTAAATCATAATTATGCTTTGTTTTTTTATTGTTTATTATTTCTTTGGTGTTTTTTGTATCTATACAGCTACAAATATTCATATGGTTGAAAAAGAATTTTTTAGAACAGGAATAGAGCAACTCTGAATAAAAAATCTCAACTTGATCCATATGATTTTGTTTAATCTCTTGTTTATTGTTTTGATTATTGTGCATTTTCAGGGGCAGATCACACAAAGGTTGAAATTATAAAAAATTAAATACTGAATATTAATGGGTTGATTAAATATTGTAATACAATTTATATTTATGTTATTTTATAATCTATTAATTGTTGAGTATTTCCGGTAAATATAAACAAATTCTAGTGAACACGCTTTTGCTCTGGCAAATTTCTTTGGCAAACTGTATTCTCACAACGCCTAGTTTGTTTATCATTCCGCAAAAATCTTTAAACATTTCTTTGATAAGTGTTTCCATATTCAGAGTGTTCCTCTCTCGCATACTAATATGATTTTGTATGCTTGCCTTTTGTTATTGAAGGTGTCAAATATTCTCTCATAAATATGAAAGCTTTCACTCTATATGCTTTCTTTGTACGAGAATTTACAAGTGACATACTAAATTAAAGTTTTTATAAAACAGAAAAAATATTTTAAAAAGTCCAAAAATAACTCAGAAATTATAGCTTATTGTAGCAGTTATTATTATTATTGATATAATATTTAGGTTGTGCACATTTTTAAATTGCAAATTTTAGTTTAAGAAATGAAAGATGTCAATTTTTTTAATGTCTGACAAAGAATAATAATCGGAAATTTGCCAAATTGAAGAAGAACGTAAAGGTGAGACCAACATTTTGCCCTTTTATCTTTGATTTTTTGTATTCGAAATCAAATCCAGGCCAACAGAAGCGTTACTAACTGAACAATAATATTCTTATTTTTGAGATTCCTTGACTAAATATCTTTTCAACCTAGGTATATTGTTTTATATCATTAAATTTAGGTGACTCCAAAATTATCTTTGTTAAAAGGGATTTTTTTTATGCAAACATAATTTATTTTATAAGTGTATCTATATATTTTATAAGTATATAAGTGTATATATAAGTTTAAACTTATATAAGTATATAAGTTTATAAGTATTTTATAAATGTGTATATATTTTATAAATGTTGTTTGACGTAAAAATGTGTATTATTTTAATTATTTTAATTTATTTTATTACATAGTTTGGTGTCTGATAAAATTTACTATCCAAATAAATGTTTACTATAACTATAATAATAATTTGTAAGAGTAATTGAGTATAATCTAAATAATTGTAATGTATGTTATTCTTATGGAAATAAATGAATTTGAAAAAAAAAAAAAAAAACTTTAGAACCCAATGTTTCACATAACAAGTACCGTTACTGATGGTTATTAGTGAGTATGTGTTCTATACTAAGACAATCTGTTGTTTTGAAACTATATACAAAATAAATTTGTTTGTATATACATTTTAAAATTAAAAATGTGTAATATTTTGACTTTGGTAAATAACACTATAACTCTAAAAAAAAGTACATTATATGGAGTTTGGAAATTTTATTTCTATTGAATCATATGAATTTATCCTTTCACATATTAGTGTCTTGAGGGCGAAGTACAACTTTTCTCTGTTTTTTTTTTCTTATTTAAATATGCTCCCAACCGGTAATGCATTTAATACAAAATGTTGTGCATAACAGGTTTATCAACTGTGTTTATTTTGCATATTCTATTATAGTACAGTAAAATTAGGGTTTTGGATCGGCAACTGATGTGCGTTCACAAAAATTTGATAAGAGCTTCTTTTAAGCACTATAATTAAAGATCCAATGAGTCCCCAAAAAATAAATTTGTTTTTCACCTATAAAACCACTTTTCAAAATGGCGTTTTTTTTGTTTTTTTTTGTTTTTTTTTTTTTTTGTTAATGGGATACCTTTTGGAAAAAATGTATTAATTTTAATTTCTCACCTGCATTTCTCAATATAATGTTGTAGCACCACCACCGATAATTTTTGGATGGGAAGTAGTTCATTGTGACCGGTCATTAGTTTTTGGCCGCCATCTTGGATCCGCCATATTGGATGAAAGTTATTTTTTTCTTATGTAAAGATTATGTTGTGACACATCATTTCAAAGTAGATTTTTACGCTGATTACAATGCCGCAATCCGTTTTTGAAAATTCTGATTCGTTTTAAAGATACACTCAAATAACAATTCATCCCTATAAAATTCTTATGGACATTTCGAAATTTAAATTTATATTGCTTTTATATCTAGTTGTAATTGAGGAATGCTGATCATTGTGACTTTAAAATACTCAGTAATATTCCGGCATTACTTTTAGCTATTCTTCATTCAATTTGGAGGATACTGAGTCGAGTTAAATCCTTATATTTAATAGAAACTTCAATTTTTTTTAAATTCGCTTTTAGTTAAAGATTAAAATTTCAAGTTCTAAAGAAGACCCAAAGTTAATTCTGGTCTTAAAACAACTAGTAGGCCTACATCAATATCTTTAATTTGAGTTATTGACCATTGAAATTCATTGGATTTTAAGTGGCTTATAACTGTCTAATCAACACAAATTTATTGGTTCCTGAAATTCGTCTTCAGTTAAAGAATTACAACTCAGGTTGTAAATGAGATTCAAGTTTTTTTTGGTCTTAAATTACACGGTAGGCCTACATTATTGGCTTTAATTCCATATATTGATTGTTAAAGTTGGATACGTTCAAGATGTGATAGGCCTATTAAACAAAAAAAATATATTTCCATTTCTGAAATTTGAGTAAAGTTTAAAATTTACCAACCGTTTCAAACCAATCCAATTCAAACGAACATTAACTCTAAAGAAGCCCAATGATCCACTGAGTGATCTGATACCAAAATTAACAACCTATCTCAATTAGAACAGGATATATGAGAAAAAATAATAAATAAATAAATTCAAAAAATTTTAAACGTCCATAAGAAATGTATGGAGAAGAATTTTAATTTCTATAAATTTTTGAAACGGAAAAATATTTTAAAAAACGGATTGTGGCATTGCAATCAGCGAAAAAATCTACTCTGAAATGATGTGTCACAACACTATCTTTACATTATAAAAAAACAACTTGTATCCAATATGGTGGATCCAAGATGGCGGCCAAAAAATAAAGATCGTTAAAAATAAAGTATTTAGCACTCAACAATTATTGGCGTTGGTCCCACAACCTAGTCTTGAGGAGAAGCACGTAAAAAATGAAAAGGGAAGCTTTTATCAAAATTTATCCCATTACAAAAGAACCGCCATTTTGAAAAGTGATTTTATTGGTGAAAAACAACTTTATTTTTTCGGGACTCAACAAATCTCTTTTTCTAGAGCTTAAAAGAAGGTCTTCTGAAAATTTCATGGATGCACATCCGTTGCCGATCAAAAGGTTGTTTTTGGCCTTATTTTACTGTACTATTATATTTCGATTAAAGGTAGTTTTTTTTATTATTTTTTTATATTTTTTATTTTTTTATTATTTTTTTTTATCAAACACAAGAAACCCCATAAAATCAATTGTTTAAAGAAAGAAAGTAATGTCTAGGAGTACGCTTATTCTACCCGGGAGGGAATGACCAGGCAACCCTACATTGATATTAATAATTATACTGAAATGAAAATCATGCCAATAATGTATTAGCACACAATTTATAGGAAAAATAAAATTTGCATTAGACTTTTTATATTTGATTAACGATTTAAAGTACTATAAGAAAATAAATAGAACGTAAGTTTAAATAAAAAATAAATAAACTTAGCTTTTGTTAGAGGTGTTTGATTGCCATCTTAATTTTCTTATGACTTTTGCCTTAGTTTTGCAGTCGTCAAGTATATCGTTTTTTAGTTTACGGTTTTCGTTTCTGGACTGGATTTGTCCGTTTCAAACTTTATAACTTATATTAATTTATTAGTGGTTGTAAACACGCATTGTTATCGTTATTAAATTGAATATAGATTTCTAGTATTCGTTAGTTAGTTTTTACGTGCTTGCAAAATAACGAATCTCTTTTAGAATTATATCAGTAGTGGCAGGCAACGTACAAATCCTTACTCTGCATATCATAGAAATTGGTAAAACAAACAACTCAAGCAAAACTAAGACAGTTTATGATGCATGTCTAATGGGGAATTTATTTAGTTTATTAATACACAGAATGAATCAAACAACAACAAAAATAATATGATTACGAAAAGCTTTACCCCGAAAGTTTCAAGTCTATTAGAATCTTCTTTTAAAATTTTATCGTTCCAACGTCCTCACTGAAGCACCAAAAATTATATATGAGGATTTAACTTCTGCTGGTACATTCATCCAATTAATTAAAACAATCTGAATAAACTGCCTATATAAAGTGCTTCGTTTATTAACTTCATAAATTTAATATCTTTTAAACTTAAATAGATTGGTATCAAAGACACCATAGACAAAAAATGACTGTTTTCTATGTGCAATTTTATCTGATGATTCGTGGTTATGAGGCAATGGTAAATAATTTCATTTGTAAATTACATTTCAAATGGAAAACACCACTGGTTTGACATTAAAATAACCTTAGGTTTAAGTGAAATCTTACATGGTTTGTTTGACCTCATCAGAATATTTTCTTGTAATCTTGAAACACTGTTTTTGTTAGACGTCATGTATTCAAGTCAAAGACAGAAATACATCTGTATAATTTGTTAAAAGTCCTCTGTAAAATTTCGGAATTGGGTAAACAAAATGCTCTGCTTTATCGTGAGGATTCAAAATAGTTTTTACTGCGCATTTGAAGATAAATTTACTGTAAAAATTAACAAAGTATTTATTAAATGCAAGAACTTTTTCTTTGCCTACTTGTTTTAAATTAGTATAACGCTGTTTATATTTTCACGTTTAATTTTATTGAAATATTTTTATAAAGCAACATGATTTACAGTTAAGTTTAGGTAAATGTAAAGTATATAGCTTGAGTGAATTTAGAGGAGTAAATATGCCATGCTTTTGTAATTATATTATTAAATAAAACAATATAAAATTACAAAAATATATTTATTTATAATAATTATCAATTTTAAGTCGTTTTGGCCATGAAGGTGGCATTTTGATAACATTTCTCATAGAACATTTATTCCGTTATATAAAAAATAATATTTCAAGTTCACCGAGTTTCTCACATAAAAGTATATATTTTTAAAGGCTTAGTATTACATTTCAATATTTATTATTTGTAAGCTACATGACACTATTTGTAGAAATTTAAACAGTGAAATGTGTCTTAAAAACTGTGTAAAGTATTTGCACATGTTAACGAAGTTAAAACTCCAGCTTTAATGTAGTTTTTAAGCCGTTAAGTGATTATTTACAAATTGAATGCAGTACGTAAAACCCTAAATCCCTAAATCCCTTCGAATCACAAAATGACTTTGTTATTATTTAAATTTTTTTGTAGAATTTGCAAAGCTATAGGTAATATATAAGAGCACTTTTGGGAATCAGCTTCAAATTTACAGTAAATAATGTGATATGACTTTAGATTTACAAAACCTAAGTGGCTTAATAGCTACTCGTTCCCATGTGAATATCTGTTTTTCTGGCGTTGTCAATTCCCTTGCAAGCGTTTTCCTTATATTGAATAAATACGTCAATTGATTAAATTCTAAAGTTATTAAGTACTTTGGGTCCATATTGTATTTAAATTTCGTGTACTACATTATTTGCGTCCCACACCTCTGAATACAGAATCCAGCTATCCAAAATATTAGGCATTTGGTATCTCCACTCTGGACTAGTGGTCGTATGAGTCTATTGAGCAAATAAAATATACAGTCAACTTAAATTGTAGTATAAAACATTGCCATAGATAAAAAAATCTAACTCAATCATAAAAACATAGTCATTGAAAAAAGATTGTTATAGTGTTAGCTAAATTCCATCTCGAGTCTGGAAAGACATGTCAAAGGAGGTATATTCGCATTTACGTTGCTCTCAGTAACAAAACCAGATTGTAAATGTCGCGTCACGAGAAACCCATAAACATGACAGCAACACAGCCCAGCCCCGCCTGTGTGACGTCACACACCCTCAACAATGGAACACGGTCGGGAATTGACAACGTTGTAAACACATTTTCTAGTTTTTACTTCTACTTTAACTACTGACGAGAATGTAATTAAAAAACTTATATTTGTTCGTATGAACAGTTATCTAATAATAATAACTTTCCATTCGGCAGACAATTTATTTTTACCGAGCTAGATAAAACATATCGCAGAAAATCTATAGATTAATTAACATAAATTTTATTGCGTAAACAAAATGTTTATAAACAGTTTCATTAATTTAAAAGGTTAAGGTAATATTATTTCAATTTCATAAATGTGTTGAGTTTCAAACAAATATGATTTAATAAATAAAGCTTTAAATTATTTAATCATTTTGTTATTATAACACATAATTCAATTAACGTTATATTTGAATTCATTTTTCATTATTTCTGTTAATGCATTATAGTTTAATACAAAGCAAATGTACATCCATATTACTTGTAAACAAATACACGAGCAGTGTCTGAGGCCTTGTATTTTCCATGATCTCGAAATCTGGTGGGTATATTTTGCTTAAACTTTGCATTAGAGAATGTTTTGTAATTCTATTTTTGAAAGACATGTTTGTAGGTGAGTTAAAATTCATATTATAATCTTATTGGGCAACTCTCATCCTATTTTATGTTCATCCAAGGGACATGTCAAAACACGAAGACACATACACACGTAGGAGGACATTCCGGGACGCTTTTGTGTTTAGTGTTTTGTGTGTATGTTTCTTCGTGTTTTGACAAGTCCCTTGGATGAACATAAAATAAGGTGAGAGTTGCCCAGTAAGATTATAATAGAGAATGTTTTGGTCGAGATATAAGATTAGAAAGCAATGGTTTTGCTACAGCTGGCACATGTGAAAAGGTACAGTTTGAGTAAACTTCAAAGCTTCATTACTATGATACTATAACTTAAGTAAATTAAATACAACGAGCAAGGCTTGGTTATCCTGGTAATATTATTTATAATACCATGTTGGTTATTTTATTGATATTTAATTTTATAAGTTAAATAACCGACTCATTAATAATTACAACTTTAAATTTTAAAATGAGAGAATAAAACATTCTTTGTCTATTTAAAAAGTTTGAAAACCGGTAACATAAATTAACTGTCGTGAATTAAAGCAGTAAACACCATATAAAAATATACTAAATACACCAATTAAAAATGATAAATTAATTTTTTTTACCATTGGTTAAATTTATTCAAAATAAAATTTAATCGATTATATTTTTAATAATATATAAATATATATCATTTATTTATCATATTTACGGTAATTTTATTGCAAGTTCAGTTTTACCAAAATTATAAATAATTAAATACATATTGATAACAATAAGATAATAAACTATGCTATAAAAATCCCTTGGCTTGGATATCCGAGACAGTATCGAATAAAGATTAGGCCAAAGAAAGATTCATCCCACCTTATGCTCCCTTGGCTCCGGCACCCACATTAGTCTTAACTTGTCACATCGGAAGGCGAAGAAGCTTCTCCAGACGAATAGCTTTTAGTTGTGCAGTTTAAATAGTATATTTTGTGATCATATTGAATATTAAAATAATAATAAATATTCATATTTTTCGTAAAATATTATTAAATGTGAAATAAAAATACCTCATCTTGAAAGACTAAGCACATGACTTTTTTATAAACTGATAAAACGTGTAAAATATAACTAGAACATAAAATACTTCTTGAATACACTTTCACTATTTCCTTTATCTTCATGTGGACAAATAACCAACTAGTATTTCTTCATTTAAAACATAGGTTAAAGTTATAAATTACTATGATAATTTATTTAAACTTTTAGTTTTCATGACTCATTGTGCTGACAAACTACATATACTCTGTTTATATCCAAAAAATATTCCATACAGTTATCCCAAACAGTACGTTCAACCCCCCCCCCCCCAATAAACGTCAGTATAAGGTCATTGAATAATTTAGTAACTAGTTCAAGCGGTTAGTACTTTCACGCGTCAGCTTTTTTCAGCATTTTTTATTTTGATTTTTAACTCTTTTTATTTTTCAACTAATACAAATAATTTTTTTGTTTTATTTTGCATGAAATAAAGCAACTTTTTATGCATGGAAACTATCCTAGCTCATATCCAAAAATTACCCAACCGTTAGAAAAAAAATTGTTTTTTAAAAGTTTCAAAAAAAAATTGAAAAGTTTATAAATATTATCAAGATGAATTGGTAAAAGTTTCAAGACTCTATCTAATCTGGCTCAAAAGTTATTCAAACTTGTTGTAGTAAGACATGGAAAAAATAGTTTGCGGAAATTTGCTTTAAAGTTTTTATTTACAAAATACACTTATTTTACTTATTTATACACTTTTTATAAAATACACTTACTTTTTTTATAAAATATACTTTTATAAAATAAAATATTATTTTATTAAGTATTTTTTAAATATATTAAAAATTTATATATATTATAATATATATATTCGCTAAGCGCTCGGTTCTACAAAAACATTAAAAATGTTAGAAATAATGCTCGGAATGGCTTGATATTTTGCAGACACACTACTGAGAATTTTACAATTTATTGGAACCAAAAACAAAAAATGACCAAAAATACACAAAATTGACTTTTGGATGAGGCGGATCCCCTTAAGACTAGTGTAAGAAAAATAATATCACAACGAAAAAATATTCCCCAGCATTGAGGATGTTAGGCATACCGTACAAATTTTCTCTTAACAATTTATTTTCTGAAGTGAATCAAAACTTTCAAGCCTTTTTTTAAATCAAGGTGCATAAGTAGTGGCAAATGGGGGCTTTTGGAACAGTTCAAGGTCACCCGAGCGATGACGTCATCGAGGTCAATGACCTCACCGATGACGTCATCGATGACGTCATCGATGACGCAATCGATGACGTCATCACCAATGACGTCACATCCATGACGTCACGCCCATGACGTCACAGAAATGACGTGCTGATGACGTCATCACCCCTTACGTCACCAAGATGACGTCATCGATGTCACAAAAGGTCAAGGTCACGCTGAAACCTAAAATTTTTCGGCACTTTTGCTGTTTCTCGCACTACGCTCCGAGTTTCAGTCACAGTTACCATGACTTTGACGACTTGGAGCAAATTTGCGATGAGAAACAGCAAAAGTGCCGAGGAAACTTGAAGTTTGCAACGTTACTCTGCCTAAACCGTCATGTGACACCGCTTGGGTGACCTTGAACTGGCCCAGAAGCCCCCATTCGACCATTACTGCAACCGCGATGCGCACCCTACGACAGACACCGAGCGACTGACTGTCCGACCCCGCGCACTCTAGGTATATGGGAAGTGGTGGGGGAAATTGCGATGACCTTGGGAAACTTGAAAATGTCAAGGTGGGTAGCACCGTTTTGGTGCTACCTTAAAGTTACATGTTAAAGTGTGATGACCTTGAGTTAAAACATAGAAATACTACAAGTTGATACCGTCCCAGAGTTAAAGTGTGATGACCTTGAGTAAAAACACAGAAATACTACAAGTTGATCCCGTCCCAGAGTTAAAGTGTGATGACCTCAAAGTTGTAGAAGTGTTGTGACCTTGAACTACCCCAAATTGTCAGGAATTGGAGTAGCAACCGCGATGTGCACCCTACGATGGACACCGAGCGACTGACTGTCTGGCCCTGCGCACTCTAGGTATATGGGAAGTGGTGGGGGAAATCTCAAGGTCATCCTAATTGGGTTTTAAAAAAGGAAACCTTGTCTATTTACTTATAACATAACCACTTAAACTAAAAGGATTGGGATCAACAGTACGTTTAATCATCATATTCGTTATATTCTTCATGTTTCTCAGTTTTCACCTCCGCCTGGATAGTACCTCCACTCTTTAGCTCCTTTTCGGCTTCTTCTAGTTGCTGGGTAATCGCCATCTGACATTGAAGTTCAAAATCATCACGCGGCACAGATCCGCAAATATCCATCTGAGCCAACCAGAGCTGCCTGAGGTTTTTTTCCTTTTCCTCGACAGCTTCGACGGCTGCATGTAATTCCTTTTCTGTAATAGAGGAGTCCCACAATTGTTGATCATCGGTTTTGTTGACAACCTCCTTTTCGGACTCCTTGTACAAACCGTTCAGCTCCTTCTGAGTCTTAATGGTTACCTCCTTGTAACCAGCACAACTTACATTGAGAGACATCTTGATGTTGTACGGTTGACCGTTGGAGTTGAAATGAAGCTGAGGCACAGCGCTTGGGGGTACTATAAAAAAGTGGGAAAAAGTGGTGGGGGAAGTTTCAAGGTCATCCAAATTGTGTTTTAAAAAATCCTATCTTGTTACTGAGTACATATGTCAGTAACAAGATAGGTGTTTTTTTTCTCTTTTACATCTTTAATATAATAAAGAAATAAACATATTCTACAATGGTAAGAAGAAGAAAGACAACTGTTAGTCAGCTGAAATAATCCAAAGTCTGGCTCGCTTCAGTCTTCATGGACGCCGGTGATGAAGTCGCTGGAGAAGAGTAATGTTCAGACTCTTCTTTTGGGTGTCGGAGATTGCGTATATTGCAAGCGTAGACTTGCACATTTATACGGTAGCCTCGCGCCACCATCAGCTGCAACTCCTTGTACAAGTCGTTCAGTTCCTGCTGAGTCTTAATGGTAACCTCCTCGTAACTAGCACAACTTACATTGAGAGACATCTTGATGTTGTACGGTTGACCGTTGGAGTTGAAATGAAGCTGAGGCACAGCGCTTGGGGGTACTATGAAAAAGTGGTGGGGGTGTTTGCATCGAAGCAGGTTTGACCTTTAGCTTGGTGGGGGGGGGGGGGGGGGTAACTGTGAAATGCAAAGGTCAAAGGTCAAGGTCACCCGCGAAGTTTAAAAAAAATGCAACATATCAATATGTGACAAACTTCACATATTGATATGTTGCATTTTTCGTCTTTTTGTATTCTTTTTTTTGTCTTTTATGGTTTATTTATTTATAAAACATTACAATAACATATGTACAACAGTAAAACTTAAATCTAACACTGCTGCTTGTCGGCGATGTGGATGGTCAACTCGGTGGAATTGCTACCCGTGCAACCGTGGGAAACCAGGTAGAGACAGCCGGGTTGGATGGAGCGCAGATCCTCGTTCTGGAGGAGATGGACGAACCGTTTCGGCAGGTAGACTTGGAACTTGGGCTCATCCCCCGGAGTGAATGGTGCCTCGCTAAGACTGCAGCAGATGGCCTCTCCAACTGTAGTCTCCATCTTCTTCATGGCGTGGATAATGTAGTGCTTCTCGTCTTTAAGTTCGGAACACTTCTTGACGGGTAGTATGGTAGATTTGGAGTGAGCATTGAACTGCTCAACCAAAGTTTGCAGGATCTGGTGAGATGCCATGGTCAAGTTATAGATCGTCTTCTTCGTCTTCTTGCTGGGAGATGTTGTCGTCTCGGAATCTCGAGTAATACTCATGCCAGGTCCCGGTCTGCTCCACACTTATATAACCCCCGTTACCCCCACCACTCCCCATTTCCCCACTTTGAAGGTAAGATGCGAGTTTATAGGCGTTTTTTAAAGCGCAATGTCTATCTTTTTCATGTTCTGGACTTTTAGTACAAATACAAACATTTTCCATCGTATACTTGTAGTTTTTATCCAAATCCACATCATTAACCGGAACATGAGTAAATCCTTCGATCCATCTTTTCTTTTCCAGCCCCTTTGTGTAAATATTGGTAAACTTGTCTGAAAAGTGATGCATAAGGTGATACAAGTCCGTATAACTTGTAAAACCATCATACCAATCGATATGATGGAAGTGTTTTGAAATCCATCTGTTGGTAGTAGCGGCTTTACTGGTTAAAGATGAATAAGAACATGGTGGTTTAAATAAAAATGAATAAGGAACACTTGTATTGATGTCGAAAAACACAAGTTCTTTTATGATAAATCTATCATCATTACCCCGAAACGCTTGGAACTCAATTATACCAGGTTTGGACTTTACTTGTTCTTCTTCCTTGTCCATTGCGAAGATCACTCGTCTGCTCATGACGAAGTCCAAAGGTCAACTGATTTCCACACCACGGTAGGTACGACTTTTATACCCGGCCGTACAGTTGTTGGCGCGTTGGTGTATATTTAACGTGGGCACCGTCCCCGGTAGGCCTAACCCACAAAGTGTTTGATATTGTTTTAAAAATTAACCATTGCTGTGTAGTTAATTGTCATTTAGGTTTCCATCTTTACATTTTCCTTGTTTTCATTTTCATCACTAACACTTGATTCTTCTCCTCCTTCTCCTTCCTCTTTTTCACGTTTTACTGATTTCTTATGTAGTTGAGCGTACTTTTCCAATTGTCTCCACATTTGTACTTCATGAGGAACCCTATTGAATATAGAAGTATCTACAGGTCCGTACAATATAGGTGCGTCCGGTTGTTTGTCCAAAGTGTCTTCCAGATAATCTTTAATAATTGAACTTGAAAACACCAGTTGTCTCAAGTATCTCGTTATTGGTTCAGTTGCACAAGTTAGAATAAAAAACTCTTCTCGATTAAGTTGAATCTTGTTATCATGTCTTGTTGTGTCTCTAAACCGCAACTGATGATCACCACGATGTTTAACAATATCGATTTCCACATTTGAATCCAAAAGGCCTACTCTTGTCTTTCTTCCAAACATGTTACTACTTAAATAGCATTCTAGCAGATGCAAGTGTTTCATAAACGATTCCCAAGCAGTGTCCGTAAACAAAATCATTTTGGGTCCATGAGTTAAAATTACAGTAGGGGAATAATCTGTAGATTTCATAACACCGATTAAAACACTTTTGTCCAAACTGGAAGAGATTGGGTAAAATATTCGCAAGAATACCTCACTTAATATGTTAGGAGAAATATTATCTTCAATATCCCTTTTCCTCTTGTGTGCATTCATTCTTCTTTTACCTTTTTCCTCAACATTATTACTGGCGTGGAGTTGTCCGCAAGCGTTGTGTTCATCTCCCTCCGGTTGACCTTGAAGATCTAAAAAGTCGGATATCTCCTTCTCAATATCTACTACATTTTCTTGTGTACCACTAGGAGAAGCCATATTGAATAAGATGCTACCCATAGAAGAACAGGCAACAAACTGATGAGGAGCGACCTGCACACTCTGCTTTTATACTCGCGGAATGCATTGGAATTTAACAAAACCGGTTTTTTACAATACATTTTTAACAATTCCAGTTAAAGTTGTGTATGTTACGATTTTATCATGTAGAATTAAACAGTATGCAGTTGTATTAGGTGGTATAGCCGCGTTGAATTCCATTTCTATTTTTATATCCACACTTGATGATTTTACCGATTCATTCTGTTTAGAACAATCGATTACAACTATCGGGTAACCATCTAAGTACTTTTCTGGTGATAGTAAAGGTGCATTTGTTTTACCGTAATATGAACTTTGGAATCTTGCATACATATCGTACAATATGCTGTACTTTTTATTAGCGAATGACACATTTAAATTATCGTATGGAAAAAATTGTGAATTTAAATAAACTTTAATATTTTTCAAGTTGCAATGATCAAATTGGCCTGCATGTTTGGTGATGGTGTCTCTTCTGCCTGTTTGTAAACCAAATATAATATACCTGGCTCGTTCCACATAATTAGATGTTTTAACAGTCCAAGTGTGACGATCCGTAGCTGGCAAGCTGGGATGTTCATGAAATTCCCAACTTCTAAAAGGAATTACAATATCACGATCAGCCTTTAATTTTCTTAATAGTAGCATTCTATGCTCATCAGCTAATTTAACATGCGGAACTCTCCATACAATCTTGTCTAATGTTAATTTCCATTCTAAAGTTGCATCTGTTGTACCGTCTGGGGCTTTAATAATGTCTTTATCGTTAGAAGATCTCAACAAAACTAATTCTTGTTTAACATTTAATATAATTTTTCTATAATCTTCAGCAAAACCAAGCAACAAACGTAATGGAATATGAAAATCAAAATTTCCATTTGTATCTGGAGTGATTGTGTCTTTTGCAGGTAAAACCCATCCTGCAGGTTGTATTAGATTGGTTTCATTAGGTGATATAGATGTTAATCCCTTTAAAGTTGTTGCAATACCTACTTTTTTAGTGGAATCAACTGTTACACCTGATATTTCATATCTAATTTCATCAAACAGGAAAGCCATGGGATTATTTATAAATGGAACTGTTGTACCAGTAGTAGTACCGTCCTTTTTAGTAACTTTTCCTTCAATATATAAGTAACTTTCACATGGTAGTGTGTAAATGTCCTGATTTTGTATGGGAATACGAATTTCATCGTTATTGTTTAATTTTGATGAAGTGTAAGGGTTGTGGGTGTGATATTCTTTTTCCCATAGGGTTTCGTCGAATGTCGGACCCTGCGCTATATCCAGTATATCCATAATCGGTTAATTTTAATCCAATTCTCTCTAAAACACGAATGTTTTCGCGTGTTAACTCCTCCACAGCTGAAGAGCTACTAATGCGGTTTCCCGTAGGTTGTTCGCTTTTAAATGTTAAACCCATGGTTTTGTATTAAAGTGTCGATTTTAAATGTAATCTAACCGTAATAGGCTCTTCTCGGAAATCTATCAAGTTACCGTCTTGATCCAATACGTTCAACACGATGTCTGAAATGAAAGTGGTGTTCAACGGTAGATATACCAGGTTTTGTGGCTTTTCAACAATTTTAAATCCAGGCGGTACACTTGGGTAAAAAGTATGTATTATATGAGTATTTGCTCCATCTCTGTAAGCTCCTTGTATAATGTTACAAGTTATGTCTATACTATTGACTTTTAATATTGTTACAGTTTGTTTACCAGAATGTGTTTTATTTGGTTCTAAAATTGCTCCATCTTTGGGAAATCCTAATAAATCACCAATTGAGTTTGGCTTTGTGAAATCTATATAATATTTTGAAGTAAGCTCAGCTTTCATTGTATTATTATTACCTTTTAGCGATATATTGTCTTTTCCCATTTTATTTTGCAAAAATTCATTAATATGATCAATTTCATAAGAACCTGTGTGTTTGAGCATTCTCAAAAATATAGGTTCAATTATATTTTAATTTAATTTTATTGTAAGAGTTTAGCTTTTTATTACATCACATGTACATTAATAATTTTATTAGTATTTTTTATATCCTTATTTCTTTTAAATGTATTAAATCAAAGTAATATTTTATGTTCAAGAAATCATCACACTGTATTTGATTCATACTAGTGGTTAGTGATAAGGCAGTGGTAAGGACTTGGACATCAGCTTATCTCTTGTGTTCGACCGGTTCTGTGTGACTGACCTGTTGAGGACTGCACAGTGGCCGGACTGTGGTGCACCAGTGACACTGCCAGGGTAACGCTAGCCACCTGCTACATGAGGTCTGCAAGCTACAATCTACTATAGGGTCTCTGTATCCCCTCAGTTATTGGGTCTCTGCATCCCATTAATTCAATTCATCAGTGTGGTAGTTATATACACCACTTCATTTCTACAAATTTATAGACTCTCATAAACTTTGTGTGCACACAAGAAAGCAAGTGTAAGTTATTCTACTGGACTTTTATTCTACAAGAAATTAAGTTGTGGTCAGTGCCTGGACATTTTACATCGCCTTCGCTTCTGAGGTCGTGAGTTCTACCTTTCATCCAGCTGCCTTATCATTATAAGAGATTTATTATAAGAGATTAATTATTATTTTACATGGACTAAATATTCCAGCATTTTTATTTTGTAACTTTGTGCAAACTGAATTTAATTGTAACAATATAGGATTTGAATTGACAGCATTAGTTTTGATTTTACCATTGAGTTCAGTATAATATTAAGTAGAATCACCGAGGTTAAATACAACTAAACAGATTCAATCTCTGAACCAGTGAATAGTCTTTTGGTTATGTGAAAAGTTAGGAGTTTAAATAAGTAAATTCCCCTTTGCGCATACATTTTGTGGTCCTTCGACCAGGGATTGAATAATATTAAAAATTAATTAAAAAAAGGTGATTGTTTTTTTTTGTAATAAAATATATTTTCACAAATTAGAGAATTGAATATTTTGCTGGAATTCATGTTAGCACATACATTTTAGAAATACCATTCAATGGGTTAAAGCTAACATTTTTTTGTCATACATCAAGTGAATACAATTTTTTAAATATTTTATATTGTTAATATTTTAATTGAATTTTAATTCTATGAATTGACACCTAATTTCAAATAATACTGTGTCAGAGGTATATTTTGCAATTTTAGCTCTTGAAATATTTCATACATTGAATATTGGCCCACTGATTTCTCATGTTCATTTCAGGTTATGTCATGTCTGATTATCATGTATATTGAACTTTATCATGTTTATCATGTATTTTCTTGTGTGTCACCAAGCTTTAGGGTTTTAGTCTCTTTTATATTTTTATGTGGGGGATGCTCAGACATATTTTAAGCCCTTAAATTAATTTTTTTGGTACCCATTTTAAACAAAATGGCAGATGAAGAATTCAAGCGCACGGTTTCCGCTTTGAAGAGGAAATTAGTAGACTGTGCTAAGGAGGTACAATCTATCAATGAGAAAGGTAGAGCAGCAGTGAATGATCCTCAACATGTCACTACATTCAAAGGAATGTTCAAGGTGTTAGAAAAATATTATTCAAAATTTGAATCTTATTGGGACGAATTAATTGACTTACATGAAGAGAAGAAGAAAACTTCTGAATTTCCTCTTGAAGCTGATATAAACTTACAGTCTAAAGCCAAGCGCTACTACTATGAAGCTCACACAAGTTATGAGACTTTGCGACCTGCGGTACCTCCACCCACTTCCCGTCAGAGCATCAATCCCAATGAATCAATGATTTCTACCGAAGTAAGATCAAATAAACATCTACCTCGGATAAATTTGCCTCATTTTAATGGCCAAATTACAAATTGTCCCAAATTCAGAGACGCATTCACATCAGTCATTCACAATGATGCCCTTCTATCAAAGATGGAAAAATTCCATTACCTTGTGTCTTCACTTGTAGGCACAGCCTCTGCAGTCATTAGCAATTTGCCCCTTATTGAGGATAACTATGACTTAGCATGGAAAGCGCTCAATGATACGTTTAACAATAAACGTATGCTAGCTTCAAACTATTTGAATCAGCTCATTGGTTTTAAGCCTCAGCAAGGCAAGCCCACTGTTGATTCTCTTCAGTCCTTTGTATCTCAAGTTTCTGATAATATAGCAGCCTTTAAACTGCTGAAAATCCCCAATGAGGCAGAGTTTGTACTGTTCCATATGGCAGTCAGATTGTTGGACCCTACAACTAGGGAACAATTTGAACTTCAACATAAACAGACGGAATTTCCTGTTTTTGATGATCTCACAAAGTTCTTGCGTGAGCGTGTTCTAGCCCTGCAGTTGGCTCAAGGTCATCCTAGTCAATCGGCACAGGACAAATCTTCCAATGATTGTAAATCTGCAGGCTCTGTTGCCTCATTTAAAGGTCATAAGTCAACAAGTCGTGGCACGAAAACCACACTCATGGCTAACTCCCAATCAAACAATCCTCAATACAAAGGGAATAAGAAGTGTTTCTTCTGCAATGAAGACAATCATTTGCTCTTCAGTTGTAAGGAGTTCCTTAACTCTACAGTTGAGGAAAGGCACAAGAAATTGAAAAATTGGCATGGATGCAAGAATTGTTTGTATTCTTACCACTCTACGGGCAAATGCAACTCAAGGTGGACCTGCAAGTTCTGCAAGAAAAGGCACCATTCCTTACTTCACATTCCTGCTTCTACTGAAGATGTGACCAAAGACAATGAGGTGCCTGCATCTACACCCTCGTCATCTTTGACTGCGATGTCCCCCCAGCAAAGCAATATTCTGTTGGGAACTGTTGTGGCTGAAATCAAAGATGCTTCAGGCAAATTTCAGTCTGTACGTTTAGTAATTGATTCAGGAAGCCAGCATTCCTTCATAACTCGAAAGTGCCTGACCAGACTTGGTCTACCTACAACTTCATTCCCAAAGAAGATATCTGCAATAGGGCAGACTATTTTTGATGGTGCCAAAGGCAAAGCTGTTTGTCATCTGAAACCAAGAAATTTGGATTCTCCAATCTTCGAGACTGAAGCGGTTGTTATCAACAATATCACTTCTTACCTCCCTAATTTTACGGTGCCATCTAGCATTTGGTCAGAGTATACCAAATTTGAATTGGCTGATCCAGAGTTTTGGAAGCCCAAACCAGTTGACTTTTTATTGGGCTCTGATTTGTTCCCTGATATATGGACAGGAGCGCCACTCACTCTACACGAGAACCAACCAAAGTTGTTCGCATCGGTATTTGGCTATGTTGCGATTGGTCGAGTCCCCGACCATTCATCTTCTTCTTCACACACTGATGCTTCTCTCTTTACTCTTGCCCATCAAGAGTGTGATCTCCATAGACAGCTACAACGCTTTTGGGAACTTGAGGAACCTGACCCTATCCCTATGAAGGGCGATCCTGAAGACTTGGCATGTGAAAATCATTTCACCAAGACCCACTACAGACTAGATAGTGGACAATATGTGGTTCGCCTCCCTTTCAAAGGCGAAGAACCAGATTTCGGAGATTCTAAGAGGAATCCTATCAAGAGACTCTACTCACTGGAAAGAAAGTTTGCTAAGAATCCGCCATTGAAGTCAGAATATTGCAACTTCATGAAAGAATACCTAGAGCTAGGACACATGAGCCCTACATCATCTGACTCAAAGTATGTTATCCCGCATCACGCTGTCGTCAAGGAGGATAATTCTCAAATCAAGCTTAGAGTTGTTTTTGATGCCTCAGCTCTCACTGACTCCAAAGTCTCCTTAAACAATCATTTAATGATTGGACCCAAACTTCAACAGGACATCAGATGTATCTTGACAAGATTCAGGATGTATCCCGTAGTTTTTGTTGCGGATATCGTCAAGATGTACAGGCAAATACTGATTGATCCTCGTGATAGAACATATCAACATATTTTTTGGAGATCTGACCCTTCTCAGGCTATCCAAAAGTTTGAGCTGAATACTGTCACCTACGGCACCACATCTGCACCATTTTTGGCATTGCGAGTAATGAAGCAGTTAGCTGCAGATGAGGGGTTACACTATCCCAAAGCTAAAAGGGTTATTCTGCAGGACATGTATGTTGATGACATTGTCACAGGTGCGTCGTCTGTTGAAGAAGCCATAGAACTTAGAGATCAGGTGATTGGACTACTACGTAGAGGTCACTTCAATTTGAGTAAATGGGCCAGCAATTGTCAAGAAGTTCTACAATCAATCGACTCTTCAAACAAGAAGGATAAAATCAATCTCTCATCAAGTGATGATACGAATGTGAAGATATTAGGTCTTCAATGGAATCCCTCCTCTGATTGCTTCACGTACAAGATAGAAGAGTTCGATCCTGTCTTCACAAAGCGTGCTATACTTTCTGCTGTAGCCAAGATATATGACCCTCTAGGATTTCTCTCTCCAGTAACATTGATCGCTAAGGGCATAATACAAGGCCTTTGGAAATTGAATATTGGTTGGGACTCTGAAATCCCAAATCATCTCAGGGTTCTTTGGGAAGATTGCACTACTCAACTGAAAAATCTTCAGTCTCTTTGTATTCCAAGATTTGTTGCATGCGTCAACCAGCCCTATCAACTGAAAATCATAGGATTCTCTGATGCATCTGAGAAAGGATATTGTGCTGCCATCTACCTTCGAATTGTGGATGATCGCATATCGACTCATTTACTGACTGCTAAAACGAAATTAGCACCGATTAAAGCACTGTCCATTCCAAGATTGGAACTTTGTGGTGCGTACTTGCTGGCAACTTTGTATCGTTCCGTCATGGATATGTTGAGCTATTTACCCGACAGTGGCTTTCAAGAACCTGTCTTCTACACTGACTCTTCCATCGTGTTGGGATGGTTGAATACACCAACCTATAAGCTCAAGGTGTTTGTTGCAAATAGGGTTGCACACATCACAGACCTTACTCCTGTTCATTCTTGGAGACACATTAAATCTGAGGAAAATCCAAGTGATCATGGCTCTAGAGGTCTACTTCCTGATAAGCTCATCAACTGTGACATGTGGTGGCATGGACCAAGGTGGCTATGCACTCCTGAAAATGAATGGCCACAATCATCTATACAATGTCAGCAATCCCTACCAGAACTGAAACCTGAGCCTCAGTCTCTTCTTGCAAGTAGTTCTGAACCCCAGTTTATTCAGCTCATGGAGAACTATTCTTCGTACTACAAACTTCTGTGTGTCATATCTTGGGTAAGAAGATTTATCTACAATGTGAGATCAAGAGTTTCCAAGACACAACCTCTTCAAGGAAACCTTCAGCAGAAGGAATTGCAAGAATCTCTGTCCTTCCTCATAAAACTCATTCAATCACACTATATCACTGAAAGTGGTGATGGAACGAGCAAGGCTACAATCCCATCCAAGTTTCACAAGTTTTCTCCCTTCTTTGATGCCCATGGAATCCTCAGGGTGGGCGGCAGGCTCAACAAGGCAGCTATTCCTGACAATCAACGACATCCAACAATACTGCCTAAATGCCACTTCACCATTCTATTGGTAGACTATTACCACAAACTATATCTACATCCAGGTCCTTATCTGCTTCAAGCTCTGATTCAGCTTAGGTTCTGGATACCCTCCCTGAGAAATCTTGTCCGCCAAAGAACTTTCAAATGTTTGAAATGTTACAAGCTAAAAGCTGAAACATTTTATCCAAAGATGGCTGACCTTCCTTCTGCCCGCGTAAATAATAGTCGAGCCTTTCTACATGTTGGCGTGGATTTTGCTGGGCCTTTGACAATGAGAGAATCTCTGAGAAGAAAGGCTCCCATCTCCAAGGCACATATTTGTGTTTTTGTCTGCTTAGCTACTAAGGCTGTGCACTTGGAGCTTGTAACTGCACTATCAACTGATGCCTTTATGGCTGCCTTCCAACGCTTCATCGCTCGCAGGGGCTTACCAGAACAAATGTATTCCGACTGCGGAACAAATTTCAAAGGAGCAGCCAACCGTCTTCGTGAACTTGGAATTTGGTATTCAAAAGAAGAAACACAACAAGACATTCTTCAAAGTGCAGCCAAACTTGAAGTGAAGTGGAACTTCAACCCTCCATATTCTCCTCATTTCGGAGGGCTCTGGGAGGCTGCTGTGAAGTCGGCTAAAACCCATCTAAGGAAGGTTGCTGGTGATCATGCTCTTTCCTATGAAGAATTGGCTACTTTACTCTACCAGATAGAAGCGGTCCTCAACTCAAGGCCTCTCTGCCCCTTGTCAGCCAGCCCAGAAGAGACCAACTTCTTATCTCCTGGACATTTTCTGATTGGCTGTCCCCTCGTTGCTCCTCCTGAACCTTCTCTTCTTGAACTTCGAGAGAACACTCTTTCAAGATGGCAACTTGTCCAGAAGATGACTCAGCACTTTTGGAGTAGATGGCGAGTGGAGTATTTGAACACCCTGCAAGCCAGGACGAAATGGACCAAATCAACTTCAAATCCCAAGATTGGAGATCTTGTTCTCCTCAAGGAATCCAATGTACCAGTTTTGCAGTGGCCCCTTGCCAGAATCGTCAAGACTCACCCTGGTGAAGATGGAGTCGTCCGTGTCGTAACTGTCAAGACCAGCGACTCAGAACTTCAGCGACCAGTAGTGAAATTGGTACCTCTTCTTCCACTTGATTCAGACTTTTTTCATTAGGCTCTTGGAAATTTCACTTTGAAATTTCAGTGGGCGGTTATGTTTGAGCATTCTCAAAAATATAGGTTCAATTATATTTTAATTTAATTTTATTGTAAGAGTTTACCTTTTTATTACATCACATGTACATTAATAATTTTATTAGTATTTTTTATATCCTTATTTCTTTTAAATGTATTAAATCAAAGTAATATTTTATGTTCAAGAAATCATCACACTGTATTTGATTCATACTAGTGGTTAGTGATAAGGCAGTGGTAAGGACTTGGACATCAGCTTATCTCTTGTGTTCGACCGGTTCTGTGTGACTGACCTGTTGAGGACTGCACAGTGGCCGGACTGTGGTGCACCAGTGACACTGCCAGGGTAACGCTAGCCACCTGCTACATGAGGTCTGCAAGCTACAATCTACTATAGGGTCTCTGTATCCCCTCAGTTATTGGGTCTCTGCATCCCATTAATTCAATTCATCAGTGTGGTAGTTATATACACCACTTCATTTCTACAAATTTATAGACTCTCATAAACTTTGTGTGCACACAAGAAAGCAAGTGTAAGTTATTCTACTGGACTTTTATTCTACAAGAAATTAAGTTGTGGTCAGTGCCTGGACATTTTACATCGCCTTCGCTTCTGAGGTCGTGAGTTCTACCTTTCATCCAGCTGCCTTATCATTATAAGAGATTTATTATAAGAGATTAATTATTATTTTACATGGACTAAATATTCCAGCATTTTTATTTTGTAACTTTGTGCAAACTGAATTTAATTTTAACAATATAGGATTTGAATTGACAGCATTAGTTTTGATTTTACCATTGAGTTCAGTATAATATTAAGTAGAATCACCGAGGTTAAATACAACTAAACAGATTCAATCTCTGAACCAGTGAATAGTCTTTTGGTTATGTGAAAAGTTAGGAGTTTAAATAAGTAAATTCCCCTTTGCGCATACATTTTTGCGCATACACTGTGGGTAAACTGCACTCTTCTAAGTCTGTAAACTTACCACTGGCATCTTTTCCTTTATAATAATGCAATAAGTTATTTTTACCTTCCGTAACATTGGGAATAGAGTTGTAAGTTGTAAAATCTAACAGTGCTGCCTCCCAAAATCTTCCTTTTTGCAAGCGTAACGCTGGAAAAAGAATACTTCGTAAAGTGGACGATTTTCCTGTTAATGATACCGTATAGGAAGACATCTCAATAGTGACTGATACTTTTAGCTAGGAATTCCAAACATAAATGGCCGCATATTGAAGTATTATCAGGTTGTTCTCTTTTATAGTTGTAATATATGTTTTTAGCAGATTTAAAGTAATGTTCAAGTTCTTTAGGTGGTGGCAAATTTCCAAAACTATCAAAATAATATACATTGCTATTTAGTTTTTTATAACACACCCAATGAGTGCCGGGCCCTTCAGTATTATCCAAATTCACGATTCCAGTCTCATTTTTCCATATTTTCTTTTGTAAACTGTCTTTCATAAATACTCCGCGGAAAAATGTAATTTTTAAACAGGAAATATATTTAAATAATTCAACATTAGTCAACGCTTTATGTGGTATAACCAATTGATTTCTTTTATTTAATATGCACGATACGGTCTTAGGTATAGACCAGCCCCGTTTTTTACCATTGACCATATTGTCGGTTTTTTGTTATTTTTCCTCGGAGAACGTCTTTTTAGTCTAATATTACCACCATGTTTCCTCATGGTTGATCCTTTTTTATTCTTACCCTTCCTTTTACCACCTCCTACCGCTGTTTTAGCCTTCATACCTGCTGTTACCGCTAAAGCTGCTGCTTTTTCTGCAATACTAGCGTCACTAGACTTTACTCGTTGCCAAGCTATATTTGCTAGCTTTTTATCAGCGATTGACCTATTTTTTTAATCGGTAAACGTGGAATATGCAATATCGTGTTCTTTACAAGCCTGATCTAACTTATTTATACCTGGATCACCTCTTTCCAGTCGTTTTTTCAATTTAGTTCCTGGTCCGCAATACTGATAACCTCCCGGTATGTGAAATTCGTATGGTAAAGCGTCTATTGCTCTATTTACGATAGATCCTACTGGAATACGATTTAAAGCTTTACTTAACAGAGAAACCGCTGTGGACGTGATACCGCCTCCTTTCCGTATAGTGTCTCGATATGGACTGGTGTAATGAAACGTCATGATTGTCTTTTATATTCGAAAAGCGTAACCTATGTGTTACCTCTATGATAGGTTGCACAGAAATGATGTAATTTATGATGTTATTTAATTAAATATCAAAAGTACCCCAATCTGATGATCTAAACTTTTGTGTGTTACGATTAAAAAAGTATTTATAAAGAATTTCTTGTTTAATCCATGTATTTCTCATTTTTTCATCAATAGGTTTATGTTGTCCAGCTGCAATATAATTATGCATATCAAATAATAAATTACCTATTACTTTAACCCGCCGAGTAGTGCTTCTTGTTACGCTTGATGTCAAGAATGCCTTCAACTCGGCGAGGTGGGTCGATATGTTGGATGCGCTTCGCAACACCTTTCGTATTCCTGCATATCTGTTGCGGCTCATCGAGGATTATCTACGCTCTCGAAGCCTGATCTATGACACAAGGGACGGAACGCGGACGATGGAAGTCACTTCTGGTGCCGCACAAGGTTCAATACTCGGCCCGGATCTCTGGAACGTTGCCTATGACAGCCTCCTGAGGTCCGAGATGCCTGAGGAAACCACTTTGGTTGGGTACGCCGATGACGTCGCAGCTCTCATTGCTGCACGCAACGTTGAGCTGGCCCAACTAAAGTTGAACCGAGTTATGCGGGTTGTCAACAACTGGATGTCCGATCACGGTCTCTCGCTTGCTCTTAGTAAGACGGAGATCGTGATTCTCACGAAGAAGAGGATCGACACCGTCGTCCCGTTTAGAGTGGGAAGGGAGGTGGTCACATCAACTCGTGCCGCCAAATACCTTGGGGTTATGGTGGACACCAAGTTAAGCTGGAGGGATCAGATCTTCCGTACGGCGGACAAGGCCGCTAAGGTAGTTACTCACCTTAGTAGGCTGATGGCCAATGTCGGGGGTCCCCGATCCAGCAGAAGACGTCTGTTGATGTCCGCGGTCCAGTCCGTGCTCCTTTACGGGGCAGAGGTGTGGGCAGGCGCTCTAGATAAGGAGTGCTACAGGCTGCGACTCGCCCGGGTTCAGCGTCAAGCCGCGCTCAGGGTGTGTTCCGCCTACCGGACAGTGTCCGAGCCTGCCGTCCTGGTGGTCGCCGGAGTCATCCCTGTCAAGCTCTTGGCAGGGGAGAGGAAAGCGATTTATCAGAGACAAGGCGAGATCGGCAAGGACACGGCAAGAACAGAGGAGCGCTCCCGAACCTTCCAGCAGTGGCAACACAGCTGGGAGCACGACACCCGAGGACGATGGACTGCGCGACTTATCAAGCAGGTCCAACCATGGGTGGAACGGCGGCATGGGGAGGTGGACTACTACCTGACCCAATTTTTGACAGGTCACGGCTATTTTCGGTCGTACCTGAACCGGATGGGAAAGACCGGTTCACCGGACTGCATTTATTGCCCGGGTGTTCCCGACGATGCGGAACACACATTCTTCCGATGTCCCCGTTGGGAAGGGCCCCGCCTGGAGGCCACACAAATATTTGGTGCATTTTCGGTGGACTCGGTCTGCCAAAAGATTTTGGAGGATGAGGGCAACTGGGATTGTTTGTCACAGTTCGTCCGGGGCATCCTCCTGGAAAAGAAAACAGATCTGGACCGCGAAGTGGCCCAGATCCCTTGATAGAGCGGCTGGATAAGGAGCGAGCCCGACGGGCGTAAGCCAAATTTAGGCCTAGCCTGACGTAATGTGATAAACAATTCCAGGTTAGATTCCTAAAGAGTAGAGGAGGTTTTTTAGTGGGTAAACCCGTTTTTTAGGGGAGCCCCACACTACAGGCTGGCCACCTGTGTGCGTAATGCATTTTTCCGCCTCTCCCTCAAAAAAAAAAAAAAAAAAAAAAAAAAAAAAACCTATTACTTTAACAAGAAAATTAACAGTTACAGCGTTATCAGCATAATCAGGGTCTGCAACATTTGTTAATCGTTTGTTATCACAATTCCACCATTTTTTTCCATTTGGCTCTAATTGTATTATTTGTTCATAAGTAACAGCATTACCAGGCTTTTCACCAATACCTAAATTTGTCAATAATTTTCCTTTACCATCCCAAACATTATTGTTTTCTTCAAGTAAAGTAAACTTTTTATTTCCTTGTGCAAATACATCTCCTTGTCGTGTTACTACTTGGTTTTGTTTCACAAAACCAGATGTTTCTCGTTTTAAAGTTTCCTTCATTTGACCCACCGTTGCACCATCTGACGATGCAGAACCATCTTTTACATTCGCTAAACAATTACCAAGGCAATCAATAACTCCTACATCACGGGTAATACAATGATCTTTGATGTATTTTAAATTAACAGCATCATTTTCATTTTTTGGATAACCTATATCATTAATAACAAATTTATAAAAAGAAAACCCATCTTTTGTCTTTTCAGGTATTATAGAATGTAAATAACGTCTATTTATGCTGTCTTTTTCATCTACAGGGTCTGCTACGTTAGATATACGTCGATTTTCAGCATTATACGTTTTTCCATTGAATTTTAACGTATTTTTCAATTCCGATGATAAATAACCTCTGTTTATTGCATCAGCGTTTTGATTTGGCTTACCGACGTTGGAAATTCTATGATTACCCGCGTTATATGTGTTTTTGTCTAGTTTCAGTGTTGGTAATATCTCTTTTTTTAATACTTTTAAATTTATTGCATCATTTTCATCTGTGGGATCATTAATGTTTTTTAACCGTTTATTACTAATATCATAATCTCCATCAGGTGTTTGTGGTAAGCCAGCACCTCTTTTTAAAGTATTAAAGTAATATAATCCATCCGAGGAATATCGTCCGAACTTGTCAACACTCATGGTGCAACTGAATAACATTCTAGAGTGTAACCCATTTTTATAATATTAGTCTCGATGTCTAACCCGTATCAGTTTTTATACAAATTCTTAGTCTTTATCAGTTACATTTTCATCGCTCCCGGGACATTTAAAATATTTAAAATTTCCACTAACTAATGCTCCGTCTGATTCATTTCGAAATACATGATTTTTATGAATAAATTGTTCACCAGACAATTTTCTAAATCCGCTAAATGAATTTGGATCTGCAATTAATATATTTTGATAATCATTTACATCCATTAATTTAAATCTTTGCTTATTATAAATAAACTCTTTATTTGCACTGTCATATTGTAATGTTTGTCCTACAGTTGCAGCATCATTTGGATCTCTTCCATTATGCAAGTTTTTTGTTACTTTATTTTTACATGTAAAAAATCTAAAAGAATGATCTGGATCTAGATGTACGGTTTGTGATAAAGCAGCTGCATCTCGAGCAGTATAACCCAATTTCATATTTGATAACCCTTTACCCATGCAATCCCAAGCATTATTTTTGTATGTTAATAAATTAAATTTTTCATTACCTTGAACAAATTCATCCCCTTGCTTTGATACTACTTGATCTTGTTTTACAAAAGAGGTTGTTTCTTGTTTTAAGGTTTCCATCATTTGACCCACTGTTGCACCATCTGATGGTGCCGAACCATCTTTAACATTCGCTAAACAATTACCTAGACAATCAATAACTCCTACATCACGTGTAATACAATGATCTTTTATATATTTTAAATTTACAGCATCATTTTCATTTTTCGGATAACCTATATCGTTAATAACAAATTTATAAAAAGAAAAACCATCTTTTGTCTTTTCAGGTATTAATGAATGTAAATAGCGTCTATTTACGCTGTCTTTTGCATTTTAGGATCATCTACGTTGGATATGCGTTTATTTTCAGCAGTATACGTTTTTCCATTGAATTTTAACGTATTTTTTAATTCTGATGATAAATAACCTTTGTTTATTGCATCAGCGTTTTGATTTGGCTTACCAACATTGACAATTCTATGATTACCTGCGTCATATGTGTTTTTCTGTAGTCTTAATGTTGGTGATATATTTTCTTTTAATACTTTTAAATTTATTGCATCGTTTTCATCTGTGGGATCTTTTATGTTTTTTAACCTTTTATTAGTTATATCATAATCCCCATCAGGTGTTTGTGGTAAACCAGCACCTCTTTTTAAATTATTTGCGTAATATAACCCATCCGAGGAGTAACGTCCGAACTTGTCGACACTCATGGTGCAACTGAATAGTAATCTAGGGAGTAACGCATTTTTATGAGATTACCCCACGGTTTCGGAGTTCATCCACTAAAGCCACCCATTCGTTTTCCAATCCAGTATGACCCGCTTCTTTAGCTTCATGTATTAGTTTCATTCTATCCACCAATTTATTGATATTATTGTAATAAATCACATTTGTGTTATATAGTTTCTTCATTAAACCCGTACCTGTAACAGATTTGTTTCTTTTTCTTGGTTCTGGAGCACTTATATCCAAAGTGGATGAGACAAACCTTCGTTTTACAGGTTTTCTTGGCATTATCGGCATTGGTTGTCTTCTCGTTGTTGGTATTAACTTGGATACAAATACTCTATATTTTAAAGACCTAGATCTAAAAACTGGTTGGTCAGCTAAATACTTCCTCCTGTATGCATTGGTGTGTTCCAAAATCTGTTTATATGCTTCCATATCTTCTTCTTTAACTAACAATTCTAAAGGCTTTTTTTCAAATAATAATTCAAATAATCCTCTTGTGCCCTTATATCTTTGATTACCAACAATAATATTATCATCTTCATCAATGTTTACCGGGCTATTACCAACCATTAAACCTTCTTCTGTTAATCTTACTCCATAACTATGGTAGTTTTTATTAGGATTTATTCCAGCTAACATTTTTATCATGTATTTCCTTCCTAAAGGTCCTTTGTTATGAATGTTTTCACCCAACAAGCTTATGTTTGACGGACCTTCCCTTGCTTCTTCTTCTTTTTCCTCTTCACTAGCAGTTGATACATCTTCATGTCCTCTTTTAGCTTTTACTTCATATAATTCTCTTATACCACTATAGTCTGGTGATTCTAGCTCTCTTTCAGGTTCTTCACCGGTAAAACCACTATATGTAGAGGATTCCAGGTCTTCATCACTAAAATCTTCTGATTTTACATTTTCTCTTTCAAACTTTGTAATAGGTGCAATTGCATCTCCTTCCAAAACGGGTTTAGCAAATTTTTTGTTTAATTGTTTCAAGGGTTCAGTAATAGGTTTAAAAGTAGATTCAAGAAATTTCTCCCTTTCGCTAATACCTAATTTTAATGCTCTGTTTTTATCCCGAATAGAATCACTAAGTGATTTTATTTCCTTTATTAACTTTTCTTGGTTAACCATGTTTGTAGCAAGACGTGTTGTACAACAATGAATGTTTTACATCATGATCAGTGTATTAGTATAAATTTATCAAATCCTATCCTGTATCGACCATTGTTTAGCGGTTGTTCCTTTATAATTGTTAAAAACCCATACCTTTCAGCCCAAGCCTTTCCACACAACTCTTTAAATCGTTCAAATGGCATATCCGCACTTACATGGTCATAATATATGTGTTTTAGGTTGGTTTCATCCTGTTTAAATACAATTAACATGTTTGCATTGTCTCTAATGAGCTGTTTCGGTATTTTGCTGTAAGTTTGACCAATATAAATGCTATCTATGTTGTTATGTCGACCCATGGCGAAGTAATTTCTTATTGTATTTTGATTTTCACAAGATACATCGTCAAATATGAATACTGAGAATGGTTTAGCCTTTTGCGGTTGCATGACACTCTCGCTCGCGTTAAATTTAAAATATTTAACTTCAGGCACATTATTGAGTATTTGTTCCAATAACTGATATTTTGGTTGTTGTAGTGACTTTGAAAATACATATAAATTATTAAAACGTAATCCTTTAGGGTTTGTAATCAAATTGAATACTACATTTGTTTTTCCACAATTGGAAGGTCCGGTAACCAGACAACGCACCGTGTTTGGTAACAAAACACCGTGTTTCCCAGTATTGAATTGAGAACCATCCACTGTGAGTTCATCTATATTATTAATAGTAAAATTGTCTTTTTGCGGTATTATCTCCATCCTTTGTAATGGTTCAACCCAAAATGATTCTCTATCGTTATATTAGATCCTTTTTAGGTATCCAAGAATCTTCCGTCTTATTAAATCCTAACCATCGTACTTTAACCATATCTTTTTTCCGTTGCAACACCTTTTCAACTAGATATACATCACCTACTGTTGAATTTAACATTTCATGTCCATAAAACCCTCCTTCCAGCAATTGTCCTTTATTATCTTTTAAAATGTAAGTTTCTGGTATTGTAGGTTGCACCTTAAATACAGTAAATACCTCATTTGTCCAGTTTGGAAGATATCTTTTACTGAATACACCTTTGTATTTGCTTATTTGCACTTTATCACCAACATTAAACCTTTTAGGTTTTAGTTTTTCAACTTTTGGTTTAGTATTCATTTTTATACGTTTTAATATAAGTTTTTCATTTTTATTAGTCACCTGGCTTGGTTTCATACCGATAGTTCTATGAAACTTGTTATTGTAATCGCTTATAAGTTTTGGTAACATATCAATCCATACGTGTGATCCTCTGTTGGAAAACATCTTATACATCGCACCTTTTAAAGTTCTGTTAAATCTTTCAATTATTGATGCTTTTACCTCTGAATTGGTGGAGTAATGGTTAATGTTGTGTTTTTTCATTAAATTTGCAAATTCCTTATTAAAATATTCTTTTCCATCATCAGTTTGTAAATGTTTTATAGTATGTTTGTCTCTTTGTATAGCTGTTTCCATTGCTTTTGTAACACTTTTGCCACTTTTATCTTTTAGTGTTAAAGCATCTGCCATTTTTTTAAAACAATTAATAATAGTCAAAATGTATTTAAATCCTCTATTTTGTTTACTATAAGGAATCATTTCGATTAAATCCGCTTGATATAAATCATTTATTCCTTTTATCACTGTATTTCTTCGTGGAAACTTTCTTCTTGCAGGTTTATGAAGTTCGTTGACAATTTCTTGCTTCAAGTCCTTCATATTTCAGGTTTGAATGTTTCATGTATCACATGTATAATCACAATGAATGTTGTCTTAAATATTCACATCATTTATATAGATCAAGGTCATCCAAACTTGTGTAAAAAAATGGGGAACACGGCGTTTGACTTGCCGTGTTCCCCATTTTTTTTACGGAAGGAGAAAGGAATAAGGTCGAAGTTGTAGAAGGACGAAGAATAGGTTACTAGTCGATAGGGTTTAGAGAGTAGTGGCCAAAAGGAAGAGTGTGAATTTTATCCGGCATAATATGCCTTTTATCATCTCGAGCTGATAGTGCCCTTTTAACTTCAGTGACACTGTAGACCTCATGTTTAAAGCTTCTGATAGTGTTGAACGTTGCAGACATTGTAGAATCTTCAAACAAGCAGGTCTTGTAATGGTCAAATGTCACATGTTTCTTCAAGTACGATGTTTTGACTCCTTTAGCTTTCTTCACTGTCGGTATGTCATTTTCCTTATACATCTTGAAGGAATATAGTTTGGACATTAGCGCAACTATTTCCTCCAAAGGCATTCCATTTGCTTCATCTTTAAATTTTCCAATTACTTTTTTATTCTTTTCATTATAATTTGGATGGTTCTTTGGATAGTCAGAGAAGTCAAAGTCGTCTTTGTATGGGAAACTCCTTAGATCTTCATACATGTCCAAAGTCTTTATCCAGTAGATGAACGCGTCGGTATCCATGTATGCAACTCCAATGTTGTCTCTTCCGTAGTGTTTAACCATTTTGTTGTAATGGAAATCATACATCAGAGTTTTACTTATATCCAAAATCGACATTCCAATGTATAACGGACGATCCATCACTATTGTTGTTTTCTTCATACTGACGGCGACTAGATCTTCGTTTATAATCATGGATGTTCCAAAATTTGGTTTTTGCACTAATTTTTCCAATTTCCTAGGATCACTTACTAATTTTACAATCTTGTGTTTTCTTTTGTTTTCTAAGGTCTTCCCGAAGATGGCGTTGTTCATTAATTTGTAGAAGTCCTTTTCAAATGCTGATGTTGCCGCTGCTCTTCTTGTAGTGTTGGAATCAAAATATGGTTTCAACCAACAAGACTGGGTGAATTCAATTGCTCTATTAATTATTTTGTTAAAGTCAATCGCCTATGTTTTGACCAAATTCAGTGGGTTGTTTTTAAATATGTATAAATAGTAAAGAGCTACCAATTACTTGGTTAGTATCAACCAAAAGGCGTTTAACCTAGACTTGGTTGAAGTTATATTCTTCCCAAAATATAACTTAATAATTGATTGAAACACGATTTATTTTACTTTAAAATGTGTGAGAATAGAAAGGTAAATATAGCGGAAGAGGAGAAGAAGAAACACAATTATATTTACTATGAGATTTACTCTTAAAATGTGTTACGGTAAATCAAATAGTAATGTAGAAGAGGATTTAATCGGCAATAACAAAACAGCAAGATTATTTATGGTTGAGGGTTATTTTGGTCAATTGATTGACCATCAGTTATTTATTAAATCAGTTCGACAAGTGGACTATAATTTGAAACATGATATCAGAGCTAAGCATATATTCCATATTTTAAACTGCATAAACTACTGCTGGTATAATCATGTTAAATTAATGATTTTAATTCATTAATAAAAATATGTAGGATAATAATATTTTATGAATGCTAAAGAGGAATACAAAGGAAATACAAATGAATGAAATTTATACTTATTCTTGTTATAATTTTTTTGTTTTCAGAATGTTATTTCTTAATATTAAAATACATAATCGTATATTATTTCTGGGAATATAATACTTTTGAAAAAAAAAAACAATAGGTGACTAATAACTGCAGGAAATAATTTATTGACAGAAAAATTATTTTTAAAAATATAAAATTTTATTGCATCTAATTATTTGCTAAGCAAAACAATTCTAGATAATCTTATTTAATTTATAAATTGAAAAGTTTTACTATAGTGTATTTGGTAATATGATGGAAATCATCTCCAAACAAGTTTATGTGTGTGGCTCTGTTCTTAAATTTGAGTAGAAGTCCCCTCAGTATAGCCCACCAATCAGAACGCAGCATTTCATCCCCACCCCTCCCCCTAGGCCCCGCCCACCGACCAATCAGAGAGCAGCATTTCATTTTACCCCCTCCCAGGCCACGCCCACCGACCAATCAGAGAACAGCGATGGCGGCTAGGCCCCGCCCCCATTCTGTTAGAGAGTAGTGACGTCACCTTCCTGATAGTTGTGTCTGCTTGGTGAGGTTGACCCTCCGGAAGCCATTATTTAGCTGCAAGATAATGTGTTTCCTGGAAATTTATATCACATCCGTTTTTCTTGTTTGGTGGCGTGACCACCACCGGATGTTGTTAACTGGTTTCAAGTTAATTGGCATGACACTGACTTCCCGGAAATTTATATGAGATAATTATGGGGTTATAAATTACCAAGCCTGCATCTGCACTGAACACCTGCATGATGACTCACCGACAAGTTTATACATGTTTATTGGGGTTTTCCGGCTCACCGATTTTTATATAAGGTGTGAACCTAAATAATTAGTCAGTTGAGTTCCAGCTGCATCAGAGGTAAGTGAAACTTCTTTGTATCTTAAAAAGTGTGTTTATTAGTTATGTGCAAGGCTATTCTAAAATCTTCTACGCTTTTCCATTAGTATTTCTATTTACATTTCTTCTTTTTCTTTGAGATTTCCAGTATTGTCTGAAACAGAAAACATTCCTATTTTAGGTATATTTGGTATAGCAATATTTGTAGTTTATTGAATAAAACAAGACATTATGGAAACTAATGTGAATAATAGTTTGAGCGAGCAGAATGTAGTTGGCAATGAACAGTCTGTTGTAAACAGTACCCCCGAGCCGGTTAGTATAATCAGTACTGATCAGACATATGTAAAGAAATTTAGATTATATGGGAGTAAAACCGTTTTTAAATTTTCAAATCCCCCACCTGAAATTAATGAGATAGATTGGTTGCGTAAGGGGTTTGCTAAAGTAGTAAACGATATGAAAGAGCAGGCATTTGAGGATGACCAGCTAGGGTTTACATTACAAAGCCTAAACCTAAAAAGTAAAGAGCCTGGATATGTAGCTTTTCGGCCTGTGGGGGAAATTGATGAAAATATTTTGTGGACAATTTTTGGGGGGATTGTTCAAAGTAATTCAGAATCTATCAAATCAACCGATACGTTTCAAGTTGAGTGTACGCGGATCAACCTCCCCGTAGGCAGTGGTGGCGGTAGGAGACGACCGGGTTTGTTTAATACTTTTGAGGAAGAATGTAAGGGAAGACATGGGATTGTGGTAATTAAAAACGAGGATAATTTGTGTTTACCCAGAGCATTGGTAGTAGCCATGGCGTATGTGAAAAATGATCCAGAATATAAGGCTATTCGACAAGATAGAAAGAGGAGGCAGACAGTGAGAGCCCAAGAGCTTATTAGAAGGGCGAGAGTTGAAATACCTGAGGGTGGATTTGGTATTACACAACTTGAAAAATTCCAGGACCTACTAACAGATTTTAAAATTACAGTATATAATTATGATCGTAAAGGTAGGGATGTTTATTATGAGGGGTGTGTTGAAAATGCAAAGTTCAAAATTAACTTGCTTTTTTATAGTGGCCACTACAACGTAATCACTAGTCTCACAGCTGCGTTTGCTTGTAAATACTTTTGTGAGGCGTGTCATATCCCGTATGAACATAAAGGTGAACATAGATGTTCAAATAGTTGTCCAGCATGTTTGACTATTTCTCCGCCTTGTCTAGAGAGTAATGGAGGAGTAGTGTGTTGCGAATGTAATTTAACTCTTAGAAACCAACAGTGTTTTGCTGCGCACAAAGTTACCCTGTGTAAAACTGTAAAAAAATGCCTTGATTGTGGTAAGGTAGTGTGGATTAAAAGGAGAAACACGCCACATAAATGTGGGGAAGTATATTGTAAGCCGTGTGATTCTTTTCAGGAACCCAACCATAAATGCTTTATGATACGAGATGAAAGGAAGTTTAAAAACAAAGACTATCTTTTCATCTTCTTTGATTTTGAAACCCGTCAAGATGAGTCACTTTCACCGGACTGTGAAGCTAAGGTTCATAAAGTTAACTTGTGTGTATCACAACAGTTTTGCTACCAGTGTATAGGCTCGGGGTTTTGCATGGCATGTAGGAATAGAACTAAAGTGTTTAAGGAGAGTCCTATTGAACAGTTTATGAGTTATGTTTCAGAAACCCGGAAACAGTTTAAGGATGTTTGTGTGATTGCCCATAATGGTCAAGGATTTGATTTTCAATTCTTACTAAAGTATATTCTGGAAAAGACAAAATTTACGCCTGCTTTGATTATGAGAGGCTCGAAAATAATTCTTATGGAAATGGATAACGTTAGGTTTGTAGATTCGCTCAGCTATTTCCCAATGGCCCTCGCTGCACTCCCTAAAGCGTTTGACCTACCGCCAGAGAGGAAAAAAGGGTATTTCCCCCATCTCTTTAACACGGTTGCGAATCAAAACTATGTAGGCCCTATGCCCGCGAAGGAGTTTTACTGTCCGGAGGCAATGTTTGAGAAAAGCTACAAGGATTTTGAGAAATGGTATGAAGAAAGAGTTGCTGAAAATTATGTATTTGATTTTCAAAAAGAGATTCTAGAGTATTGTTTATCTGATGTTGAAATTTTAGCGCAAGCCTGTCTTAAATTTAGAACAATATTCCTCCAAGAATGCAATGTCGATCCGTTTCTTGAAGCCGTAACCATTGCTAGTGCTTGCAATCTAGCTTTTCGTCGAAACTTTCTTAAACCTAAGACGATTGGTCTTATCCCCAAAAATGGTTACCGTTTTACAGACAATCAGTCTGCTATTGCTTTAAAATGGCTGTCTTGGGAGGAAGAAAAACGTGGGGTTAGAATAGCACATGCCGGTCGTGGCCAAGAAGTAAAAGTTAAAGGCATGAAAGTGGATGGATTTGATGGTAAAACTGTGTATGAGTTCCATGGATGTTATTGGCATGGGTGCCCTAAATGTTTTCCTTATAGCCGAGAGGCTCCTTTGAAAGAGGACCCATCTGATAGCCTTCACCTAAGGTATGAAAGAACGAAATCTAGGATAGCAAAGTTACATGGATATGAGGTTGTAGAAATGTGGGAATGTGAATTTAGGAAAATCAAAAAAGACCAAAAGCTTAAACATTTGGATAATTTACCAATTTTAAACAGTCTGCCACTTGACCCAAGGCAAGCTTTCTTTGGAGGTAGGACGGGGAACGCTAAAACCTATCATAAATGTGAGGAGGATGAAACTATCCAGTATGTAGATGTGTGTTCACTCTATCCTTATGTGTGTAAGTATGGAAAATATCCTGTAGGTCACCCGACAATTCATGTAGGTGACAGGGAGTGCAGAGCACGCGGCCTTGGTGTTGAGGGCCTGCTGAAATGTAAAATTTTGCCACCTAGGGACCTTTATCACCCTGTACTCCCGGCTAAAATGAATGACAAGCTTATGTTTGTCTTATGCAGAACGTGTGGAGAAACTTTAAACCAGGAGGAGTGTGATCATGAATGTGAACAGAGAGCTCTTGTGGGAACGTGGACGATGGATGAGATCCGTAAAGCTGTACAAGTAGGCTATATCATATTAGATATGTATGAAATGTGGGAGTATGAGGTAGCCACCTACGAAAAAGGAGGATTGTTCACAGATTTTATTAATAAATTTCTTAAAATGAAACAAGAAGCTTCAGGGTATCCTAGTTGGTGTGTGACTGAGGAAGACAAAGATAAATATATAGCGGATTATTATGAGCATGAAGGTGTTAGACTGGAGAAGGAAAAGATAGTGAAAAATGGAGGACTTAGATCACTAGCAAAATTGATGCTAAATTCTTTTTGGGGTAAGTTTGGGCAAAGGGAGAATCAGACTAAGGCATCTATGGTGAGGGAATCAAAAGAGCTATTTAGAATGTTAACAAGCCCAGATATTCAGGTTAACAGAGTTCAAATAATAAATGAAGAGGTGATAGTTGTTAGCTGGGAGTACATTGAAGAAGTGGGTGATCCTTTGAGAAACGTCAACGTTGTGATTGCCGCTTATACAACAGCCCAGGCTCGGCTCAAGTTATATGAACATTTGGAAGCCCTAGGAGGCCAGGTATTGTATTATGACACGGACTCGGTGATTTATTACTTGAGGGGTGGATTGTACAGAGTTCCGACAGGGGATTACCTTGGACAGATGACTGATGAGTTAACCGAGTATGGACCTGGCTCATTTATTGTTGAATTTGTGTCTGGGGGACCGAAGACCTATGCATATCTTGTCTGGTCGACTAATAAGCAGGCATTGATTCCTGTGTGTAAAGTGAAGGGACTCACGCTAAATATGAAAACATCCTCTATCGTTAATTTTCAAAAATTGAAAGAAATGATCCTCTCCACAGAAACGAAAGCATTGGAAATAAATGAATTCCGAATTAGAAGGACAAAAGACAAAGACATCGTAACAGTGAACGAAACAAAAGTCTTTAAAATCACGGGACCTAAACGCAAACGTCATGGTGACTATGACACACTGCCTTATGGCTACAAACAACAAAAACTCACCTAGTCCCACCATTCAATCTTCTCCTCCAACTCCTCCAGTCTCTTCGTCAGCCTCTTAATTTCCTTCTCTACCTCCCAATACTCGAATACATCGTAATTACATTCCTTGTACGGCCCGTATAACCACTGACAAAATGCGAACCAAGTTAGAAACATCCTGTTGTTGACCGTAGCTGTAGCAAGACTGGAGGAGCGCGGCAGGAGACATCTCGGCGGGAAGGGTGTTGGTGGGGAGGCGTATATCGCTGCCTCCCACCACCCGGCCTCACATGTGGTATCCCCCTTTTAAAGCAACCTAGGTTGTGTTAATCTCGTAGTTTTGGTTTAAGTTATAAACTATTTTATGTAATATTTATAGATATATTGTATTATCATACGTACTTGATTCTGGTAAAAAAGTTGAACTTCTGCATAATCCGTGTTCCGTGGTGGTAGTGGTGGAGGTTCTAAGGGTCGCGGGGAAAGTTTTTCATATATATTGGGTCGAGGGGTGTATAAAATAACTTCTCCGCGACGTGGCTGTTTTCTTTCTAATTTAAACACCCAACCAAAACAAGATACCACGCACATTGCTCAAGTGTTTAAAGCAAACTGGTACGCCTGTCGGAGAAGTACTTCCCCCCTCCACACCTCTGTTTCGCCACAAACGAGTTCTTCACATTTGCAAGCACAACGATGGCGTTGATACCGCTGCCGGTGTTGCCTTTGTACAATTACGCTGCCTTTGTCATTGTAGATTCTGTAAAAACTGTTGAGGATTTAAAATCGTTAAACCTTCCTGATAGCATAATAAATGATTTGATTTGTAGATTTTTTAGAAGAAAAGAACTTAGACAGTGGTATTTACTGATGCGTACTATCATTGGACCACGGCAATCAAGACCTGTCGTGTACCTTGATAGTGATGACAGTGATTAACTAAAAGCTTAGTAAATTGAGGCGCTCCGACCCGATGAGGGTTCGAGCTACTCTTTCGAACAGCTTGGTTTGAATATAGGACCTAGTAGACTGAGGAGTTGGGAACTGAGGAAGTTCCTAGCTACTCCTTCGAACGGTCCTTGATGTGGCCACCCAACTTTTTAAGTTAATGTAAACATTTAAAACATTAAATTTTTTGTTCATCTCATTTTGGCCAATTGAACGGCTTCACCAAGTAAATGGCTTGTATATGATGGACAGAAAAATTAATATATAAAAATAAAGTTGGAGGGGGTGATTATTATGCTTATCTGGAAGGTTTTCATTTATAAAATGTAAATATTAAAATTCCCTATCCATCACTTTACAACCAATTGAACGGCTTCACCTAGTAAATGGCTTGTACATAATGGATGGAGACAAAAATTAATATATGAAAAATTAAAACGGAGGAGGCGACTAGCATAATTTTCTGGAAGGCCTTCACGGGCCGCGGCGGTGGAGGGGCCGCGGTCTTTTATTTTTCTGAGTGGAGGGGAAACATCAACTCCATGCGCTTACCATTGTCATATTTGGCTTTGCACAATGAGCACCTTGTTTGAACTCTGTCTCAGAACTATAATAGAGGATGATTTTCTTTATGAGAATATACATGAATTTCAGCTTCCTAAATCTATTGTAAAGTATGTTAAAGACTACTATTGTGAAAATTGGGGGATTTTAAAATTTCATATTTACCGTTTTGGCAATGGACTTAAATTTTGTAGGGATTGTGGAAACGCCGCGGTTTCTGATAACCTATTTGAATTTGTAGTCATAAATGGTGGGGTCCGTACGTATGGTTCCATTGGATGGTGGCCGATGTACAAACCTCTTGAAGACAGGTGCTCAATTTGTGCAGTTCGCCTTTATCAATAAACCTTATATCAGTTGTTGTTGAAGTTTTCAATGTAAGGGTAATCCTGACTTTAGGCAATAAAAGAAAAAACGGTCGTTGGCCACGATGGTTGCTGGCGGCCCCTAAAGTCAGAAGGGAGGTAAGGTATCGCTTACCACGGCATGCAGCGAGGTTGGGGCTGTATGGGTAATCATTTGAAGGGTGTTGGTATTTAAAACATACTGACAGCCTCTGTGATTGCCAGGGGGTGCGGAGGCGGTAACTAGTTTTTTTTTGGAGGCCGCCACGCTATCCGCTGCGGTGGTGGGGCAGTGGATTCTGGGGGTTTAAAAATAAACAGACTGATTGAAAAATAACAGTGTCAACATGGATGTTAGGAGTGCAATAGCTGGTGAACTGCACAAACCTGCCCGTAAAAAATATCCTAGGCGTAGGGTTACACTTAAGGGGATAAATGATTTGTACCAGGCGGATCTTGTGGAGATGCAACCCTATTCAAAAATAAACAAAGGTTACAAGTATATACTTACTATGATAAACTGTTTTACAAAATTTGCTTTTGCAATACCCATTAAAAACAAGTCGGGTCCTGAAGTTGCAAAGGCGTTGGAACCTATTTTAGAAAAATGTAAGATGAAAAACTTTCATACTGATCAAGGAACTGAATGGTTTAATAAACACATAAGCACCCTAATGAAGAAATATAATATTAATCACTATCATACGTATTCAGACCTTAAAGCCAGCATTGTGGAAAGATTTAACAGAACGATAAAGACAAAAATGTATAAATTATTTACAATCAAAGGTAAATATGAGTGGGTTAGTCTCTTACCTGATATTATCAAATCTTACAACAACACAAAACACAGAACGATAGGTATGAAACCAAAAGATGTGAGACAGAAGCATGTTAGAGCGATTTTTAAACGTATAAATAAGGTTAAGGCCCCTAAAAACAAATATAAGGCAAAAAGTCATCCAAAATTTAATCTGGGGGATAGTGTGCGGATTAGTAAATATAAAAAGGTTTTTGCAAAAGGCTATTTACCAAATTGGACCAACGAAGTGTTTAAAATTGACGCGATTAAACCTACAAAACCGGTTACATATATTTTAAAAGACCATAACGGCGAAATACTTAAAGGCGGATTTTACGAAGAGGAGCTGAGTAAATCGAAAACTGGAGATGTATATCTAGTAGAAAAAATACTTCAAAAGAGAGGAGATAGAGTTAAGGTCAGATGGCTTGGGTTCGACAGGAAACATGACTCATGGCTTGACAAGGCCGACATTGTTATCTGAGTGCGGCGAGGCGTGGAGCGGATGTTCCCCACGGAGTTGGCGCACATGTCGGCAGTATATTAGCATACACATGGGCGGCATAAAACATTCGACGCGCAACGATGCACGTGACAGCACAGAGCCCCCCGCTGACTATAAAAAACTTTGATGAATATATGGGTTCCGGTATGAGTGTGCTTCCCACCAAGCATGGTTCCCTCCTACCAGACACCATCCGGTGTGTCATATCCGGTCCCAGCAACTCGGGGAAAACCAATGTTTTATTTAATCTTTTATATGATCCAAATGGTCTGAGATTTGAAAACATCTATGTATTTTCAAAATCGTTATACCAACCAAAATATAAATTTTTACAAAAAGCTCTGCCCAAAGAAATTGGTTACTTTGCGTTTGATGATAATAGTCAAGTAGTACACCCTAATAATGCTAAAACAAATTCAATTATGATTTTTGATGATATATCTTGTGAGAAGCACAATAATATTCGTAATTATTTTACAATGGGGAGACATAAGAATATTGATACATTTTATTTGGGACAAACATATAGTGCTATCCCCAAACAGCTCATCAGGGACAATTGTAACTTTATTATTTTGTTCAAACAAGATGATATGAACCTCAAACATATATATAATGATCATGTAACAACCGACATGTCTTTTGAAAAGTTTAAAGAGTTATGTGCTCAAGCTTGGAAGGATACACACGGGTTTTTGGTGATTGATAAGACACGTGACCTTAATAAGGGAAGGTACAGGATAAAATTTGACAGTTTCATCACAGAGCTGTAATGGTACGCATCTACTCGTACAACGATCTTCGAGGTTTCGACAAAAGGCTACATAATGTCAAGTCGAATCTCTGTACGTATTATTTTAGGGACAAAAAGAGGTTTTGTGGAAATTATTGTAGTCGTAAACCACCACATGGATATACGTTTAACAAACATTGCTGGAGACACAAAACACCAAAACATTCAGCTATGCTACCCCCAGTAGTTTTGCTGATGATTTCCGCTAGTGAGCGAACATACAATCGCGACACCTGGCTTAACTTTATATTCCACTGTGAAAAGAAAAACGTACCTCTGGAACTTGTAATTTACCACGAAGATATGAACAACTGCACCGTGAGGGATCCTCAAAATTTAATATCTAGGTTCAGACCATTTCCCGATATCTTTGGCCAACCTCTGCCGTTACGTAACCTCCACGGTAGTGTAAACTTTACACAAATATGCAATAAAATGTTAGAATACGGTTGTAAGATTCCTTATGCTAGCAGATGCATTTTACTTACAGAGAGAACCATTCCTATACGATCACCTTTAAAGATATACAAGGCAGCACTATCTCTAAAGTGTTATATTGACATTAGTTATAATACTGCATACGGTCCTTTACTTGACGGGGTTCCAAAGTGTTATAGAAATAAACCATATATTGGTGTTAACAATCTCTGTCAAGGGTTATATACAGTAGATTTTCTAAAAGAAGCATTGCCTACACTACCTATACACTGTGAAAAATTTGGAATATCCTTAACCAACGGAAAATACACAGTGACTAACCAAGAGTTATTTGACCAATGGCGAGCATTTACGGGTGCTAATCCCAGTGAGTTTTGGCTTTTGAATTCTTTCCTATTACAACATATCAAGGAACAACGGCCTTTGAACATATTGAAGAAATATATGGAAGATACTGTGGAAAATGATAAATACACTGTTGCCGAGATACCACAATGGAGAGGTGGATGGAAACGTACTTTTGTATTTAAGAGTTTCACTCTACCTTATGTAATACCACGATTTGATGCACGAGAACAAAGTTACTACAGAGGATTGGACTTTAGTGAGGGAGTTTCCCTTTTAGATGTTATCAGATACATACGAAAAAACAAGAAACGTGCAATGTTCTTCAGGCAGGTAGAGATGCCTTAAATATGGGAGTCTTGAAAGATTCCACTAGTATCAATCATGAAGCCGACTGATAAACAACTCAAGTTGCGTGTGGCTGCGCTTAAAGAAGCCATTCGACGTAAATACCGAATGTTTAAAGATGGTATAGTGGAAACGGAAAAAGTTCTGGAAAAACAATACAAACCCATCATTCGAGAGCTGCGTAAAACGGCTCAACCTTCTGTAAAATCTGAACCTGAATCTTTTAAACAAGAAGCGGAAGAGGAACCTACTGTAGAACAGATGGATTATGATACAACCGATGAAGATGAATCAACCGATGTGGATTTACCACGGCTATTTGATCCACCGAGTGTTTCTACCCCCAAGGCCAGCTCTAGCCGGGTAAAGGAAGTAGTGTCAACTCCTTCAGGACTTGAAACAGCTTCCCGATATCTTGAAGAACAGTTTAAAAACCCCATGACTCTCCGGTATATGAAATTACTTATGGAGGATACTGGTGGTAAGACAAAATTAATTGATCACGATTTTGGACCGAGATACAACGAAGAGGGAAATAAATTGATGATTGGTGATAAGGATTTAGATTTTAATGCTGATGGAGCTATCCTTATAAATAATACAAGATATAAACCAACTGAGGGGCTTTACGAACTGATCTTTAAAAGACTTCCCAGTGAAGAAAAATACTCGCAGGATGATTTGAAAGTGTACAAGGATATACTTGTTGCTACTAATGCTCACAAGAAAGGCTACAGCTTTTACAACCAGATTAGAAGGGATAATAGTTTAAAATATAAACATGTTATCAAAGACTTGTTTCCACCAAGTAAATCAGGCAAGGGGCTCGTGTGGAAATCCAACAAGTCACGCGACATTATATATTGGGATAACCCAAATGAATTGGTAAGTAGACTCAAGCTTTTAGCAATGTCAACAGAGACGGGTAACACTTCCCACAGTAACGAGATACTCAACATCATAGAGGAGCTGAGGGAAGCGGGGTTTATAAAAGGGGCAGGTAATAGTAGATTTAAATCACTTTTACGATGAGTGTAGACAAGTTCGGACGGTATTCGGATAAAAAGGATAAGGGGGATCAGAGGGGACCCAAGGGTGAGGGGTTCAACCTTACCCACAAAGGAGATTATGATATACAAGAGAAACGTTTAGTAAATGTAGGAGATGCCGTAGAAAATCGAGATGCCGTCAACTATGAAACCCACTGTCAGGCGTTTCGTAACTGTATCAGTTTACAAAATAATGTGTTTGACGCACAAAGTACACGGATATGTAATATGGGGAGCCCTATTGAAAAGGACGATGCTGTGACAAAACAGTATATAGAAACACAAATTCCTATTAAACTAAAGGATTCATATTCATTTCATCAGTATCGTTTACAGGATATCGCATCACCAATTAATGACGGAGATGCTGTTAATAGATTGTATGTCCAAACAAATACAGTTAACAAAACTAGTGAGGGAGTTTATAATGCGAATAATTCTATAATAAAAAACGTCGCTACTCCTGTGGAAAATAATGATGCTGTAAATCTTTTTTATTTCAAAAATAATACTATTTTTAAAAATATAAACGGTGCTTACGATGTGCATAACACTGTAATACAAAATGTGGCTCCACCATCAAAGCCGGGCGATGCTGTAAACAAACACTATTTAGACCATCGTACTCCCATTCCGGGTACGCAAACTTGGAACTTTAAAAATAAAAAGATTTCTCAGGTTGCAGATCCAACACATATACATGATGCGGTGACATTAAAATACTTGCAAGAAAATACTATCATACTTTTTGATCCCGGCAAAGGTAAAGTGCCAAAAACAGAGGAACCTCATTGGAATGCTGGGAATAATCGGATTAGAAAGCTTAAAAAGCCTCAAGGACTGACTGACGCTGTAAATAAAGAATACCTAAAAGAAGCCCTTGCCGAATTGGCATACTCGATATACAAACATTTAAAATCAAAAGATGGAGCCAGGGCGGGTTTACACGATGAAAAAGACTGGAAAACTGAAGTTGTGCAAGAGTTGACCTCATGGGATGATTTGTTCAATGACGAGATGACTATTGATGCGTCAGAGCTAGTAAACCAACCAGGGATTCTCGAAACTGCGGAAGAGCGTGCACGGAGGCTAGGTGGTGGTGGCTCGTCATAAATAAAAGGACTGTAAACTGCTAACATCAGTTGTTATGTGAAGTCATATGGTGAACATTGAAGATGGGGCACTACTGTTGCGATAAAAAGTGTTTTATTGTTCCAGAAGACCAAGTCGACGGGTTGGCTTGTAGTAAATGTGAGAGCTTTAGCTATTGCCAATGTAAATGTAAATCATACAAGGTCTCAAAGAAAATAAAAAAAGTTAAAATTAAAATCTTTAAAACGGATCATTTTTTTACATGCTGCCCGGACAAATGTGTTAAATTGTCAGCTTTTGAATTTGCCAATCACTGTGCCAATTGCTATGTCGACAGATTTTGTACATGTCTGTTAAAAAAATATTGTAAAACTAGGAAAACTTGGAATTAAGTGCACTACGCTCTGCGACCTGCGCTCTGCGCTCTACGCTCTGCGCTCTGCGCTCTGCGCTCTGCGCTCTACGCTCTGCGCTCTGCGCTCTGCGCTCTACGCTCTGCGCTCTGCGCTCTGCACTCTGCGCTCTACGCTCTGCGCTCTGCACTCTGGGCAAAAGTTATTTAGCTAGATACGACATCGGTATGTCATCAGTAATAAAATGGCTGGACGCAAAGCAAGATCAGTCAGACGCGGTCAAGCTGTCGTGCAAGGTGGTGGTATCATCTCCTCCGTGGTGAACAAAGCTATTGATTTACTACCTTTTGAGGCACACCTTCCGGGGTATAATTACTGTGGTCCCGGAACCAGATTACAAAAGAGGCTAGCGCGAGGTGATAAGGGGATAAACGGTCTTGACGAGGCGTGCAAGATTCACGATATTGCCTATTCAAAGTATAGCGATAACGCTCATAGAAAACAGGCAGACAAAGAGTTGGCTGAACGCGCCTGGCGCAGATTTAAAGCATCTGACGCTTCCATTGGGGAAAAAGCAGCTGCCTGGGCAGTGACAACAGCCATGAAAGCTAAAACTAAGTTTGGCGGTGGTAAAAAGAAAAAACGTGCCACTAAGCGAAAATCGCCGCCCAAAGGTAAAGGGTTATACCTTAGACCGTATCCGAAACGAGGAAGCGGTAAGAAAAAGACAAGGGTGATTAAAAAAAAACGTCGATCCCGATAAAGCCTCTAACAAACTACGATTTACTTTATTACGCTAAAAAGTTAAGGGTGCCAAACTTTAGAGGCGTTTATATGAGAGATACGTTACCTCGTGTACCGAAAAAATACGAATCGGCTATTGTAAATTTGGATTCACATACTGGTGAGGGTACTCACTGGGTATGCTACAAAAAACTTAATGATAAGGTATATTACTTTGATAGTTTTGGAAACCTCGCACCACCGTTAGAGCTATTACGGTATTTTGAACCCTGCAATATTTACTATAATTACCAAAGAAGACAGAATTTCAATTCAGTCGTGTGCGGACACTTGTGCTTAGAGTTTCTCTGCGGCAATGTTTTGCTTAAGCGGTAAAGGGTCGTTTATCACAAAAGACTACTTCCCACCTTTGGATGTTAGTAATGGTGAATGGGAGATTGGCCTGGTAGACTTGATGACTTATCATTCAATTCCAAATATCGAAAAAGGCATAAATGATAAATTTTACTATGGCGATAATAAATGTATTACTATAGAGGAAGGAGCATACGAAATTGAGGATATTGAAAAATATTTACAAACCAAAATGGGCGAGGGGTTGGGACTAAGCCTAAAAGCTAATAATAATACGTTGAAAGCTGAAATTGAGTGTAAAGAAAAAATTGACTTTGATAAGGAGGGTACGATAGCTTCGCTATTGGGCTTCGATAAGAAAGTCTTGAATCCGGCTACAAAGCATATTTCCGATAGACCGGTTAGTATTATGAAAGTTGATGTTATTCGTGTGGAGTGCAACATAGTTCGTGGGTCATACAATAATGGCGAGGAGGGCCACGTGATTCATGAGTTCTACCCGAACGTTGGGCCAGGGTATAAAATAGTTGAGGCTCCTAATACAATCATTTACTTGCCGGTGAACGTCAAGAGGATAAACAACGTTACTATTTGTCTCAAAGACCAAAACGGTGATAGAATAAATTTACGGAACGAGGCAGTCTCCATCAGACTTCATATAAGGGAGAGAAATGGGGCTTGTATTTAGGGAGCTTTCCAACACAAATAAAGTCAGTTTGGGTCAGGACACCATACGGTTAACATCAGCCAATATCAAATTTTTACGTTCTCTTGGATTTAAGGTACAAGATGTTGGATATAGAAGGCAGCGCAGAATACAGTGATGTAATCACTGGAATGGAATTCCATATCCATAAGCCTTACGCATCCTCTACATATAAAAACAATGATGAAATCCGTATACCCATCAGCCAGCAGGATATTATTACAGCACCATACGATAGTACTCTTTACATTTCTGGTAAAGTAAGCGGGAAAAAAGCCGATAACACAGCTGCTACTGTAGAGCTTATCAATAACGCAATTGCTTTTCTCTTTGACGATATACGTTACGAAATTGGGGGTGTGGAAATCGATAGGACTAAAAATGTAGGTATTACTACAACTATTAAAGGTCTCATATCCATTCACCCAAACGAGTTACACAGTCTAAAAAATGCCTGCTGGTTGGGGCCGGGTGAAAAACTTCAGCCTGACGATGGGAATTTTTCATTCTCCATCCCTTTACGCTTACTACTCGGCTTTGCTGAGGATTATCGCCGTATTATCGTAAACACAAGACAAGAATTGATTCTACTTCGCTCCTCAACGGATAATAACGCCGTATTGAGTAATGATGCAACGGGGATCACTCTGGATATTACAAACATATACTGGAGGGTGCCGCATATCTCCGTGTCGGATGCTTATAAATTAAAGTTGTACAAGATGATTGAAAAAGATACAAAAATACATCTACCTTTCCGTTCATGGGAAATACACGAATATCCTACTTTACCTCAATCGAAAACGCATTCTTGGACAATCAAAACATCTTCTCAGCTCGAAAAGCCTCGTTACGTGATTTTGGCTTTCCAAACGGGAAGAAAAAATAATTTGAAGAAAGACATGGCACAATTTGATAGAAACAGTCTAAACAATGTCAAGTTGTATCTGAATTCACAATATTTCCCATACGATAACATTCACGGAGACATATCACTATTCTATGAAATGTTTTATCGTTTTCAAAATAGTTACTATAACAGACCCTCAACACCTACCGTTGAGCTGGATAAATTTAAAAATAAAACGCCTCTATACGTAATCGATTGTTCCAAACAAAATGACACGATCAAATCGGGGCCTGTAGACGTTAGAATAGATTTTGAAACTACAGAAAATGTGTCGGAAAATACTACTGCATACTGCCTTCTCTTACACGACAGTCACATGACGTACTCACTTCTCACAGGCACAGTAAATAAGGTGACGATATAGGTTAAGGGTTGTAGTGTGGGAATTTTTTTAATTTGGCCTACGAAAGGGTGGGGGAAAACTAAAAACTACGGTAATATTTTAAAAAATTGTCAGTTGCTGCTATGGAGCCGTCGCGAGAGGATCTTGTAAGTATGGACGTTCATATTATCCCCAAACCTAAAGAGCCTATTAATGCATTAACCGGGATATTTTTAAAAATGATTTACTACTTTGATTGCGAGTTATCTAAATGTATTATTACGGGTATATTTAAAAATAGAAATGACGAATTGGGAGTTTTGTTCAAAGGTAAACGAGGTTGGGTTTTCTGGCCATACAGTGTTTTTAACGAATTTGGAATATCTACTTTTAATGCAGTGACATGTGCGGTGGAAGAAAGAAAAAGCTTTAGCTGTATTTTAAAAACCGGTGAGAGTATCAAGGTAAATTCCGTATTTGGCAAACAGCACGTGTTCCTCCACGATGGAGACCATACTTTGGCGTTAAACAGTGCGGAGTGGGTTCAGTTTATAAATAGCCTCCCTCTGGTCTACATTCGCTTGGGGGATCTACTGCCTCACGCTGAGGCAATAAAAAATTTCATTGCGGAGGTGTTGAATAGTAGTGAGGACAACGAGGCAATCGATTTTCTTAAATTGCCACCGCACATTTACAAATATCTTTACAATGAAATACTGTTGTACAAACGATGGCCTTTCACCCCAAACGGTTGCGGTTGTTGAATTTCAAGCTTTCAAAGATAACAAAAACCGATTTATTATTAAGGAATTCGCAATTTTTGGAAATTTTACAAGCAGCTATTTCGTGTTTAGCTCCCCATACAAAATTAAGAATTTAAACGAGAAAATGCGCCGCACAGCGCGATGGTTGACCCGTCATCATCACCGTATTCGATGGGAAGACGGTAAAATTCCGTATAATGAAAGGCTAATACGAGAATTGTGCAGACCTTTTGACATAATATACACTAAGGGCTTAGAAAAGGTAACGTTTTTAACTCGCTTTCATCCTAACGTTTTGGAATATCAAAATACCGCTCTTGTAAATATTGTAAATAATGCGAATTGCCCACTACCCCAGCACGCTGGGGGCTTTGATAGATGTGCACTGCATACTGCTTATAAAAGATATATAAGCTTGACTCAAGTTTAGTCTTTATTCAGCTGTCAAGATGGCAACAACAGTGTGGAACCTTCTCTCGACAGAGCCCAAAGAGCCCAAAGGGGTGTTGACTGACAACTTCATTATGAAGTTTGATCAGTACATGAACTGGGATCTTCTATCCTCTCATTATGATTTTTCAATTGATATGTTGCGAATCTACTCGCACAGAGTCAATTGGGCTAAGCTTTTAAGACGCACTAAATTTTCAGAAGAGTTCCTGAGGGAGATGGTTCCCAATTTTGAAGGTTGCTGGGATATTTTGTGTAAATATCAAACACTATCCGAGAGGTTCATTCGTGATTTTGCTGGTAAAGTTGATTGGGATTATGTAGCTTTATATCAGAACGTAACTAGTAGATTTCTAGATGAACATAAATCATATTTTGATTAAAAATCTTTCAAGTTTCGGTGAATGTCACCTACTCAAGGCTGGTAACTGGAGAACAAGCCACTCACTTAACAGGCTGGCGTAAAACCCATAAGTCCAGGAGTGAGAATGGTGGTTGGCCTAAAAACCGCAAAACATTGTGTTATCCACCGGCTTTTCTCCATGTGTGAATGTGAGGACCTAGTAGATTGAGGCGCCCCGATCCGAGGAGGGTTCGGGCTACTCCTTGGAACGGTCCTGAGGTCCCTGGCGTGGCTGAGGAAAAGGCCCGTAAACCTTGGAGTGTATTGGTACCACCTTGATGTAGATGAGAGGGTCGGGGGTAAAAACCCCGTAAAGCAGTGCGCTTCCTTCGACATCACCATAATTTGTAAAGAACAAAAAAATTTAAAAATATAAAATAAACAAAAATATTTGAAAGGGAGGTAGCATTTTTGTAATGGAGTGGCTACCACCGTAGGTTGCGATGGTTGGGGCAACCTACCCCAGAGGTTAGGCCTCCCGGGGATGCTCTGGGTAAACAAAAAGAACGCGCCGAGGCTCCTACCCCTTGGGTGGTGTGGAAACGTGAGCCATTAAAAATAAATACATACCTAAAATTCCAATCGCCATACAACTGGAAGGTAATCACCACACACGAAGCACTTGAAACTTTCAAAATTTAAATCATTAATTCTCATAATCATCCAACCGTATGTTTCTTCAACCCCGTTAATTAACAGACCATTACATTTTGCACAACAAATAAAATTTGTAAATATCGGAAAGTACCAGAATTTCACCAAACACATGCCCTGCTCCATCTTGAATGCGAGCGGAAGTGGCAGCCGCCGGCCAGATGTGAATCACCTTCCTGCAACGGCTGGTAGAGGGGACACTCCGGGCTATTTAAGCACGGTCAAACAAATAGTGTTAATAGTTTACCATGGCTTTTCTTAAGTTTGCTTTCATCATCGTGATAACGCTGTCAACTGCCACTTGCTCTCCACCAAAACGTCCAAGAGTAAGTAGTAATTCAAATTAGGCTCATACTAGCACCATAATTTTAATAACACTTTTTAACCCCAATAATATTTTATTTTAGACAACAGAAGAACAGCGTGACAATCAAACACAATCTGACGGAATAAATAACCCAGGGTCCTCATCATCATCATCACAAGATTATTGGATACCATTACCTCAAAGAAGGAATGTAAGTATAACACGCAATAGCAATTAATATGTGTGTGTGTATAGCATATTTAAGTACATTGTTCTAATAATATTAATTGTGTTAGGATGACGATCAAGAAGCACTCTCCCCATCTATAATCAGTGGAGAAAACCAAGTCTACGCCACATTAAGACCTCTCAACGTAAGCACATCAAGCAGAAACCCACCTGAACCACCTCACGTGACAATCACGAGGATACTTTCAACACCACAATGTCAACAGACGCGAACATGTACTACCAGAATTGTAGATCAGCCATCAACATCCTCAGGGATAACCAGGGTAGGTACATAATATGTTGTTTACGGAATCAAGCCCGTTTTATTATTATTATACAGCTTAAAACATTAATAAAAACTCTGTATTGTTATAGACATCAACAGCTGCACGTTGCATCAGATGTCAAATTGAAGCCGATCGCCAACATATCCGGGAATACCGACTTCACAACTTTTTACAGGTACGGTATTATTCTTATTTATTAGCTTATATTGTACCTTGCTATGTTGACATTTCTTTAATACATTATTTTTGTCAAAACAGAGATTTACAAGCAATCGACAATATGAGCTCCCGGATCTACTTTTGGCCATTCAAATCGCAAGAGTAGAGCTGAGGGATGCCTTATGGCTGGCCAACCATTTCCTGGATGATACCACCGTCTCCGAAATGGTTCACATTGCCCCAGCCCTTTGGGAAGACCTCCGGGAATCCCTGGAGGCAATTCTTATCACCGCAGGAGAAAGGGTAAACAACGTTTTAGGTCATGATTCCGAAGACGATTCAGATGACGAAGAACCACCAAGAAATATAAACTGTCGAATATGCCTCGAATATTTACCAACAATTCTTTTACTTACTTGTGGTCACACCGTATGCGTAAATTGTTCTAAAAAACTTATAAGATGCCCTTTCTGTAGAAATATAATTTTAAAAAGAAAAAAGATATTTTTCTAAATATGTTCAGTTAATATATTTTAGTTAAACATACTGTGTAAATATGTACATAAAGGCGGTCGCGGTGATCCCACACGACGCTCCCACGTGACGCTTCCGGTGACCCCCACTCAAATCCCCCTCTCCTGTGGTGTATAAAACCAGCCTTCCCCATCCTAGCGCTACACTCAAGCTACAGCCAGCTTCCACTCCCGCTGCAACTACTGCTGCTGCTACTACTGTTCGCTGCTACTACTACTACATAAGGTAACCACTAACTCTTTTAATCGTGTTATCTCTCATCCAAATCATTGATATTTTATCCCTTGTATTATTTATTTGTGTATTTATTTACGGCAACACACTATTTTACATCAAACATTTTCTTTATGGTTAACTATCTAACTAACTATATCAAGAAATACAAAAAACGCTAACACAATGATATCATTATACTAACAATACATACGATATAATTTAACGACTACATAAATTGCTTAGATATCATTGAATTAAAATACAACTAACACTTAAGTAAATAACAATGACATAGTGGGGTAACACTTACATAGATTAACAATAACAAGTGGGGTAACAATGACAATATACTAACAATAAATACGATAACAACCCATTACCTGAATAACATTAAAACAAACATGCTTTAAAGCAACATTTCTAAATCTAACAAGGGTCAAACCAAGGAACTATAATTCAACACAATACTTGTTTCCAGTTCTCAGATGGCATGGGATGGTTATAATCTTTACACACTTTATGTTTTTTACAGGTGGCATAATCTGCAAAACAATAACTCAACTAACATATGCATTAATCCTAATATATTAGACACTAAGACTTGTTTTAATTGATTTTCAGATGGATCTTAACTCCAAGCTTGCTGCTTGCGAAGAAGCAATTGTAGCTTCTGAAAAGATTTCCATCAAGGAAATCACCCATCCGGCGAAGATCGTCGGTGCGAAGAGGGTGCCAACCAGATTCAACCATTCAGCGATATTACTAGAAATCATTCTAGTCAATGGAGACAAACGTGTGACCTTCCTACCGGCAAGGTTTGATCGTGTGTTGACTGAAGAAGATCTTGACTGTTTCACCACGACAAAACAATATAGTGTGGTCTGCACCAGCGCAGTTGAAAAGTCTCCGAACGTAAAAATTTTCAAACACTAAAGTTGTTTTTTATTTTAATTTTGTAGTAGTGGTAGCTTTGTGGTAGTAGCGGTAGTTGTATTAAAGTAGTTTATAGTCTAATACTTGTGTGTGTTGATTTCAGCCCAATTACCAAGGTAAGAACTATTATTCACCCTCTGTAAAATAAGGGAGGGGGTATTATACGATTGAACGATATTTAATTAGATTTATCTAATTAAACGTCTGTCTTGTATAATACTTAACCTGGGGGTGGTAAAAAAAGAACCACTCGGGCATTCCCAAACCGTGTCCTGGAGGGTGCACAATAGTTGTATTATTAATAATAATACCGTCTTAAACTTATAGTTATGTTAATTTCCAAGGTATCAATATTAACACTTTGCTCCTTCATTTTTTTGAATGCACCACGCATTACATCAATAGGCCAACATAACATATATACATATACCAAGTATAAAGTTAATCGAGCCAGCCATTCCTAAGATATATAATTAAACTTTTTTACGCCTTCAATTTTTAGATACCTCCTTCCATGCATTTGTAGACAATAATTACTTGTGTGCATATACCAAGTATAAAAACAATCGGCCCAGCCGTTCCCAAGATATGGAATTTCAAAGTTTTGCCCCTTCATTTTTCTGAATGCAACCCGCAACATTTTGGTTAATTTTTTAATTATGGGTACCTACCCCCTGGGGGCACCTACACTACGTAGTAGGTGGTTTTTTGAGGTCCTCAGACCCATAGAACGCACCGTTTTCGAGATATTAGCAATTTTTTAGTTTTTTAGCCAAAATCTTTAACATTTTTAGGTATTATACACTTTATATAGTATAACACTTTATTGTATCTACTATATAACCATCCAAATGTTCTCTTTTACAGCATAACATAACATTGATTTTTACACGTGGCATATCAGTGCCAAAAGTAAGGTTATGTACACCATCTAAAGCACGTGGGTGATTACGTCATCCCATGTGGCGGTTTATTAAACACGTGGGGGCCTAGCCGCCATCGCTGTTCTCTGATTGGTCGGTGGGCGTGGCCTGGGAGGGGGTAAAATGAAATGCTGCTCTCTGATTGGTCGGTGGGCGGGGCCTAGGGGGAGGGGTGGGGATGAAATGCTGCGTTCTGATTGGTGGGCTATACTGAGGGGACTTCTACTAATTTGCTTGTTTTTATTGAATTAATATTAAAAATATTCTCCTGTAAAAAATTTTATTCTAACATTGAATAGCAAAAAAAGCAAACTAAATAAGTTCTATTCATTTACAGTTATATGGATACGCAGATTAAATGTAGAGATTTTTTTAATAGCAAAAGAATGTTGTAAGAGTAATTTATCATACAAATGTTTATTTTAATACATTACTTTTGAGACATTTTGTTTATTGTTATGAAATAAATTGGTAAATCAGTTTTTGGAGCTATGGCATTCAATTGCTTATGTTTTTATGAGAATTAATTTACATAAAATATACAATTCAACATGGAAATGAAAAAGCAACATAACTTAAGTTATGAAGATGAATTCTTGCAAAAATCCAACAAACAAATAAATTCCATAAGACAATAAAAATTAAAAATATAGAAAGCACCCAACTATTGCACCTTTTTCTAATCAATTCCTTCAAAGGGACCTTATGGGAAAAATTTATTTAATTTTTCACATATGTATAAGCATCTATACTACTCGAAGAATCTGAAAATAATAGATATATACTCATATACACACCAGAAGACTCTGGTGAAAATATGTCTTTTTACATTTTTGACTTCCGATTACATATTCATATACCGGATGAATTAAAATTGACGTATAATTAAGTCTTGTAAATTATTTGATAATTATTGCATTCCAATGTGATACTTAATTTTTTGAAAAAGTTCCTAATAAGGCAACGAAAGGAGAATTATAGGGTTGAATATTTTATTGTTAGACTGGTTCTATGGTTGTGACTGATTACACTCTAAATGATGAAATGGAATTGAAATCTTGAAATAAATTTTGACACTTACATTACAGTTTTAAAGCATGTCTAATTTAATGAGGATTTCTTCTGGTTTCTTCTGAGATAGGAATAAAGAGAAAAAATATGTTATTGAAAAACCTATGAGTTTTAATCTATGTCGTGATCTAAGAGTAAACATCATAGTAGAGAGCGAATTGGTCAACATCGAGATTACAACTCATCGCAACCGAAACACGAATATCCAGCACAATGTATTTTGTGTACATTGTATGTGACAGTAAACCATCTCATCCCAGAAACTGATGCCAAGCGAAAAATGCAACATACAACGGGTGTAGAGGGTTGTTCACGTTTAGAAAATCTGCTAATCAAGAAACTTGCAGGAAGTGAAAGAACAGTGAGGTAATTGAACTAGAAACTTGTAGTAAGAAATTCTTCATAGACTCGCTTGGGGAGGGTCGAGACAGTTTTAGTTTCTCGCGCAGATGAAGTTGCAGCGTTTATCGCTGCTTAAAGATTTGGGCTTGCCAAAGAAGCTGAATCATGTCATGCGTGTTGCCAACGAACCGATCACTCATCATGGGATTCCTCTCACTTTAAGCAAGACAAAGATCGTGGTAATCACGAAGATGAATGAAACCAATGTTAAGTTGAACGTGCAAATGAACTGGTCCATACCACACGAGCTGTCTTCGGTTTACGGTGGACACAGAACTTGAAGAAATGATGAGATATTTCGCATCCCAGGCTGAGGCTAGTGGCCGAAAGTGAAAGAGGAATTTTTTGTTGGTGGCGTACTTACTTTACTAGCTGGGTAGATGAGTGGTTACAGTGCTCGCCTTTGAATGCAAAGGTTGCCGGTTCGATCCTAAAAGTTAGTAGCTCTTTAAATGTTCGATTCCGGACCCAGTTGCCATTTGTCATTGGGCTATTAATTAATGATGCTTTTTAACAACTGGTCGATGTTAGATAGTAACAAAACTGGGGTTTGGACCGTTCTCCATCAAAACGTAAATAATGCCACTGGCGTAGACACACACCAAAATAAATAATTTTTTTAGCTGAGTTATACACATCAGATTGTTCGTTTGTATATGCAAACGTATTTTTTTCATTTTTCTCCTGATATATGCAACATTTTTCCTATTCCTGGTAAACAATGTTTTCCAACAAAGTTCAAATTTATGAGAATAAAATCTATATACTATTAAATAAAGACGAACTTTTAATAATATTTAATAGATACTGTAGTTAATTATATTCTGATGTCAAATATTGTTTAAGTAATGAAGTTTCTTATATATCCAGTTTCATCATAAAATGATATCTCAGATAATAGCCCTAAATTGCAGTCTAAAATGGTTAAGCGAAAGTAACTAGCTCATTTAAGTTTGCTTGAATGTAAATTGAGATTATGTAAATTGAGCTACAATAATTTTTGTCGATAGACGATGTTAAGTACTACACGTATTTAGAGTACAAGAAAACAATTTTAGTATATGTGTTAGTAATAAATTTCTCTTGTTTCAAATATATTCAATATTTTACTTACATAACTGCAAGTTAATAAAGCCGGTATGATTTTGATTTAGAAAAATATAGGTTATATTACCTTTTTCCGTCAGCAGTTCTAAACTTGAAACATCACACTTATGTTGACATATGTTTCGGTTTAACTAAACCATTATCAAAACTCAGTACACTTGCAGATCCAAATGGTCGTTGTCAAAAGTTAAAATAAAATAATTTACACGAACACACACAAAACACACGGTACATTATTGTGTGTGTTCGTGTAAATTATTTTATTTTAACTTTTGACAACGACGATTTGGATCTGCAAGTGTAATGTGTTTTGATAAAGGTTTAGTTAAACCGAAATATATGTCAACATAAGTGTGATATTTCAAGTTTAGAACTGCTGACGGAAAAAGGTAATACAACCTATATTTTTATAATGTTGCAGTTCTGGGGCTAGGCAAAATTAATTTTTATTTGGTTTAGACATTTGTAGTACAGCTTTTATAATCCAGTATTTTTTTTTTTTCAGAATATCCATAATTTATTATGCAAATAAAGTAAGAGTACGTCGTTTTATATAAAAACCAAAATAATAGCCCCAATAAAGAAGGATAGTAAGATTCTAGATTATTAAAAAATTAAACAACTTATTATATTTTTTTGATTATTAGGTCTCTTAAAACCCTGAAGTGAGAAAAACATAATTACAGAGTGGAGACAACTAACTCAATACAGCATCAAAAAAATTTACATGTTTTAAGTTAATCAACCCCCTTAAAATAAAATCGTTGACTAACAAAACTATAGATGGAATAATTTATGACCAGCTTATGTAATCCTTTAAGTACAAAATTTAGTTCTCCCAGTACAAAATAATAATAATAATAATAATAATAAATAAATAAATAAAAATGTCTTTAAAAGTAATTTTTAGCAACAGACAAGACCGTCTTATCACCTACATTTATATCTGAAAGATAAATGGAAATTACTTCCTAAGCACTGTCATTTATTTTAAAACATTTCATGCTTAATATTTTACACTGAAAAATGTAAGAGATATTTAGTATAGTTGAAAATATAAAAGGCAAGCTATTGGGATCTAGTGTTAATAGGATGGATATAGTTTTAATTATGAACTTCATTGTTAATGATTCACTTTATTGCACTTGAGAAATCGACTGTTGATGACAATTATAGACTTAAATTTTGGTTAAAATGTTATAGAAGTATTAGTTGCCATACCGGTATTTAAACCCTTTTATGTTTATTATAGCTTCTATAAATTGATTACTTATAGATCTTATTATTTTAAATAAAAATATTTGTGTTAATTAAATACAAGAAATATAAACCATTAAAAATAATTAAGATTTAAAAATAGCTCAAATATTCAATACAGTTGAGAAAACTATAACCACGCATACCTTGATATGTCAGGTCATTCTAACATTCAAGTATGTATGTTATTAAATATTGTAATATATTTCTAATCAGTTTTAGGAATATTTTACTTTTATTTTAAAATATATTTTGTATTTTTGCCTGAATAAGATTGCTGTCAAGTGTCTTTATTTTATTTATTTTTAGTTCTTTTCATAAAAAGGTAATATATAGTATGAAAATTAATTAATAATATTAATATTGTAACTGTCCTGATTAAATTAGGCTTAAATTTGAAGGTCAGATTAGTGGTTTTTTATATAGTTAAATAAATTAATTATATTTAAATAGTATATGAAATATATATTCTAAAATATTATGTTTTGGCAAAGTTTCTCACGTGTAAGAATATAATTGTTCAAACAGTAACGTTTCTTTTGGCCTGGATTGCCAATCTAATAAATCAAAGATAAAACGGCAAAGTGGCAACACCTTCCTGTTCTTTTTCACTTTGGTAACTTTCTGATCACTATTCTTTGTCAGACATTTTATATATCTTTGAACATGTTTTGACTATTTTGATTTTTTTTTAATGTTAATTTTATAAATACATTGGAAAAGTATAAATATTAACAATAGTTATTTAATATAAATTGTTATAAAATTAATTTAATTTTTTCTAATTTTTTATGTATTTAGTACACTTTTACTTGACCGTATTTATAAGAAACCGTAACTATTCTAACAAGAACATATATTAACTATTGCCTACACAAGGAAGGCTTTTACATATTTTGGAAAAAATGTTTGGCATCTTCAAACATAGGAGTAAAAGTAAGAATCATTGAAGATTTATCATTAAAGATCATTGAAGGTGAAGTATGTGAGAGAGGAGCCCTCTGAAAATTAGTGTAGTAAAATTAGTCGAGAAAAATGAAATAATTTTTCGACAGTCGATTTATTTTTAAGTGTGTTCTATGGCATCTCCTGCCCTTCCTCCAGAAAAGTCCCAAGAAATCTCATATGGGGATCATACCCAAAAATGAGGGGGTGGCCCACTAAGAATTACAATAAAATTTGATATTAATCATACTAAATTTAAATACATTACAAAAGTCTTATATATATCAAATTAAAGGTCTGAAAATGTAAAATACAATGCCTTAAACACGACTTTGATATACCGTTTGGGAGAAAAGAGGCAGACGTTTTAAATCATTAAGTAAGCTTAGGTTGATATGTACGTCAAATTAAAGGTCTTACTTGGTAGAGTACAACGCTGCAAACTACAGTAGACTGAGGATGACCCAGATTAATCATGTTGGTAAAACTTAAGAATGCAATTGGTTTCTTAATACTCAACCTTTGACGTCGGGTTTGTGGCTAATTATTTAAAATTAAAAGATGTTTAAAATTATGTATAATGTGACAGATTCTAAATTCAAACACATAACAGGCACCTGTAAACATGTATGCACCTTTAAACATATGTGGGACGTACCTCAATTAAGTCTTAAAGAAATATGCTTTGGCTTTGTCACATTATTTTTAACGTCTTTGCATTTGGAGTAATTATCTGTAAATAAAATTTATAAAAGATTACCTCTGTTACTTAACAGAGGTGTTGCTATGATTCTTAAGTAAAACAATTCTTAAGTAAATTGGCTGCGTAGCTGAGTGGGTTATAGGGGTCACCTTTGAAACGAAAGGTTGCTGGTTCGATCCAGAGAAAAGTTATTAGTTTTTACAAGGTTTGATTCAGGACCTGGTTGCCATTTGTCATTGGGCTATCAATTAATTATGCTTTTAAACTACTGCTCAATGTTAGATTGTAACAAGACTTGGGTGTTGGACCTTTACCAGTCAAAACGTTTAAAAATGCCATACAAAAGAACAAAAATAGATAACTAGAAGTAAATCATAGTCCTGTTTACTCCGAGTAAGATAGAGTCATTTGCAGTACCGTATGTATTTTTGTTAAAAATAACAAGCTGTAACAAGTTGTTAAAAAAAGGAAATGTGCACATCTTATGTATTATAAAAATATGTATTTAAAGTGTATATTGTGTTTTGAATTTATTTAGTTTTATCAAAAGTTTATATTAAATTTAAAGTGGTCGTATTTTAAATTATTTACATTCATGAGGTTAATGAAACAATAAGTATTGGTGGACAAACACATTTTTTTCATACGGACTGTCTCGTGTTATTTTTTGACAAAGTATTGCAGCAGTGAGTGGTTTAAAAGCCTAATGAAGTGTCGAGTTCAGAGCGCTGCTAAACCTTTTTCTCCTCATCAATATTAACACCAGGAAATAGGAACATGTAGCCTCAACGAGTGAGGGCACAACACTGGAAAATGAAACTAGCAAAACAAAAATATATAATGCTGTTCATGCGTAGAAAACACGCAAAGTTAACCAACCCTAGCGATGCAAAACAATTTTAATAATATTGATGATTGAATCAACTGGTTTCATTGAGTAAAACATCCTTACTAATCATCTGATTCGGCACACTTATCTTACTCGCGTTAAGTCATATTCAGCTTAAAGTACAAACTAAAAGTTCTTCATCTAAGTTCGTCGGTGTATTATAAAATGTGTTGAATATATTAGCGGATTTCCACATTAACTTACTGATATATCGTTGGTTTTCAATTTATTTTTTAGTACTTTCTATAAACGACAATCAGCCAAACAGTCAATCAAGACATAGTTGCATTTGGGGAAGTATTATTATTTGAATCCCTTTAAGGTCATTTTTCTTGGAAAGAGACTAGTCATTCGATGTAATGATTTCATATTTTAGTGGTATATAGCTCGTGTAATAAAGTTTTACTGATATTTCTAGAATATAATAAGTAAAAACAACTATATAATGTAGAACAAAAAATGGTATTGTAAATTATGCTTTATAAGTATCATCTGATAAAAATAAATAAAATCATAGAAATAAAAAAATAATAAGAGTTTACCGAATGCTCTTATGATTTTCGAATTAAATACCAAGAATATCCATCAACTTCCTAATATTACAATGAATTCCTCAACTGTAAACATCTCAGCAACTTTCAAGAGTGAACTTTTCTAAATGTGACAAGTCAAGACTAATGAGAGCACTCTTGCCAAGCAACAAAAGGTGGTATGAATCTCCGTTGGGCTTGATCTTTTTATTAAATTGAAACTTTGTTGTGGTTATATTTAAAGAATATCAGAAGGGTTTCAAAAGTTTTTAACAATATTTTAAAATATTTCAATAACATTTTTAAACAAAATTCTTATCATTTTAGCGAATTTTCCTATAAACAATGTGCTATTCCAGTATTAGCAGTCAATTAGCAGTATTAGCAGTATTAGCAGTCAAAGTAAGGCATAAGCCCGTGACCATTTTACTTTTTCGTTTTGAGGTCCCTAAAAGCCAAAAACACCGTTCGTTCATTTTCGTACATATACATTATAAAAAATATATATTATAACTTAACTTAACATAATTTACATACATATATAACCAAATCAATACTCTAATAGTTAATATATTTCAGTATACACCTTGTTCTGAAATTTAAAATCAGAATTGATACCAAATATCTTCTAAATAAGCTGTTAATAAAACATATGTTTTTAATATGCTTTTCTTATAAACCGTGGAGAAGTAGTATGAATTTGATTTATACTATTTTGAATTGTAAATACATCTTGACACATTAAAATATTGTACATAGATGATCTTCTTAAAGTAGATTTAGCCACTTTGGGAATTTGGAGTTAGTTACCAGTTGGCAGGCCTCTTTTAAACTCCTTAGTGACAGCACGGTGAAATTTCTCTTTAGTTGTAGATTTTTTTTTACCTTGTATGTGTTTTCAAAGGTATAGCCGTGCTCGTGCTCATATCCATGCGTCACTAAGGGTTTAGTTTTGTCCCGATGCTTGTATGCAAACCTGTGCCCAGCCATTCTCACTCTTAAGGTGGTATTAGTTGATCTAAAATAGTCTATGGCGATTTCTTTAATTGAAACGAGCATATTAAAAGTTTCTGATTAACATTTCAAATTTTACTGTATCTTGTATGTCTTGGGTTTTGAACTACTATTGAAAATAGAAGATTCTTCAATCCGTCTGCATACAAGGCATCGGGATTTTTCGCATTTACGAGATCCTTTATCACGGATTGATGAATTTCGAATCATCGAAAAGCTCAAGAGAATAACTCAACCTGTACCTAAATATATTCAAATGGCAACAACTGATGTTGTATTCTTGTATACTAATATCAATCATAAAGAAATTATCGAGGCTACTAAATCATACCTTCACCAAAGAATAACAAATGCCCCCAGTACAGGTTCTCTCATGCCGTTGATGGCATTCATCTTAACGTGCAATCAAAATAATATTTTTTATAAATGTTTTTAGTATTGACTAATTAAAATAGTTTATATTATGCTTGTCCATCCGTTGTGAATATTTTGAGGGGTAAAATAATAGCATGGTCTTCTTACATGTTTTTATATGTATGAGTTTTGACTCTATCATTTTTTAGGTTTAAAATATTCAAAGTTTAGAAAGAGCCCTTGTAAATAAGTGTAATTTGTAGTTCTCTTATAATTTTGTCATGTATATAGTGTGACTTGAGCAAAAAACAATCATGGACATTGTTGAACAAACGTTTAAAAAAATGTTTGATCTGGGAACTCTTTTATAATTATTCTTACCAAATGCAAAATATTTAATATAAAACGGCAAAAACAACAACAACAGATTACAAAAATAAAACATCGAGAAATATTTAAAGTTATTAATATCAGTTCTATTCAAGTAAGAAGCTGTACTATTAAGTTAGATTGACAATTAATTCTATATTCAAATTGTCTAAACAAAAGCTTTTAGCATTACGTGGTTATTAAAATCAATATATATTTAAGAATTGCTATTGTATGGGTTAAGAAATGCAATATGAAATATTTTACAGAAATTTAAGTGGATGATTTAGCTTTTTTTTTAACTTGCAAGAAAACAATTTTCCTAAACCACAATACGGTACAGTGAGTAGTTTACTGTTGCAGTATCATTTAATTTACCACATGGTAATCCCACTTCAGACAGTCTGCTCTCAGCTCTCACCTGATTAACACTCCTCATTATAAAGTTGGGTTGCACTTCTTGTACACGTGTTGTTGGCGTCTGTTTTAGCTGTTCGTCACATCCATTCCGATTATTATTTAGCACTAAGTGTACATAATTTAGACACACTACACCAGCTATACACTGTTAATATTAAAACAAATCTTGAAGAATAAGTAATAAAAAGATTCATTTTATAAAGTTTAAAATAAGATAAAATAAGCGTACTTCGTACATATTATTTAAAAAGAAATTATAAGTTTACATTTAAATTTCATATTGATCGATTATACAAAAAATTATTGAAACATGTATTAAGGATATCACTATCTAAAAATAATAAAAAAGAATTGGTACTACATTATCCAAAAGTATTTTCACTTAAAGTTGGCAAAATAATTTTTTATAATTATTAAATGTTTTGGGATACTTATTTGATAGTTACAAATTTTGAGATTCATTGAAAACTTATTCTTTGTCTTAGTTTTATTAGTAGAATGGTGTTAAAAGCTTTAATTTTTGTATTTGCATTAGTTATGAACACTTTATCTACATGCGTACTTAACTTTTTCTCTTGAGCTTGTTTATTTTTGTGTAAAGGCACACCGTTTTAACAAGCTCTTTGAATGTTAACATAGCTTAGAGTATATTTTGTTTTTACTATCTAACAATACTTTAAAAGATTTATCAATGCAACCTTGTATTTTAACGTATGTGTCTAAGTACTGACAAAAGGTATATATAAATTTGAACATATTATAATTATATTATAAATATTTAAAGTATATTACAAATAGAAGTATATGAAATAAATTAACAAATATTAAAACGGTAATATATCATACATAATTGCTATATTAATATATTTATATTTTCATAGCTAACTTTTAATGAAGAAATTCTGAATCCGATATAACATACATCAGTTAAATAATATTATTATTTTATTTTTATGATGATAACATAAAATAAACATATATATTATAAACAAATTGTTTTGTTATATAACCATTTAAAGAAGGTATTTTGAATCATTTGTGAAGTAAGGTGGTTAATGTTATATAAATGATTGCCTATTCATAGATTCGCTACATTTAATTTGGTACGAACCACAAAATTGGCTAAACTCCCTTTAATGCTCTAAAATATTCCGGATATCTCTGATATAATTCTTGTAAGATTATTCTCTGCAGGACTTAATGTGAGTTTAAATACCTACATAAATCATCCATTACTACTTTTTTGTACAATATTTTATCGTTTATTTTACAGTTTCATGTATTGAAAAAAGAGTTTGTTCATAAGATTTGGTTAAAATAATTTTGTACACGCAGTTTTTTGATTGTATGTATGTATATCGTATGGCTAATTTAGCCAGCCACCAGGTTTTAGAATAAGAAAATAAATTCTGTGGTGCAGAGCACCCGAGTCAGTATATGCAAAAAATAAACACCAAAACAAAAAGTAGATCTCCCTTTATAGAGCTAACACAGCCTAAATTTTTTAATTGGCCTGGAAAGGGCCATTTGTATTTTGTCTGGCAGCTGGCATAGCTGAGAGATCACGTGCGTGATAGTTCAGCTGCCAAAGTTGTTGTTCGTTTAGCACCACCTGGGGAGTACGTGCAGCTTTAATGGAATGCTGCGGACGCGAACAACATCACCCCCCAAAGATAGTTAAGATCAATTAAAGAACTAAGACTCACCTTCCTTTAATACTTTCAAAATTCGCATTAAAGATTTTTTACTCAGATTAGGTGTGGAGGCTGATCTTATAGGCCTGTTTTGACGTGGCTAGTATTAGCACCTAATTGATTTGCGCTTTTAAGCTATCCCCGTGCAAAAGCTCCACTAGCGCAAATATCAACTAGCACGCTAACATTTTACTCGCTGTTAGTCGGTTTTTACGTGTTTGATAATACACGCGCTAACACGTGAGGAAATCAGTCACGTGACGACTTGCGTTAGCGCATTAGCGCGTTATTAGCGATGTGTCGATGATCTGTAACGCTATTCACCATTCGCCAGCTGTTGTCTCTCAAGTTTTTGGTAGGAATGTCTAAGCTAAAGTAGAACGTTGACAGAGTTACAAATATAAATATTAAAAACTTATACTTGTTATACTTATTCCTCTTCTTTTTGATACTTCGGATAAAAATTGTAACAAAAGAGATGCAAGAGAAAAAGCTATCAATCATTAAATTATTGAACGATTACAGTTTAACGAACGATTATGGTTGTGTACCAAAAGATGGATTAAAATCACAATTAAATCACTAAGGGACTGCTACAGCTTAAACTGAACAAAGTTTTAAAATCTATTGTAAAAAATTGTCTCAAAATACTGCTATTTAAATTAGTTAATTAACAGTTAAATTTATTTTGTTTTTTAGTTTAGTCAATTTATTATTATTATTTTTAATTGATTATAAATTAAGATTATTTTGTCCGTATTTTGAACTGTAAAATTAATGGAATAAAATACATTCGTACTAGACAAACCTCTCTATCAATAACGTTGAACATTCAATTTGAGAATTTAAATACTGGATAAATCATATTTTTCCCTTTTATGTATGGAAACATTACTATAGACAACATTACTGTCTTAATAATTGTCAACTTTTTAACACTTAACACATATTAAAACAGTGAGGAATAAATTTGATAATTGTTAATAATTTTTACGAAATAAAACTAATGTTTTAGGTTACATTATTTATTCTCTTACTGTGCCTATGTGGTTATCCTCAGAAACATATAAGTAATTGTAGAATATGATTCTAAACGGATACACAGATTGGCTCTTACTTAAAATATTAATATTTGTAGCTCTATAAGCAAGCATTCTAAAACAAGCCATTATTTAACTTTAAAGAAAATTCGTGCATATTGTGTTTATATATAGCTGTTGGCTGTTACTTTCTCATCGTTAACTATTATCCGGATGCCGCGACCATCATAAATATTTCACTGTAATCTTCTGCTCTGAAGTTTTGGATCGTTCCCAACCTGAATAACAAACATGACCAGCAGGATTAATGGCCTCTTTTGTGAGGAATCAGTGCCTCCTGTGCTTACAATTAAAGTCTTTGGATAATAAACAGGAACACATAACACAGTCTATTTTTATAACTTTTAAAAGCTGTGACAATTCCATCACCAAAAAGGTTTACTACATCTAAACCAAATCTCTCTTAAAGCAACATATACTTCTGATGGAAGCCTAAAACATATTTATGTACTGTTCCATCATAATTAGATATATAGATCGGTACGCAACACTTCCGTTGCATTTATGACAGAGGATTTAACCATTATTCTTATTTATCTCCACAACACAAAATACTACAAGAGAATATACTATTAAAACTTGTAAACGCGTTAGAAATTAAGACTGAATGTCCTTGAATGGAAGGGTGACAACTGGCGAGTACAGTGTACTTGGATCAGGTGGCTCGCAACAGTCAGCCTCCGATAGTGACGCCACGGCGGGGGCGCGGGAAGCCTGTCGGCACGTAGTTAACGTAGGCCCCGGCCCGACTGTGCGATACTAAACTTTCTACTCCATTAGAAAAAGTACCAGAATTCAGGTTTAAAAGAATATTCAGTGAGGACAATGGCCACATTTTAAAACATTTTCTGAAATATGAAAGGGATGACGTTTTTTTCATCAACCAGCATTGATGATGAGTTGGAATCTATCCATAACAGTGTAAAAGCCTGTGGGTGGGATGAGATTCCAACAAAGCTGCTGAAGTGGTCGGCTGATGTAATTTCAAAAATTCTATCTGATCTCATCAATCAATCATTTAAAGAAAGTATTTTTCCTGATTTACTAAAATATTCTGAAATTCTACCAATTTTCAAAAAGGGGGATGGAAATGACATAAAAAATTACCGACCAATATCTTTGCTCAGTAACATTTCTAAAGTATATGAAAAAATAATTAATTTAAGAATTTCAAACTATCTTGAATTAAACAATTTAATTTGTCCAGAACAATATGGCTTCCGAAGGGGGCATAATACTCAGTTAGCGCTCTCTTCATTTGTGCATACAGCACTTGAGGCCTTGGATGAGTGGCAGCATACAGCAGGTGTGTTCTGTGACTTGTCCAAGGCTTTCGATTGTGTGGATCACAATCTATTGCTCAAAAAGATGCATGATATGGGGTTACAAGGATCGGTTGCCCAACTTTTAAAGTCTTATCTTACGAACCGCAAACAACGGACAATAGTTACAAAAAACAATAAAAAATATCTCTCTGAATGGAGTGGGATACACTTTGGAGTTCCACAAGGTTCAATAGTTGGCCCTCTTCTGTTTCTTATTTATATCAATGATTTACCACAACAGTTTTCTGAACATATGACTCTCTTTGCTGATGACACGTCTCTTCTGATTAAAAGAAACTCTTTAGCGCTTCTTAAAAACAACATTTCTAGTATAGTGCAAAACTTAAGTGACTGGTTTTTAAATAATGGACTTTTATTAAATGAAAATAAATCACAAATAATCCAATTCACAGCTAAAAACGTCTCTGGGAGACAAACAACAACCATAAATTCAACTGAAGTGAGTAAGGTCTTGGGGATTCACATAGATTGTAATCTAAAGTGGAATGATCACACAAATTTGTTAAGTAAAAAGTTGAGTTCTTTCAGATATGCATTGAGTATATTGATAGATGCAGCATCTCTAGATGTCTGCTTGACTGCATACTATGCATATGCCCATTCAATAATGAAATATGGAATTATAATTTGGGGGATCGCAGTAGGGGCTGCAAAGGTTTTTAAAGCTCAAAAATCAATAATCAGAACTCTCTGTAGAATTAGAAAAACAACAAGTTGTAAATCTTTTTTTCAAAACTTAAATGTGCTTCCTCTTCCCTGTTTGTACATTTATGAAATTGCAAATTTCGTCCATCAAAACCCTCTAATTTTCTCTAATTACACTTTTACACACAATTACAGTACAAGAAATGGCCATTTATATCAATATCCAACTCACAGATTATCTAAATTTGAAAAAAGTCCTTTGTACATGGGTCTTAAAATCTATAACAAAATCCCTCAATCTATGAAAGTGCTACCTGTTGGACAATTTGCAAAAAACATAAAGAATATTTTATTTGAAAAACTGTACTATAGTGTGAAAGAGTTTCTACAGGATAGCCTTATATAAGTGACTATGTTGTTCGTTAGTTGTTATATGTAAGTTTAGTTTTATTACTTTTGTGACAATGCACCTGTTTACTTTACAAATGTAAAACAAAAATGTTATGTGCAATAAAGAGTATGACTATGACTATGACTATGTAAATTGTTATCCTTAGTCTATGGATTGTCCCCAGGGTTACGTCCTATTATTTCGTGACACAACCTTTAAGTATTTCAGTTCAATGCGATTCTACCATGCACTCTGTTGTAAGTAGGGTTCATTTGTCAACTATTTCTTGGCCAGCAGTGATGAGTTTGCTATTGTTTTTGTACGTTTGGGATACCATTTTTTTACAATATAGGCTATATATTATGTCCATTGTAATAGGATTCCTATCTGAGGAAATTAAATTACGAATATAATTCCAATAATGAAAATCTATTATTGCATTTTCACTGTAATATACGTCAAATTTATTAAATTCTCGTAATTTCTAATAAATTTTCTGAAGATACGTAGTTTATAATAATTTATGTGTAATAGTTAAAGAAACGTTAGTTAAATTAGTAAAAGAAAACCTCCAGTATTTAGATGTGTTCAGCAACTAATGTTTGCCGTACAAACGCCACTTCACCACTTGTTGACCCGTTGACGATACTCGGCCAACTCATTCACACACACACACACAAACACACACACACACACACACACACACACACACACACACACACACACACACACACACACACACACACACACACACACACACACCGCGCCAGAGTGTAAACATATCTCTGTGGCGATAGCTTAGTTAATTATACCGAGGTTTGTACTCTTTGACTCTTTGTTTAACATTGGCAAAACTCTGCGTGGTAGAATGTTATTTACCATATTATGTGTTAAATTTTCTTTTTTTCAACGGAGGGATGTAATAGAAAAATAAAATATCTCCATTACTCCCATAACTCCATCAACGATATTATAAATTTATACCACGAATAAAACATCCCATGTCATAAAATAAAAAATCATAAAAAACTGTCATTAAAATTAAAAGAATAGAAATAATGTAATTTAAATATTTATAATATGTGAGATGATGTTTTACGTCAGACAAAAGGTGTTGGAACAATGAATGTTTTGAGGTAGTAAATATCTTGGAATTAAAAGCTACTCGACTTACAGTTGAACCAGATAATATAACCGTTCCCATGGAACCCGTTCAGTCTTAGATACGTGAGAGCTCTTAAGTTCTAAGTGAACAGCTACTTAGATACACCAAGGTACCTGTAACAACCCGATTAATGCAGTTTGGTAGTAATATATCAGTTTGTGCTGTAACGTATTATATTGTCTTATATAAATAAGTATACTTTTAAAGAAACTTAAACTTGTGTACTAATACTAGATTTAGCTAATTATTTTAAGTAAAACATAAGTAATGTATAATAGAAATAATTTAATATTGCTATTAAGTCTTTGTTTAATGTTTGTTTTTTATTTAATTATGACTGTTGTTGTTATTCCCTCATAAAAATTTAACCTTGTATTTTACTGATATAACCGTAGATATTTGAATAACATGTTGTATGGAAGAAAAAATGCTCACATATTATTTTGTCATCATAAACAATGCTATAGTTTATAGCAGCATATTATCTATTTGCATTGATATGTAAACTTTCTGATAACAATAAACAATTTGATTTTACATTTAAATTAACAACAATCTGAATATAAAATATTTATTTTGGTTATTATTGAACTTTGTTTTACTCAGATATTTAAATATACTTGTGACATATGTTTATTTATACAAAAACCGAATTATACATACTATTTTCGGCTTATTCTGAATTAATTCAGATGGATTTTTTAGGTGCTGAAAGAGTCAATATATATAAATGTAATCGATTTTACCAGATTGGGCCAACTAGTAGATAGAGGGGATTTCTTTTCTACCAAAAGACTTATTGGATTGAGAATCATTACATGTTTATCTTTTCTAAAATTGGAACTCTCTATAGGATTTTTTACAAGTAACTTATAACCCATATAGTACTATATAGACTTCAAATAACTTTTTTTAACAAAATCAGTTAATTACTTTTCCACTTTTACAAATATGAACTATATGACAAATACAACATTCGATTCAAGAATGAAATAAAACTCGTATAATATAGTAAGGAATAATTTAAAAAGAAATATGGAATAATTTTTAAAAAATGTAAACAATACATCGAAATAAAAACTGTTACAAACACCAAAATAGTAGGAAATTATTAAAGTGATTGTGAGCGGACTCATAAAATGCTCTTATTTTTGATATTTTATTTCTAGCTTTATCTTACATGTTCTTATTTTTTGCCTTAACCATGTTATTTTTCCATCTTCAAATGATAACCAGAAGTTGCATAATGACTGTCATAATACATTCCAAGAATAAATAAATTATGAATAAATTGATAATTGCAATTAAGTACAATATGCTCTTAATTTAATAAAAATTATGTTGAGTTTATTATTAAAAAATGGTGATATGTTATCCGTAAATTGTTTATGTAATTTAAAATTTTTAATAAATATTACAATAATAATAATAATGCATCTATTATTTTTTTATTCACAAATTTATTCCTAATTATTTGAAGTAACTGTCCAGTGAATCTTGAACAGAGTAATTTCCATCAGTGTAAATTTACGAAATAATTGACTTTGTTTATAATTAATTAAGTTTTCTATCCCTACTACAAGAAAGATTTGAGTTTCAGGCACCCTTGAGAAATATTTGTGTAATATTTGTTTACTTATGTATTCTAGCATCAAACATAGAGAGGAAATGTAATGAATCATAGAAGACATTTGGTTGCACGAAAGAAAACACACCACATAAGAACCTCTTATCGGAAATACGTTTCAAGGGGTTTGTGAAATGATAAACAAACATGAACGTGGCGAGAATCTTAACAAGTGTCACATTTAGTTTATCTATTTATTTACCTCATGGATTGAGCCACAAGTAACGTTGCGAAAAAAATAAAACATATCGTATTTTATAAAATTATGCGTATAGTAAATTAACAAGACATTTGAAGACAAGACATCTTTTTTCCATAACATTATAAAATTAAAGTATTTCACTACTACTCAAATACATCGGAAGATAAGTGTGATGTTCCTATGTATTACGTCAGAGTTTCAAAAGAATTTCTTAAACTGCTAACAAGAGAAACAAAGGATGGAAACAAAATCCTGCTTCTACCCTATATTACCAAGATGACAGAATAATCCAGGCGAACAAGCTTTGAAAGCGTTTTCTTCTCTAAAGCAATACTTCTAATTTTCCTTTTGCAATATTAAATATCTTTTATGATTGATCTTGATTACCAACGCGTATACACGTTAGATAGTTTTATACATTTCTTGAGTTAAAAACTAATAGAAACAATGAAAAATTCCCTATAAAAATTAAATTCCGGTCCAACAAGAAATAATATGCCTAAAATAATTTATTAATTGACTAAAGCTAGCCACTAGCACACGAATTAATTATTTAATTTTAATGTTTCAACAAACTTAAAAAAATAGAGATGTTATAAGGAAAATTGTCACTACAAGGAAAAACGTTGTGTGTGAGTTCAGGTAAAACAACAGCTAACGCCGAGCTACCAAGAGTGAGAAGGAAACACGTTTTCAATTGCCAAATTGCTTTACATAACCTGGCTTAACCTTTTGCACTGACATGTCGGCTATCTGGCACTGGTAAGCTAGAATGTTACCAGTGTTACGAATGTTACGAAATATTTTGAATATTACAAGTGGATGAATATTACAAGTGGATTACAAGTGATGGATCACACGTTAACAGATCTACTCTGATAATTACACTATAACACAAATCAATATATAGTAAGTGGATTTATTTAAGGTGTTTATTTCAAGTTTACAGAAAAATAAAATTTGAAAATACAAATGTGTTTGAATATTTTTCACTACACTGCTGTGAATCACCTGTTTTTGTTATATTTTTATCGACTGCGAAAATTCATTATCACATTATTTACTACGTAATGAAAATATTTACAATCGAAAGTAATGTTTTCTATTTCTTTAAGATTTTACCAATATAAAAAATAAACATTTGTTATTGTTTCATAAACTGAAATAGAAGTACGGTTTAAAACTAACCAAAAATGGTTATTATTTCTGGAGTATTTAGTATGTTTAGTGTTCTGTATGTTGTTTTAGTAATTAATTGTAATAAATAAATATTCTAACGTCTGTTTTCATTAAAAATAATATTAGTCTTTATAGTTTAGTGAAAAGAATCGAAATTGGTTAGCATATTCTCGACCGTATTTAATACCTTTAATACCTTCATTGAAATGGCGACCTAACTCAATAGGTAGTTTAAAGCCAAGTATGAATGAGAGATGAGTGTAGGATGATTGTGGCGCGATCTTGTAGTCTTGTTACTGACTAAGGCCGACATTCTCCTTAGACAGGACTGTTAATTCATAGCCCAACAGCCAATGGTATCTAGAAACCTACAGTTTAACTTGGGATCCGAACCACGATTTCAACCTCCCATATACGAATTGGTCTAATTATAAGGATGGTACTTATGGATGAACTAGTATTCACTAGTGTTCGATAAATTTCGCACTTCAAACATATGGTCTCGAACATGAACATGCAATGACCCACTTTCGACTCTTGTTATGAAATATACGAGATTAAGAGAACGGCACTCACTTTCAAGAGATTTTACTTATGTGACATTTTAATAAAAAATTTTAAGTTATTTTTAAAGTATGGTGTAGCTTTTATGTATAAGCTTTAAATTGCCTGTATTAGTATAGTCGTACATTTAAAAGATTTGCTACACTTATTGTTTTCAGACAACTACGCGATACAGTCGGCTCTCAAAAGCTCAAAACTCGTGAGCTCTAGATTCTACGTATAACAAATTATTTTTTAACTTGAAAAAACTAAATAAATCCATTCGAGTTTTAGTACATTAGTCGAATCGAATTTCATTTGCATTTTATCTTCACAAGTTTAAGTTGAACTCTACATTTTGTTTTGATACTTTTAACTACTAACATTTTAATAAGGATCTCTGTAAGTAAAAAATAACCTGTAGACAGATCGCAATAAGTTTTGGCACATTCTGTCTACTGTCCATCTACTGGCATTATTGTGTACTGTACGTTATATCTGTTACGAATAAACAAAATCTAATTAAATCTAACCTTTGTTACTTGTGGCGTTACATAAGTTGAACTCTAGGAAATTTTAAGTTTAAATCGCATTCCCGTAAACTTATAGATTATAGTAATATTATGTATAAGTGAATCTCATTTTATTTTGGAATCCAAGTATTGCATCAGTGAGTGGATTGAAAGCCTAATGAAGTGTCTGGTTCGGTGAGGTGCTAAACCTTTCCCTACTCGTCAATATTAACACCAGGCAATCGGAACTTTCCACCTCCATGACAGAGAGTGCGATATTAGAAAATCAGACAAGTATAATGAATTACATTATTATTTTTTTATACAAACGAGATAAACTTTACTTTTCTACTGACCATATTTGTGTACTTGATTGACGAATTATGTATAGATTTTCATTGCAGTATTGTGCTGATCACACAAATCATTCAAGTTTACTTGATTGTTTATGACTATTATAAATCGCCTTGACATCCTGGAAGGGTTAAATTTCTTATCGAGTGAAGGTTTGTTTTACTTTTGTAAATAAATAGATTTAAACCTTGATTAATTCTTTCAAACTAATATATGATTTTTGTTCGAAAAAAAATCTTTAAGATGTATTTATTTTAACGTATAGTTTGTGGGGCATTCAGTTTTGCAAATGTGTCAGGAGTAAAATTGACTAGAATATGTAAAACAAAATTATATTAATTTTAATGATGATTCCTTATTATTTTATACCTATATGTTTTTTTTTTTAATTTATTTATTTAAACAGCAGGCACTCTTATTTTAGTAACTTAGTAATACACTGTATTCCTTAACTGAAACCACCTCAACAACTTTTAAGAGAGAGCTTCTTTACTTCCCAATGTGACAAGTTATGATAAATATAAGCACTCTTGCCTAGCAGCAAAAAGTGGTATGAATTTTCCTTCGGTTGATGTTGATTTAGTTGTTTAAAAGATGAAGACCTTTTCATTAAATATCACGGGGTACTTAAAAACCTTTATCAATATTTTTGATTATTTTTGAATTTTTTATGTAATATGTTATCATATCATTGATCTACCAGCTCCATCCAACGATACCAAAAACTTGAAAATTGGTGAGAATCATAAAAGGGGTTCTCTAAACAAAAAAGCCTTAGAATATTAAATAAGTATAGACGTTAAAAATGTAAATGGAGATATTGATGCTGTGCAAAAAAAATTGAAGTTGGGTGGCTGAGTTACAACTTATTTAAATATAGGTCAAAGGAACTTTAAACTATTTTAAATCTGGATTAGGGACTTCGTAGTTTTCAAAGTCTCTTTTGGAGACTAAGAGTTAGTCTACTGTTATTCAAACTAAGGCTTTATTCAAACTAAGCCTCTGCATTCCTTTCGCCTAATAAAGAACCCTGAGTAGTTTTCTTGAATATGACTCTTTGAAACGCGATTGATCACACCCGAAAAGAACTAAAGTTAGAAAAAGCCCACTTTCCTTCTTTGCGATGAACACTTTTTTTATCATACTTAAGCTATAAAAACTGATTCAATAATTTTTTAGGGTGATGATTTTGTTATTTGTTAGCATTTAAGAGGATAGATTTCTCCATTGTTATTTTACCTTTTAAAAATTGTTTGATTCCTAAGAAATCTAGTTGTCCTTATTAATTTTATTATAAACATTAGTTAAGAAAATGGTTTGAAATAATCCAGCTTGTCTTTGTCAAATACAAATCTACAAAATTCTCTCTACTTTTCCTTCAATTTATTTGTACATGTACTTTTCCATTCAAACAAAGCACATAAAAGATATCTACAAATTTTACATGAAAATCTTTAATTTACAACGCAATTGAATTTGATTTGGTTTACTTTGTCTTATTTGGTTTGAATTTTATGCACCGAGTGGCACATGATGGTTTTACCATAATATTAAGGCGATGATAAACACCATAATTGTGGATTGAATAACTTTACATAATAGAACTTAACAATACTGTTTTCTCTGCTGAACGGTGAAAGAGTATAGAATACTGTGGATTACCAATTAACTGATCTACTGATGACGAGCAGCCATAATAATCTACCGATTTATCCCCAAGCGTGGTGACGTCATGGTTAGACGTCATTTTAGCTTGGCAGAACACTCCAGCTGATAACATCTTCCCTATCTCATCACTTGGCATGGAGAAAGTTAATCGACTATTATTTAATTTAGTTACTTTTATGAATTTTTGTTCATACTTGACAAATAAAGCACTACCCCAAGCAGCATAAAATTTTTGAAACTTGAATTAAATCATTTCAAAATTAATTTAAATTTGTTTGGATAGACTTGGTTAGTCCTATATAAAACACTTTTAATAGGAGTTTGAAACAAATTCAAAATTGTTTCAATACAATTGGTAAAATATCTATCAAAACAATATCAATGTTTCAAACAAGCTAAAACTTGTTATAATGGTTATTGAATCTCTATGAATAAATTAATGTTTTTTATATTAGGCTACTGAGATTATAAATACGTTATTGGCACATACATACATAAAAAAGTTAGTAGAACTCCAGATTTAACTCAGTTGAATGCTATGATATCTTTTCATGCCCAACATAGGCCAATAGTAAACACTGTCTAAAAATAAGTCCAAAATAATTAAATCCTATAATTCCTTTAAGTATAGTATTAACTATTTAAAATGTAGATTATTACAAAAGCATTTTAACTTTTGTGTTAGATAACCACAAGTTTTAAATAATTTTCTTATCTATTTGTGTATCTTATATAATGAATATAATTACAGATGAAAAAATTTCAATTTTTAAAAATATCAAAAATGGTCAAGTTGTAATTTATTTCGAATTAATTTTGGAATTTCAATATTTTTTTACCCTAATTCAAAATATTGTAACTCTTTGAAGTGCACCAGTGAGGCCAAGTTGTAAATCAACTTTGCATAAGGAGTAGTTATGAGCATCAGGAAACAGTTGGTAATGGCAGCAGGTCAGTGTGTGAAAGGTTCAGGGTTCAAACCTCAGGGCCGACATGTAAAT